>KZ506269.1:179604-210140 GCA_002844005.1 Limosa lapponica baueri | reverse complement strand
GAGCAGTGAGCAGGCTCTATTTCCAGCCACGCACTCTGCGACAGCCTGCCCGTTTCTCACGGTGGCTGTCGCCTGCCCGAGCAGTTGGGCACAGCTAACACAGGATCCCTCGCTCTGGATCATACCTGGACCATTGCTTGACTGTCAGGTGTCTGCAGCCTTGGCTATTTTACTTAACTTCACTGTCAAGCTCTGCTTTTGCAACCAAAATTGTCCTTTCCTTCCCAGCTGTTTCCATCAGCCATCTCTGCTCCATGCCTTCCTGCCTTCTCACTCACTAAATACCTTTTTTGATGGCAAAGGCAGTGTAGGAGCAAACCTGGAATCCATACGCTCCCCTCGCAGGTGCGGGGAGAGCTACACGAATGATGTGAATTGGCTGCAGCCTTCGTAACCACATTCATGTCATGCCACTCAGGCTGGGCCGCCGTAGAGAGAATGAATAGAGTATAAATCCCTATTTGGAATTACACAGCGTCTCCGGCTTCTCCCTGTAACTTATTCACTCCCTTCGCAAACTACATGAGAAAGGGATCTCCCCAAAGAGCCACAGCTGGACATTTTTGGGTCCCGACAGAAAGAAGTGGAGTGTTCACACAGCCAGAGCTGCCTGGTTGACGGGTTCAGAGCTAGCTGTGATACTTCCAAGGGAGTCTGTAGTCCTGAGACTAAAGCCTGCTAGCAACAATCCCCTTTTAAAGTTATTGTACGGCTTGGCTACAAAGATAAGGCACCAGATGGCTTGGGAAGAATTTTTAGGAGACAGTTGTGCTGGTATGCCTGGAAGGATCTTGAGAGTTTACGTTTACAATAGACTATTTCTTTAGAGGCGAATGTTTGTCAGGATCATCAGTTTTAATTACTTAAAATGTAGCCTGTTTCTAAATGCAGGCAGTGTTAAGAGGAGGGTTTTTTCTGTCGTCATTTTTTTTTTTCCTGAAGAGAGGACAGCCAGCAGGAATCCCTTCCTTTAATTTTATAGGTAGCAGATTGACTCATGGAGACTAACATTAAGCAGTTTTCATCCCAAATAGCATCCTGCAGCACTTTCTTTCACTGATGAATTATTCATTGTGCAAGGAGGCATTTCTTTTTGTCTGTTTTCAGTCAATGAAGCAAGCAGCTAATTTTGTCAACTCTAAGCGCACAGAAACATGGATCAGTCCTCAAAATTCCCTAGGCTTTTAAACCAAGCCTTACTTTGTCTTTTGGTTGCAAGGAGGGATGAGCTGGGACAGGATTATAGCACTATTACCTACAATAAATATCAGGGGCTGAATTTGAGGACACCAGGAACAGAGGTTCCATACACCCGGTTTGAGAGCATGACATTTCTTTCCCAGCCAAAGTTAGAAGATTTGGGCCATTGGGGTGACCTCCTCGCCAGAGGTCCTCATCACCTGCAGGTGCATGGCAGACCCAAGGAGATGTGAAGATGGACTGCACGTCTTGTATGCCTGGAGATACGACAGCTCTGCTAAAGAGGTCATTTTCTATCCTATGATGCACGTATGCTGGGAAATACACGTCACATTTTTCAGGCCTCTTTACTTTCTGTATACTCTATAAATAACATTACTGCATGTTGGTGATGGGAATCAGGCTCACGTTTGCAAGCCAGCTGTTTCCACATTTTCTCCCAATGTTTTATCAGCTTAATTCTTAAAGATCCCTAACATTTCCATCCAGAATTTGTAAAGGAAGGAAGCATGACTTGGAAATGACTGTAACGTGAATGGATTTGTTGACTTAATTGACGTTGTTTTGACATGACAGGGCCTACCGAGGGACCAAGACCCCTTTGTGCTTACTGCAGAACAAACACAGGACTGAAAATAGAGCCAGTATCGGAGCTCCCCTGCCTTATCACGCTCGGTTAATGCGTTACTCCGTGCTAGCCAGCCAGCTAAGAGTGGCATTTGTTACAGGGAGAGGGAAAAACTCATACATAGCAGCAGCATTGTTTCTCTATACTGTTTTCATAGCAGGTTCCTGCCCACAGCTCTTTGTAACTCAAAGTCCATATTCAAAACAGAGAATTGTCCAAATCAGCCATTTTATCTACCAACAAGATAAAAACATTCAACAAAGTGGATATTTGTGTTCATGCAACACCAGGACAGGAAGATGCTGGCCAATAACTGGGAGCCCTAGACCCATCATAGCTTGTGAGCCATGCTGGCATCTCCCAGCACACATGGTCAACCAAACACCCCAAGACCCAAAAGGGCACCCTCACAGAGAACACATGTACAGTACTGGGCTGATTAAAAAAACCACATGCTTATCCTCTTTGATTCTATGAATTAATGAAGCCCTCTAAACAGGGAGAACGTAACTTTGTACCCCTGGTTATGTATATATAAAACCATCTGGTTTAGAGCAGCAGTATCGAATTGACTGCATGAAATTTTTTTGACCACCGCTATGGGACAGGAGTCAGCAGTTTTCAAGATCTGACATTCTTCTACTGAGAGCATCCAGTGTCACCACCTCTCTGCTGCTTTGGCAGCATCATAGCAGCTCCAACCAAGAACCATCCCCCTGGACCTCCTCTCTTGCAACTATCCTTGAACTACTCTCCTGCTGCACAGCACAAGGAACAAGAGAGGAGCTTCTGCATTGCTTAAACACATAAGAACTGCTGCCCTGCTAGGGCCATTTCATGCCATCTCCAGGGCATGCCAATGGTGACCATTCAATGGTGATAGGGTAAGAATGAGGTAAGCTCACAGCAGTGCCGTACCTGAGTACTAGTCTCTCTTCCAGGGATGTGCCGTTGGGTGACCTATGCCAGAGGTGATGTCCTTGTGCCCCTCTGCTGATCCCTTCCAGGAGGAGAGGGACCCGAGTCCTGCCTGGGGAGATACAAACATCATTGTAACTCTCACCCTTTACAAATGCAGTGTTGGTGTTGAAAAGCTTGACCTCGCACCGCCCTACGGTCTGACATTGATGCCAAACATGATAGTTTAGCTTCCACTGAGCACCAGGAACAGACATGGGCTGTGGAAATCCCAGATGAACAAACTCTGAGTGAAAAAAAACCCACCACAGTCTCAATGGCATGTGCAGCCGGACTGGGATTGCCAATGGCTGCGAGATCTCTCAGTGCATGGAGCTATATTTACAGCTGTCAAGGACAGGAGTCCCTTTTGCTTTTCTGCCCCATTCCCTAAGTCTTTTCTCATGCCCCAGCCTTCTCCTTGTGTCCTTCCTTCAGGCCATGTGTCATCTGTCCAGGTCACCAAGGAGACAGGTTCCCGGGGCTAGAAACCAACTGTTGTCTTATCAGCAGATCCTTTTCTTTCTGCAGCCGTTGAAATCTATAAGAATAAGATAATGCATGAATAGGTTTTTAATCTAATTATACTTATGTTTACTTGGCAGAATCTTAGATATTTTGCAACCAATTTATTTGACCCAGCAAAGAACTTCCAGGAGAAGACATGAGCGTGTGATACAGTGACACGGATGTCCGCTGTCAGTTAGTCTGGTAGAAACGTGCACTTCTCTGTCCAAGCCCTTTGGCAAAAGTGCATGTAGCTCGTCTCTTGACTTCAGGAAATATGTGCAAATGCAACCAGCCTCACCCTGCAGTCAGAGGTGTCTGGGGTACCCTGCGAGTGTGGGTACAGCGGTGCCTGGCCCTTATGCCACAGCCATGAGCCCCCCAGAAGATTTTGCAAGCACAACTGCTGGTTGAAGTTTCGTCCTACAGCCTGGAGTCTCCCACAACTGTGAGAAAGGAGGCTCCTTGCCGTTTATAGCTGAGGTCAGTGGAGGGCCAGAGCAAGGAAGTTTGTATTGCAGCAATTTGTACCTTATTTTGTTTATGGATCTAAACAGAAGGTTTACGCTTCTGTTACTGAACTCTCCTACACCAAAAATGTTCAGTACATAAAGGAGGAGAGGGATAGGCAGTGTGTGCACACATATTTATTGAGCATATTTTGAGAAGTACAGTGTTTCTGAAGTATTTGGAAATTAGGATTCCCTTGCAGTGATTGAAAAACCCAAGCTCTCTGCAGGCTGCAGGGGGGGCATTCAAGGATCTCCCCATAGAGTCTAGATGTAAGTCCTAAGCCTCCTACAGACTTGGGTCAACACCCATTGAAGCCAAGAGTTCTTTCATGAGCTTTAGGTCACTCCCAATTGCTTCTGAAGTCATTGCCCAGGCTTTTCTCATTTTAGTCACAGTACCAGAGTTTTGTATCATTTGAAAAGCTCCAAGGCAAGGGACATATGGAGCCTACAAAAGCATAGTTATTGTGCTAGCTAGTTCCAGTCCCATGCCAAGCAAATTATTCATGCACACTCTGTGGATAGGAGGCACAGGCTTTCATGTGGTTATATGGATAAAGGGAGGAGAATTTGGGCCACTGACTCAGCCTGTCAGCAATGCTTCCCCCTAAATACAGCCATGGAGCTGCAAAGCAGATTTCTCACAGCACTGACGGTGAGGCGGTACTGTCTTTGGAAAACGTGACCCCTTATTTACAGGCCACTTGGAAACCAGTATCATATAAGGGAGCCAAACTCTTCCAAAAGTCTGGCCTTTTGATTATAACCTTTCGTGAAAGTAAGCAATTGAACAAAAGCAGCTTAGAGATAGCATTTCAAATGAGAACCAGGCGGCTTGCCTGGAACAGGAGCAATAGCAAACTGCCCAGCCTGCTGGAGACACGACCACGCTATGCGATGCTGCGCTCCTGCATCCAAAAGGAAACCTGACATTCAACAGGTGTTCTGCTAAAAAGCAGGTAGTCTCATAGAGGCAGAAAGAGTTTGAGGCGACACACTACAAAAACGTCCTTTAAGGGCACCTACTTTTCCATTTCAGCTCTATGACGAAAGGGCTTTATTTTTTTCCTTTCTCTCAGGGGACTTTATTCAATTACAACTGCAGTGGCCACTGCAGAGTGCGGGGCACATTCCTGCTCCAGTCATCTTTGTGTCCACTTGGCAGCAATCCTGAACACCCAGAAAAACAGACAGTTGCTATTTTCCATTTTCACTTTCCCTGTAGGAGTTTTTTTTTTTTTGGCTTTGCCCCCTTGAAAAAAAAAATAATTCTTATGATTCTTTCATAAAGGAATTAAATTTACTCTATTATTTTAGTTAGTGGAAACCGAAAAGCCAATCAGCTGACTGTAATTGTACAAAAAAGCCAAGAGTAGTTCATTTCAGTCCTTGTTCCATAATACTTATATAATTCAGACCTGGAGACAAAAGCACTAAGGTCATGGATTAACAGGGGCTTAAAGTTGAAAATAGCCTGAGGAAGTAAAGATGACAAAGTAATTACCAGTGGGCAAATCATATGTTAATGGGTATGGGAATTATTTAGTGTATGACATTTAATCAACGTAAATGGAAGAAATATAAATCAAATTCAACTTTTAAGGTCTCCATGAAACTATATATATATCTACATGGCTAGTCTCTATAATTAAAATACATCTACAAAATGTTAAATTTAAAATGACAATATATGAAAATATCTGATTTTGTAATAATTAAATACGTTGTTGAAATACTGAGATAGTTCTCATGAATAGTGCTTTATTTGAGCAACCTGCTCTAGTGGGAGGTGTCCCTGCCCATGGCAGGGGGGTTGGAACTTGATGATCTTTAAGGTCCCTTCCAACTCTAACCATTCTATGATTCTGTAAGTTTGCTTTTTCCAATGATGTATAGAACTAAAATCCGTGCCATTCAAATGAGGCACCAAGCAATTGAAAAACACGCTGTGCAGAAACTCATCCCCAAACACCTGCCATAAACTTCACTTTTCTATATATAAGATCATTTTGGCAATTCACTTTGCTATAGCATGCGAGGTAAATGACATCAAAGCCTTCATGTGCATACCCAAACAAATCAGTGGGGTCTGTTCTCACCAGTGCTGGAATTTCACAAGACACCTAGCAATGTTTCATTAGGATCACCTACTAGAAGAATCACAGCTGGTACAATAATAATTGCTCAGCCAAAGATAATTGCAGAGATTGCAAAACACAGGAAAATTAGAAAAGGAATTCTGTGACAAGAATGCCATGCAATTTTTCCCACAACAAATAAGGGGAGAAAATTAGATTTCTAAACAGAGGATGAACACTTATTTGCCAGGGTAACAGCAACTGCCTGCACAGAAACCATCCCTCAGAGCCCGTGGAATGTTCAGAACAAGGACCAGCTGAACACATTCAAGGAGAAAAGCAACAATTAATTTTTTTAGTGCTTCTGTGCTAAAAGAAACTACACCTGCACACGTTATTGCTGGGTGAAAGAAAACATACATCAGTAAAAACACATACGAACTAGCTCTGTTATTGATCAGATCACCTCTAGCCTTATTGCGCAGGACACTTCTTTTAAAGGCGAGTGCCTTGTCTCTGTGATTGGGACTTACTAGGAGAAGTTCCTCTTGACCTTAATTCATAGCTCAGAGCAGAGAGTTTACAGAGACCTTTTGGGTCTTTGTAACACTGTGTTAGTAATAACAGAAATAAAACCACTGTCTTGGGATAACGTACCTTCTTTTATACAAGCATTTCATCCCAAAGTCTTACAAATAGGCAATAAAACACTATTTAGTCTTATAAGTCTTCTTTGTTTAAGTTCATAATGTACCAACTTACAGCACGCAGTCCCCTTACTCACAACACCTAGAAACCTCTATTTATTAGTAACACATCCCAAAGTAAATGTACCATTTGAGTCATCGGTAATGTATTCTGAAGAAGGCTGCTAGCCAGGTCTTGTGGATACAAGAGGGTAAGGTGCTCTTGATTATTTAACAAAAAAAGAAAAAGAAAAAAGAGTGTTTTCAGAAGCGAATTTTTGCACACTCTTATTCAAATCCATGTTTTCTTCATTCAGATATAGATTGTGACCTCAAGAAAATATCCATTGAGACCTTTCTTACTCCCAGGCTTTGGATGCCCACATCAGGAAGATGATGAGGCAATCCATGCTGTGCCCATGTACACAGCGCAGTATCTCAGGCTGTTTCACAGCGTTTTACCTGCCCTTCAGTTGGCCCATTGAGAAGCAAAATGATTGGTACGTATATGTAGTACAATTTAAAGACTGCTTAACAGGCTGGTTCTGATTCTCTGTGTCTTATGAGCCACATAATCCTAATTAGTGTTTTAGCTGTTGCATACGTGAATTGGTGGCTTTGTGCTGTTCCTTGTCCAGGGATGGCAGATATTTAATACCTTTGGCACGCAGCACTCGGCCAAGGCAAGCACTGAAAGCGTTAACTCAAAGGCAGGATGTCCTATTTGGTTGAAGTAAAAAGTAAATAAATATAGGATTTACTGCAATTTAAGGCTTAAGATGAGATCAGATGCCTGTCATCTCCAAACACCTCTCAATCAGCAAAAAATAATCCTTCACAAAATAGATTGTTGTTTTTTTGGTGCAAGTTTTTCTGGAGCAAATGGAGCCATATATTATTCCTCTGTAGAGTGGAGGGAGGTGAAGTATGAACTCGGCTGAAAACTTATCCAGGGCTTCTGGCAAGCACAGGCCAGAAGCGTGTGTGATTTGTGCTGCTTACCAGATCTCTGCATTTCATGTATCCCAGATGATGTGCAGGGGAATCTCTTTAAAAGGCTGTAGGAAGTTAGAACTGTCATCAGCTAATGAAGAGGGCAGGGAAGTGAAAACGGAGCAGAAGGGAGAGCAGGCTCAGAGCTCTGCCCCTGCCCTGCATGAAGGAGGACTCGCTCGTGTTCCCAGGAATTACTGCTCCAGAGCCACCTGCCTACAGGGTTAACTTTCTTCCCCTCTTTATTTCAAATGAGGGGAGTCAACCCGACCTTTACTTTCAGATCTGAGAGAAGCCTTGAAAATGAGAACAGTGAAGTCGTCCAAATGCAAACACTGGCTACAGTAGACCTATTTATAAATAGTTTAGAAGAACACCATGAACTGCAGAAGGAGGGGAATTTTCTCCCCTTCCCTCCCCCCCCGCCCCAAGTTTGCTGCCTCAGTGAACACAGCAGTGTGCTTGAATTTGCTTTTTTACATACCAGGAGACCTGTAGCTGAAAATGAGGTTAAATCCACAAACGTAGGACCTGATTCAGTCAAGCGGCAGCAGCTCTGGTTTTGCTGTAGCGCATGAAGGGGCTGTTCTGCAAAGCAAGTCCCCGGTCCCAACACAGTCCTTCAGGCTTTTACTCGTCATCCTTACAGGAATGACCCCTTGGACAGGGCTGCTGAGGGAAAAATCCCAACCCAGGTCAAGCAACAGGGAGAAGATCTTCCTCCAAGGATGCCTGAAAACATTCAAGGTGAGGTTGGACAGGGCTCTGAGCAACCTGACCTAGTTGAAGATGTCCCTGCTCATGGCAGGGGGTTTGGACTAGATGAGCTTTAAAGGTTCCCTCCAACCTGAACTACGCTGTGATTCTACAAATCACAATCTATAACAGCCTCCCAGGATGCCAGCTCTCTGCAATCTAAAAAGGTTTTCTTTTATAGGGCTCATAAAGAATAAATAAACAAACCACTCAACTGGACTGACTGCAATAGTAAGTAACATTAAAAATTCAGAAAGTGAGAAAATAACCCAAAATAGCCAACACCCAAAGCTCTCATGAATTCTCCTAACAGTTCAGATTTACCAGAGTCCCTGACTTGCTACACAATTCTCGCTCGTGTCTACTATTAGCACACTTCTGCCCAGCTGTTACTTTCAGTTCTGAACCTTAGCCCTGCAAGGAGTTGTCTCACCAGATGGTTAACCTTTGTTTCAAAGGACGTCATAAGTAAAAACAAACTCCGGCCTTGCAAAGCTTCCCTGTTTGTAATTTTTTCCCCTGCAATTACTTGGAAAAGTAATCCAAAAGATTAAATTTCCATCTTCTGAGAAGTGTTACCTAATAGCAAACCAGTGGTGATGTCACTGTGCAGATGATACAGTCGTTACAGTGCAGCTACTTGGTGAGCAGAGATGGCTCAGATGCTTGAAAAAACATTGCAGAATGAGCACTTCATCCCTTTCCTATCTGCCACACACAGAAACACTGAGGATCAAGACAGCTTTCTGGGGCCTGACAAAGTTAGAGCAGATCAGAGAGTTTTATTTCAGAATAATACCTACCTACATATAATTATTGACACGTCTTGGTTTCTCCTATTTGCAGACATCACAGACTGTCTCTTACCCCCATTTGAATCACGTCACAGATGCCACTGGAGCACACAGGGACTGAGAACAGAAGTCAATCAAAGGTAAGATGCAGGGAAGAAAAATGCATATCTTTGGCACATAGCTATAAACAAAGGTTTACCTGCTTTCCCCTCTTTTGCAGGTCACTGAAAGTGGGTGAATTTTATCAGCCCAGACATTTACAGCTACCTTTGTCTTCTATTTGCCATCTCATTTCTCCTGAAGTCTCTCTAACAAACTTCACGGGTGATTTCTGGAGTCAGGGTGGTGTCTTTGTATTTGTGTTTCGTAGCCCTCAGTAGAATTGTTTTCCGTGAACTCATTCGGTTACTCCTGAACTCAGGACGCTCACAGAGAGCCAGCTGTAGAAAGGACTGAAAGCAATTTTTTTTTTTAATGGGTTATAGTCAAAGACAGGCTCCTCTCTCCAACCAGCTGCCTGAAACATCCCATTTTATAGGAAATGATCTTGTATACGGGTTAGCTCGAAGGGCCATTGAGCAAGTTGCTGGCTCCTTCAATGGCAGACTTACTCTTCTAGGATGGCTGTGGCTAAGTTACTTCAATTTCTCACAGGCTTATTTTTACACGAAAGAAGAATAAGAAAAAAGTAAAGAGGAGAGGGGGGGCTTACTGTGTTGGCCAGGCTTGGCAGTCCCCACCTTGGGCAACCTGCTGGTCCCCAGAAGTTCAGGCACATCTCAGGGCCTTTGCAAATCAGTTCCAATAGGACCTAGTAACACCCAGGGTGACAAGGGAAAGAGCCCCAAAAGTACTTGTGCCTGCAGCAAAGTCCCTGACATTACTGGCAAAGGAACCATTGAATTTATTTGCTCTAGATTAAGCAGATTAGAGAAACAGCTGGAAAGGTGAGTGTCTTTAATTAAAGGGAGAATAATTTATGAATTACATTGGATGTCTCACAGTAAAAAATAAACTGTTTATTAATAATGGTTTTAAGGCTCAGTTCCTGTTTTAAGCAAAATAAATTTAAGTAAGCAGTCCAGCTGATGGTCTGGTGGGAGGGAGTTTACCGGAAAAATTAAACAAGCTAAAAAAGAAAAAGGCTGCTCAGAATTTACTAGTGTTCATTTGCCATCAGTTTTAAGAAGAAGGTAATGCAGCCTAGCACTTGAGCTTCAAGTGTTTTCATGAGCTGCTAGCCACAGGTGTAATCCTCCTTTGGAGGAGAATCGAGAATCTCAGGAGCTCTCCCATTTCTTATTTTCTTGATACTGTAAATATATTTTGTGTAGACCCATTATGTGCATTTTTATATAGATATATATAGACACACACACTTTATATATATACACACTTATTCCTTATGCAAAGGAGTTTGGGAGCTTCCCTCAACATAGAATTTGGCAGCTGAAATGCACCCAATTCAAGCTGGCAAACTCTCTAGAATGCACCACACGAGATGGAAAGGACAGCAATTAAACACCATTTTTATTGCTGAAGAAGGATCAGTTCCCTGTGATACTTCAAATTCCTTCTGTAACCATGGGTAGATGATTTAGTGCCAGACATTCAGAGGGATTTAGGTTTGCAAAGATGCAGATAGAAAACCTATAGGAATTTCTTTAATGCCTGGTGCCAAGGAAAGCTGGACATCTGGGGAGAATTTTGAGAATTGCTCTGTGTGCCTCTTTCTCTCATAATTTGCTTTAACAGATGCAGTTTTCACTGCCTCAGCTCTTCCTACTTAGAAAAGGGCAAAACCAGTAATTTTCCCCCATCCAGAAGGGTCAGGAGAGTGAGGTGCTCCAACAAACAAGTCTGCTGAAAAAAGAGATAACAGAAAGAATATGAAAAGTTGAATGTATTGCTTCTCACCTTTTCCAGACATGAATGGTCTATGAAATATTTATCATCAGAACTGTTGTCCTCATATTAGGCAGTGCTACTTAGAGCCTGTATGGCATCAGTGCTTCCTATTCACTGCTCTCATTCTTTTACACTTGGAGATGAGCTTCATACCTGGAAGTGGGATTCAGCTCAAACACCTTTTCTGAGCAATGGTAGGCTGTGCAGTTGGTCACAAGGGTCAACCAAAACCATAAAGCTGAAAAACAGCCCCTGTCTGTTCCCCACCAGGTCTGATGTCTGGCAGAAACTCACTCTTCTATCAGCATTCATCAGAGGACCACTGTGGTCCAGATGTCAATGTCCCAGGCAGAGTTGTGGGATCATGGAGACATCGCACCGTATCATATGAATCTGGCATGTTTGCATTTTCATCTTATACAAAGCTCTGTCCCACACCAGAGATGTTCTCAGGTTGTCATCTTACCTAATACAAGAAAGCTTGCTGTGCCCTCTGCCCTCAGGTTCCTTTTCCCTTCTGTGCTCAAGGGTCATTAGTAAAGATAGTGCTGGAAATTGCCTTCCCAGACAGTTGCACAATAGTTCATGGAAAAACCATCTTTGTATATTTCAAACAAAACCCCAAAAGCTGACACCCATCTCTGACGGTGAAGTGAGGAAAGCCTTTAACAAGAAGCCAATCTGTAAGCAACAGAAGCTGCAGCTCCTTGTTTCCTTTGGCTCCCTGGCTCAGGGTTGGGCCAGTCTCTGGGTAGAACACACCAAATCAAATCAGAACATCGCCTATAGCGGGAATACTTTTCCTATGAGTAGTTTGTGGGATCTGGAGATTTACTTGATATTACAGGGCAACTTTTGTTCCTGAATCGGGGGCATGGATTTAATCTCTCCTTTCCTCAGTTGCTTATCTTGCTGTTGCTGACATATCTAGTTCTCTGTCAAATTTGGATGAAACTTCGCAACGTATTCAGATGTAGAGTCTGACTTACAGTGTGATGGTGGATACCTTCTTTTTAGGAAATCAGGCATAAAAAAACCCGACAAAACTACGTAATTGGAGTTTGACTCGTCTACTTCAGCTGTGTCAACTCTACTGAGGATTCATAGGAAGTTACTGAAGCAAGTTCACGAACCATCACTGATGCACAGCATGGGAACCCTGCTGATTGTAATTACTAGCAGGATTGGTTGGAGCATTAAGTGACAACCACTTATTGGACTAATAAATACAGAGCTCAGTGTTCCTGTAGGAAATGCCAGCAACTTTTGACACAAGACAAGTGACCATCTTTCCTTGTGGATGCAGTATATGCAAAAAAGCAGCTGCATTTTTTCCATTAGACTCATAACATCTTTTTGAGTAACACTTCCAAATGAAGGACCATCAGGAAATCCAGATATAGTCCATTTTCTCCCCAGCACACGTCCTGCTGGGTTTTCTTACAAGCCATTAATATGTTATCTGCTGAGGCATAAGACAACAAGCAGAGACAGAGAAAAGCAGTCCAGTGAGATTTGACATGAGTAGAGGATGCATTGGTTTGCTACTTAAATAAATAAATGCTTAAATATTTAAACAAAAATTTTGGTTTAAAAGGAAAAGCTTCGTGCGAGGGAGAGGACAGATGAAAGCTGACATTTTCTGGACCGACAACAGATATAACTACCGATCCAAAAAAGCTTGAATACAGAAAGCGCTGCCAGGTTCCATTTGGATGGATAATGAATGACTGAAGTAGTTAAGTGAAAAGAGATGTTATGTGATGCTAATATGTAAAGCTCCAAAAGGATGTAATTGGACTGCTTTGATCAAGAGAAGAAAGAAGAAATTCCCACCTTGGCTCTCCACAGCAGAGATGGTTGTCTTGGGAGGAGAAATAGCTAGACTTGCTCTCAATTAGTGTCAGCAGTCTCCTGATGGCTCTCCATCTGACCTTGCTGTACAGGAAAGCCATGAGACAGAGGAGCAGCCTGAGTAGGAGTAATTTGGTGAAGTTGTCCAGGCAGCATTATTCCCCTGCATCCTTGGGGACAAGTTTCAGTGTTTTACATGGTGATGGCAAGAGGAGCCTCTATTCACCGGGCACAGTGGGGAGCCTTTGTCCACAAACAGGCCCGGGTATCCCTTCTGAAGGTGAGTGTCAAACAGGACCATTCTGCTTTCTAGACTTCAGTAGGAAAGCTTCATCTGCCGGCAAAAGACCTTATGATTAGGATATAGTTCTGCTTTGAACATTAGCAACCAAATGACTGAAACATGTACTATTTCACAATTCTCTCACAGGGAGTGTGATGCCTGGAGCTCCAGGAACCCAGTGTCTTTCCTTCCTTCATATACTTACCAGGAGAACATCTCACCTACTTCAGGTTTTACAGTGTTTTTACCTCCCACACCCTGTTTCCTCCAGCTGTTTACCAAACTCCAGCCACTTTATTAGGCAGAACTAGAAGAATAAGTGGTTGTGAGAATATCTTGAGGGAGTGTAATTAGCGACTGCAAATATCAAATAAAAGTTATTCAGCTATTGTTCATTCAGAAAATGAAGTTCTGACCTTCAGCTGTTTCATAACCTAAAAACTACTGCTAATATCAAGACAAATATTTTCTTGCATACTTGTGGGAGACATCAGCTGAGTCAAAGGAAAGATTCCCACTATTTTAGAGTTTAGGGCTTCAGAGCAACTGAAGTTTTCAGAACTCCTTGCAGACGTCCAGTGATCACAATTAAAAGGTGCACTCCTGTTTCATGGAGTTGCATGTACAGTGCTTGCCAAAAATCAGACATCTTTGGCTTGAGCAGAAGATACGTGTGCTCAGTGAAGCAAGACAGAGGGAGCACAAGGTGATATGAGCCTTCCTCCTCCCTTTGGAGAGGTCTATAGACAAAAGTTAACCTTCTGGTATTGATTCTGCACCATTACCTGCAAGAGACCTGGCCCGCATCCCTAGCTTCACATGGAACACCTTGATGCCTGACTACAGACCTGAGTTTGCAGAAGCATTTGTAATCATATCTTATGTTCACAAAACACCAAAATCTTCGAGTCTGTAGGACATCTTCAAACTGAGCAGATTTTACAATCTGCAGTTTCAGAATATGTTGGTACACCCATAAATTAGTTTGGAATATTAATAACGCACTACACAGATTCTGAAAGCTGCTTAAATCTAGCTATCTTCTAAATACAAACACTTCCCAGAAGGCCCTTGTTCCTTTGCAACAATATGTGCTTCCTTAAATAGCATAGTGCTCAAAATCCTGGTGTATTTTAAAATTATATAAAATGTTTCACGTGTCAAATTAGAAGTTACACAGAAAACTTCGCACGAACCATCTGTGTTTGACCGATCAGTTAATATTAATTTCTGGAGTTCTGGGTCACAGAATTCTATTCATTTCAAAAGCTGGCTAAAAGATCACTTGGATTTTATCCTGTTGGCTTGAATCTTGTATATCTTGTACAACTTCCTGGCTGCGTAGATGACATGTTGCAGCAGTAAGCACAGAACACTTAGAGGAATAAAACTGAGCAGTCTTTGGACACTGGGACAGTTTTCAAAGGCCATTGCAAATACACTCAATCCATCATTTTTTTTGCATTACTCTAAACCACATATATTCCCTGGGAAATATAAGTAAATTTTGGTGGGAGGAGGGAATGGAAGAGGGCAAGGGAGGGAAAGCAAGCAAATGTAAATACTTGAAGTGGAAATTAATATTGAAGAAATAGTTATTTGTGCTAAACAACTATTCCCAGGCTGACTATTAAACATTTTCTATTTAAATATAAACGAAGCTATCTGAGTAACATAAGCATAGTTGAGAAACGGGAGCTTATTTCAAGTAAATATATATATTTTTTTTCAATTAAAACAATCACTCAAGCTAGTGAAATACTCTAATTTTACAACAATCTAATCAAGGTTCTGCACAGCTGCTGGCATTTTGCATAGAAACCAAGCCTTTGGTACACATTGAGGACAGACGCTGTCCTAGTGCCCAAGGCTGCTCCTAGAAACTCTCTTGAGCCAGTTTCTAAAGTCCTGCACATGCTTTCTCTTCCAGCATCCCCTTCTTGCAGAGAAAAACACAAGAAAAAGAGCTTTGCTGACTGAAGCCTGTCCTCATGCTGTGAGCTCCATCACATACTGCCTGTGACTACCCCATTGATGCTGGTCAAGGAAAAGGGAGCACTCAGTTCACCTCTCTGCTCCTCTTTTGGCCCAGGAGAGCTCCCCACTTCCTTTTCTCTTCCCCTTCCTCAATTCACACACACTATAATTTATTTTGTATAGTTCTCTTCTTCCTTTAGCCCTTTCCCTATTGGGAAAGGTTTAAGGTTTTGTCTGGCCTTAAAATGAAATGAAGTAGAAAGAGTAGGCAGTACCCAGCTTAGGGAAATAACCTAGACAAGAGGACAAGCATGGCTGTTCCTCCTGCTGTCCTCCCTGTTTCTAGAAGTCTCTGTCCTGAGGCTGCATCTGAGCCATCATTCAAAAGCCATTCATGACCCGTTACTTATGGATTTGTGTAGTTCCTTTTGATCCCATTCATGCTTCGGCTTTCTCAACTTCCAGCAGCAAGGAGCTCCATAACCAAATCGTGCTTTTTCTGGACAACAGCACAATAAAATAAACAATGCCAGGGACAGATGGCATTTTGGCTTTCCTCCCTGCTCGCCTCAGTCCACCCACAGCTGCAGACATTCATGCAAGAGCCACAAATCCAACCCGTGCAAGCACAGATACCCTGAGTGGAGCATGTGCTCAGAGGACATGTCAAGACCCTTAATTCAACCAGCCACTTTATGTTAGCTCTGTTCACAGCTCCCTCTTCTATTATTGCAAACATAAATCAGAGAATAGAGCAGGAAGGTCTTCCAGGTCATGCCTTTGCTCTGTGGTGGAGCGTGTTACTGCTGAGCCCTTCCCAGCAGATGTTTTACCTGCTCTCATACACCACCAGCGACAGAGGCTCATATCCTCCAGAGGCAAACTATTTCCATTCTCAAACACCATTGCAATTACAAAGCTTAACCCAATGCCAAGTCCGAGTCTCCCTCGCCACACTTTAAGGCCAACCCTTATGGTGGTGTTTCCTGTAATGATTTCTGGTTCCCTTCCCTGCTTCTGGAACAGAAGAGGATAAAACACACAAACTGCAAGATGCTTGGGCAGGGGAGAAACTCTCCCTAGTGGGCATTCAGAGCAGGCTAGTTGTCTTTGGAAGTACGATCGTGTTCAAGCCTCACTGTGCCTCTCCATACCCACAAAGTCGTCACACCTCTGTTAGTCCTTCATGGTGGATGGGAAGCAGAGATAAACTCATTCAGTTCCTTCAAGGTGGAGCTCAGGGGCAGGAGCAGATTTCTTAAAGCAGTTGCTAGTGGAAGTCCAAGGTTTCACGCCTTGGTCTTTCCCCAACACGCCATGTGCATTCAGCTCACTAGTACTGCAAAGCATCCTGTGGACCTAAAGATGATGGAATTACATTTTTACAAGACAAAACAGCAAGTGGGTGCAAATCAAGTGCTAGCAAGAAAAGCTTCACTAGAACAAAATAATTTCTAGACTGGAGAGCCCAGGGAACGTTATCTTCACTGAAGTGGATTTCTGAGTTGCTTTGATCAAATGAGTTTCAAAGATGATTACAGACCCAGAAGTGTTTCCCTAAGCAGTATCCTGTAGGATGGGGAAGGCCAGAATTCAGGCAGAAGCTTTCTCCTGTACAAAAGCCTTGCCACTGACATTGTCAAGGGATCTGTTGCACTCCATTGTGTCCATAATCTTCAAATTAAAGCTCCCTAAATCCACAATAGTCTAATAAACCACAAGCCTGTAACAGCCCCTTCAATTTTCCACGTTAATAATCCATGGATTAAGAGTCCCTCTGCTGCTACAATAGACAGAACTGATCTTCTCTACTGTGTCAATGACCCATGAATTATAGGGCTGTGTCTCAGATGGTTAGATAATACTTCACTCAAGTCCCAGCAGTAGATTTTTCTAACAGGGCAAATTCAGGACTCTGTTTTGGAGTAAAAGCACATTGTGACATTCTCATTTTTGGGACTGCTTTTCATATTCCTCTTGGCAGTATCCCCATGCAAAAGCACAACACCCTTTTTATCATATCAATCCATTTGTTTCACAATAAATGACCCAGTCACCTTTCATTTACAACTGTACATTTAATATGTCACATGAAAGTTTAATAAGAGGCACAGTTTCATAACTGGTTAATCAACTGATGCAAAATCCTTCAATTTTCTTGTGATAGGATCTTATAGTAGACTGGAATATTTTATACTGATTTGTGGATAGCACTTCTGAACACACTTCTGTCACTTAATAACCCTTTATTATACCATTTACTATGAAGTACATACAGCATCCCCGGCAGTCAAATCAGCAGGCACAAGGAATCAGAGTGGAGTCTCTTCAGAACTACTGCCCAAACCCATCATCTGTGAAATGCTCATCGACTGGTCTGATGGGGAGCGAGCAAGCTTCTGTAACAGCTGCATGATTTCACCTTTGGAAATACCACTGCAGCCGGCAGCCTGGATTCTGCGTACGGATGGAAGTGCCCTGCCAGCCACTGGCATGGAAAGAAATGTGATGGGTAGGAGCAGACAGATTGTCTCCATGGCATTTTCACTGGGAAGCACAGTCCCAATGGCACATTGTCTCCTGTAACAGAACGCCAATGTAATTTCCCCCCCCTCCCCCCACCTTTACTTTTTAAAGCAAAACCTTCACACTGAAGTCAAATCCACACAATCCAATGATTGCACATTGTAGCAGGGCTGTTAAAGTCAAGGAATGCCTGTTAGGTTAGCCAGCCATGTCTCCATCAAAGCCTAGCTGTTCCATACCATATCTTTTACAGCATTTGGTTCAGACTCCTATTACTTGGGACATTTAAAACTACGCTGTCAGCTCAGCTAGACATGGGAAGAAGCTCAGCACTGCAAGAAATCAGCTACTTCCATCTCTGCTGCTGCACCTTAAAGTGTATTGAACAAGCAGTTTGGTTTTATTTTGCTGTTCACCATAAATCACCTGGCCAAAAGATAGAACAGAAATGTTTTGGGGCAGGTAAACCTGTGGCCATGACTTAGGGGCCAGGTTGATTCCTAATAAGGAAGGATCCATTACTTGCTGAAGAAATGTATTTGCTGATTCTCTGGTTTTCAAGACAGTCGGTGAAGGTCAGTTTTGTAAATCACCCCTAGTAGCTGTAAGAGTCTATTAAATAAAATAGTTCCAAATAAAGACTTGTTAACATCGATTCTGGAGCTTAACTCTGCTGTTAAATCTTCCTGTGTCAGAAAGAAGATCGGTGCAGCATCTATAGGCAATTAAAATTATAGTCAAAGTAACAGTAGCAGCAACCACTATGGTGGTTGATAAAGGGTGAAGATAAATCTCTTCCGATGCAATGAAAAGAAAGTGATGGGAGGGTGGAACAGTAACAGATGATGTGTTTTTATTGTTTGTATAGCAATTGTGAAAACAAGTGTCAAGCCAAAGTGAAGTAAGTTTTGTGCTGCTGGCTACCACGTGTGACGTGTTTCTGCAGCAAAACCCTGCAATGCCACAAATAATTGGATTCACCTTAGCTGGCTGCCTGGTTTACAACTATCAGAATCTCACCTCTTATTTCACCCTAGTGGGATTTTCATGGCATACTTTATCGTCCTTTAGAAGATGATAAAACAAGGCTCTGAATCGCCTATATATATCTTGGGCTGCAGCTCAGACTTGCGAGACTATCTGTACTGCACTAAATGGCAAAAAAAAAAACCCAAAAGAAACCTGACCCATTTGCTTCATGGAGGGGCACTAAAATTCTGTCATCAGTTCATTTCCCTTTGCAAACAGGTGTAAGAACAATAACTGTATTGTCATTAGCCAACACATAGAATAAATAAAAGGAACAAGCCCATGCTAGCTAACCCACGTGCGATAGAAAGTGCTGCTTCATCTCCTGCGACTGCCGAGACCTGTGTGATGTGAGTCTCCCCCAATTTTGACACAAAGTCATCATTGTCTTCTGAACCCATCTCAGCCTTTAAGTTGACATTGCAGTATTTTCCTTAGTTGTCATGCTGAGTGCAATGTTTAGCTTTTTTATACTATTTATACAGAGCAGACTATTTTTCCATAAGGGAAATATCAAGTGTCAAGCATATTAAAGTCCAGAGGGCCGTACACTCGGGCCAGGCTCCCTGCTCCTGGGAGGGGGGCAACCCTGCTATACCCCAGTGTGAACACCATGCCAGGGCTGAGCTCCCAGTGCCCAGCATGATGGCCCTCAGACCTTCCCGTGACACAAACACTAGTGGCATCTGATGCATTCACTCGTTCAGCTCACGTTAGGAGAGTAATTGCTACTGAGAAACCTGTGGTAGCTTTTCAGGTAGGATGATGCTGCTATTCCCATTTAATGATAAAGCACTAAGCCCAGAGAAGTAAAGACAGTGCAACACATGCAACTGCCACATAAATAGCAGAGCCCATCAGTTCTCTTATGCAGAAATGGTCCAGTTCCCAGGGTGGATGGGGCCAGGCGAAGCACCACTAACATGAGGTGAGGGCAGGAGGGACACCTAAAGGACAGCACAGGATAACCCCAAGCCCATTGCACCGAAAGGCACTGCACACGATTTGGGTTACATGAGCTTGCACTCCCCTCTGTCCCCGCTGCCTCCAACATATTCCTACGTGCTCTCAGTATACACACAGCTTGTTAGCGGCTCCGCAGGGTTCCCAGGAGCAGTGAATGAACAGAAACCGGGATTGTACGATCATAACAACCAGCTCAGTTTCTTCTGCCTTCTAAGCTTCCCTCCCTAAGCACAGGAGGAGTGGCTCTAGAGGAAAGGCCATGAATTTTTTATTTTCCTGACCAGAGGGTGATTTTGCCTGGTCAAAGCTATATACATTGTTCCTCGTTACTAAGGCAACAGGTACCTTACAAATGCCGATAATACATAAACTAATACAACTCTGCAGTTTGCTCTTTCTTTCCAGCGCAGCTTAATAACCCGTGTGGATGCTGCTTGCCGGCTCTCTCCCGCTGGGCTAAATGAGCACTTCAGGAAGTATTATCTCCCTTCCAGCGCGGACTCCGTGGTGCCCACACAAAGACGAGGCACTGAACTGGGGAGCTGCGCCGCTATCAAAAGGCAGAGGGGTTTCAGAAAGCTCCAGGGAGGAGTGGGAACGGCTGTGGGAGCACCACACAAATCCTCTGCAGCGCTGCCGCCTTCCTGAAAGCGGCAAAGGATCCTCAACGCTCACCCTTCGGGGGGGAAACAACGTCGCTTTTACAGTCCTGTAAAGGAAATCCTGGAGCACAAACTTTCTAGTTGCAAGTTGTGCCCCGCCACCCGCCAGAGCTCACTGGATTAAGGGCTGCTTGTTGAACTCCGCCTCGCTCCCCCTCTCATACACCAGCCTCTTTGATACACATGCCCGCTTATTAAGTGAACACGCCAGGTCCCCACTGCTCTTGCGGTGAGAGCAGGGTTAAAATGCTTCACTGGTCTCCTTAATCCCTCTCACATGATTTAGTCAACACCAGTGGGGGAGAAGGACCCGCAGGTTTTGCCTCCGCGGCTCCCCCCGCTTCTTGGAAGGTGAGAGAGAAGAGAGGAATTCAACATTGGACTTGGGCTGGATGCAGTGGGAGCCTTGAAAAGTCACAGAGAATGTGAAACACAGAGCGCACCCAACAGGTACTGGGGGCAGCGTCCGCAGAGCTCATGGGCTTGAACTGCCTGGCCTCCAAGCTTGCTTTATTGACTACTTGGCACCATTTAAACCTTGAAATGGAAAAAGGCAAATAGAAATTCGAAATACAGACTTCTGCTCCGGTCGCATTAGCTCAGTGACAAGGAGAAGATCACTGTGCATTAGGAGAAGGAAAAGCCACCAGGAAAGACGAGCAATTGCACACTACTGTGCTGGAGGCACTCCTCCTCAGTGGACCTGATATACCAGTGATCTCTCCACAGAATTCCCTTTTCAAGAGTAATCGTTCTATTAGAGAAACGGAGTAAGCGGCCTTATTTCTGGGGAACGGAGATGGCCTGAGGTGCAATAGACTAATAGGAGCTCAGAAGACAAAAAGACAACGTAGATATCAAAGCAGCTCAAAATGTAACGACTGAACTTCACTTTTTTTTTTTTTTCCTTCCTTCCTTTTCCTGTTTTGGGGATTTGTTTTGGTTTGCTTTTTTTTTGACAAAGAATCATAGGGGCATATATTTCAACTATTTTATGCTTGCTACCTGTCAGCCCCTTTGTCCTGATGATCTAACAATAATACAAATAACTTCAATAACGTATGTTTAACTTCCTTCCAAAAGCAAAACACAGGATGGGGAGCGCACTCTCTCTCAAAGAGCTTTACAAGCACAAAACAAGGACAGTTTTACAGACCCCGTTCTTGTGCTGGATGACTTGCTGCTGCAAGACAAGGGTCTTTTATTGAAATCCCAGCAGAAAAGTAAACATTTGAAATAAAGCTAAACAAGAGTTTAGTTGTTGAGGGACAGTTATCCGTCAGCATTTGGCAAACGAGCTCTTCTTAAGAATGACCTTCTGCAGCACTGGACTGAGACTCCAGCACTTGGATTTAACCACTGTAGTCTGAATCCCTTCTACCTAACGAGAGGGCTCCCCGCTGTACCAAATTTGCAGCGCTGTTGCCTGCTGGAAGCATTATTCATTTACCAAATAGATCTTAGGAAATGCAAACGTGGGTTCCAAGCCTCAGGAACACTGAAATACGCTACTGAAGATTTCCCAGAGAGAAACCACCGTGAGCACATCACCTCCATTGAAAGCCGTTAGCAGATGGTGCCTGTCCTCTACTTGTGAATTCACTACCTTCCCATTTTATCTTCTCAGACCTTGTCTGCACTGTCCTCTACTCAAGTCTACCTTTCAGGGGACACATGAAGATGTACCAAACAAACAGGTGGGCTGCCAGGCTTGAAGAGTAGTGGTCAATGACTTGATGCTCAACCGGTGGCTGACCATCAGTGGAGCCCCTCAGCCAGTGAGTGCTGGGGCTCGCGGTCTTTACCTACGTTAACCAGGCCAACAGGATGGAGTGAACCTTCAGCAAGGTCACATAAGATACTAAATTGGTGGGAGTGGCTGATATGCTGGAGGACAGGGCTCTGTTCAGCTACACCTTGACTAGCAGGTGAAGCCAACTCACAGAAGCCTCATGAAATTCAACAAAGTCCAATACATAACTCCTGCACCTGAAGCAATAACCTGCGTGCTGCAGATTAACTAAGGGGAAAGCAGCTTTGCAGAGAAGGAGGTGCGAACTAGGTGGACAGGAACTGAGTGGGAGCCAGCAGTGCACCAAAGGTCAACCACCTACTGCACTGAACTGGCAAGAACTTCGCCAGCAGGTCAGAGAAAGCGATTATTACCCTGTATTCCCATAGGAAGGCTACCTCTGAAGTACTGCAGTCAAGAAAGACATGAACACACTGTAATCAAGGCAGACAATGACTGGAGCACAGGACAGACTGAGAACAGCATTTGTTCAGCCTGGAAAAGAGAAACCTGCGGATGGGTGCATCTAATTGTTTCCTCCAGCTACCTCATAGATTGCTGAGATAGAGACAAAGGCAGCTGGTCCTGCTTTGTGCAAGGATTGGTCTAGATGATTTGCAATTTTTCTTTCCAGCCTCAACTGTTCCAAGATTCTATGAAACCATTCCAGTGAGGATCATTTGCAGAACACAACATTTGAAGGAACTGACTACTGGAGAATATGAAAGCTCGGTTTCGCCATAAACTCGAAGAAAAAAAAGAAAAAAAAAAATAAAGTCACAGTACTGTTTCTCATCTACCAAGTCTTTCACTTGCCTCTGGGTCACTTGCCAACCCAAACACCTGTTTCATATGGGTAAAATGCAACAAATAGTTGACTCATATCTGTAATTAATCTTGAGGGCATTTTGATATTTCAGAGGATTAATGCACTCAACATCCTTAATAAAAACCAAAAAGCCAAAACAATCCAACCCTTCTTGAAGTCAAGCAAAACCTAAAGCAGATGAGTAGACAACAGTTGCAAAACAAACAAACGTTCCATGGTTCAGCTCAACTTCAAATAAGTTCAGCACTGAAAACCTGAGTAAGCAAAGATAGCCTGTTACCTTTGGCAATCTGCATGGCTTCAGCTTTGCAGTATCATTTCTGATCTATGCAGTCTGCTAATCAAAAATGACTATTCAGATTTTAATCAAAATAAACCTTCAAATTACTTCAGATGTAAACCATGGTTGAGACTGAAACGTCAAGTGCTCAAGTATTTGAAAAAGTTCTTTGTCTGTATACACTTGTTTAGTCAACCTCGTGCCAACAGATTATGCTTCAGTCTTTGATTACACAGAGTGTATGAAAACTAATAGGAGGAAGTGGCCTAGCAGCCCCGTTTCCCACTCTGCTTTATCAGAATGACACCATTTGACCTCAGCAAGAGCAAGCCCCAATCCAACATGCCCAGGAAATAGCAAGGCCAGGACATTCTTATAATCATGAGATGTCTTTTCTTCACGAGGTATTTCTTATAAACAACATTGATCCAGGACTCAAAACAACATGACCCTTCACCAAGAAAATCTTAAAGTAGCTGAAATTTTCAATATACAAGAGCTTACTCTTCCTTAGTATGAACCTCTTCAAGATATACTTTGGACTCAATTCTTGTAAGTTTCTTAGTTTAGAAACCACTTATCAAGAAATATTTCCCCCCCCCCTTCAGATTTTCAGGTGTCATCCAGTTTCTCTGGCAGACGAACAGGAGTGACAGCATGTCTTATTAATAGGACAGAAGTGCCCTGGGAAATTGATTGCTGCAGTATATGGAATAGGAGCAGGGAGAGGAGGGAAGAAAGAGAGCATGAGCACTTTATACCCTGGATGAGACTGGGATCATTCTAGAGACCCTTTACACCACGGTTGTTGGAGGTGTTGACAGGCACAGACAATTTTGCCTGAAATGGAGGATATGGGAGGGAAGGGTTAGTTTCAGCCCATGTTAGTAAATCTGACCTCCTTTGAATCCAAAGGAAAACCTCTTTTGTGGTTGCTATTCAGGTGGCTCTTGGGGAAATCCCTGTTGCCAGATATTCAATTTATCCTTTTTCTCAAATTTTTCAATATCTACCAGAAACATAATGTCTGGCCCACGCAGATGTACAAGAAGGCAAAGGGTTTTTTTCCACTGTCCTCTAGCCAACATGAGGCCATCTACAGCATTTCTCCAACATGCATCTTCTTGTGATTTTTTGGGGTATTTTCATACCACCCTCTGACAGACACAGCTTAAGTTTCAGCATATTAATCAAACTCCTCCACACCCCATCAACACTGATCTTGGAACACAGCTACTTTTGTCTCAGGGACTCCTTGAACTCTGTGCCCTAAGCCTACAAAAATTCCCCTTGTCCCTCAAACCTCAGGGGACAGACAGGGTTATGGTCCTGGTGAGGAGTGCTGAGAGTACACCCTCTAAGAAGGAGCGGGCACTGAGACCTCTTAATTATGTATTTGTATTACTACACTAGAAAGTACGTTACTACTAGGACAAGGATTAAACCACACAATATAAATAACACTGAAAACGTAAGTATGGGAGATGTCTTAGTTGAGGGTTGTTTTTTTTTTCCCTGGTTCTTTGCCACGTCTGCAATGGAAAATGAGAAGCAGGAGGAGAAAGTACAACTTTTCTTTCTCTCTAGAAGTCAGGGTGGTTTTCCACAACGAAATATTTCTGACTGTTTCACCATCCTTCCTAGATCTCTCCAGTTGACTGAAAACTCAGTTCGGAAGAGGAACTGGAGGTATGCTGGCCACAACGATGTGTCTCTTACTGCTAATGCTGGGTCAGAGTGCCCAAGGCCAGAGAAGAGAGTGATGAATCCCCATCTGTCCATCCCAACTGCCCCGTTTGTTTCCCTGGTAGCGTTTGCTGCTGCAAGACACTGCTAGACTATCGCCTGTAATCAGATATATTGTACACACCCACGTGAATAACAGCTCCTTTGATCTTCAGAAGAGTTTTACTTCTTTGATTACAAGTTTATCAGTAGCACATAATCAGGCTGCAGACACACACACACTCAGTTTAGTCTTAACCCATTTTGATTGCAGGTTCACAGCCAGCAAGTGTCCTTTATACTGTATCCAAGTATTTATTGAGATAAACTGCTTTAGCTTTTCCAGGAGACAGTCTTTCTTGGCAGGTGTAACAGGGTGAGTTTCTGGAGGTATCAAGAGCCATCGCAGCTAATCAACTACCTGCACTGTGACTTTTCTCTCAAGATGAGCGTCCAAATACTCCATACCGCATGTCCATCCCAATAGCACTGTATTAAACATACAGTATCTTTGAACTTGGATTGACTCTTGGGCCACGTCTAAGCAAAAGGGTGTTAGAAAAAAAAAAACCCACCACACTAGTAAAATTTAGAATTAGGGGTAGAAAAGGACATTTTTCTCTTTTCAGTCACACTAACTTGAAAACAGAAAGGCAGAGACACTAACCTGGAAGCTGCCCCACAGGCAGGTACGGCCCCAAAATGAAAAGAAATTAAATACCTGCAAAGAGAGAGAGTTGACAAGTACTGCAGAATTAATTAATTACTTTGCATCAGTATTTGGTAGCCGATTTGGTTTCTAACCCATATGGAAGTGCTGGCAGGGCAGCCCAGAACACCTGCTGCCGTTTAGGCAAAAAGCATCGAAACAGGGGCAAAAGCAGCAGTTGGCTATTTTTGTTCGCAAGCCTGAAGCTAATGCTATTTAAATCAGATTTCGTAGCAATCTGCTCAGCTCTTCATTCATTAGAAGGAGATGAAATTCTGTATAAGGTGCATGTGATGAAGTGTGATGGGGCAGAGGGACTTGCCTCCGCTTCTCTGGCCATTCCCTGCAGTTCGCTCCCTTTCCTGCTCCTTCCATTTCATCACTGCTTTTTTCAGCATTCTGCTTCTAGTCCAGACTCTTTGCACTTCTTTCCTTTGGGCAGCATCAAATCAAATAGGAGTATCCTGTCAGAAAATGGACTTTCCAAAAATATTCAGAATAAAAAAAAAAAAAAAAAGCAGTTTTTTAAAGAGTAAAAATCCCTTCCCTAGCAGCCAAGAGAGGACCAGATTTTTCAGATGAGTTCAACATGCTGCTTAACATATCCAAATGTCTCAAAAAAACCTGGCCCCGGTTACAGCACTGAACACCTGGAACTGGACATGCTTGGTTTTGGATGTCTGCTCTTAAAAGCAACAATAGCTTGTGCTGTTGCGGGTAATTCAGTTCTGGAAGCAGAAGCCTTGATTTATATGGACTCCATGCTAATGGAGAATTACTTCCAGTTTGTTACAGATTTCAGCACTGAAATTAGGTGGTTTTCTTGCCAAATTCGGGCCCAATGTGATTCCAATCGAACGAATTTTGAAGAGCTCCAGTCCTTTTTATAATACTGCAGCATGGCTTGCAAACCAGCTTTTACATGTTTGGGGTTACCCAGCGCTACAAATTGCTGTTTTATCAGATGCAGCTGACTGAAAAATGAAAAAACACTCCCTCTTTCCTCCCACTCTAAAAGCATTTAAAATGCAGCGTTTCCGGGAACCTGGCTGGGTGGAGGGGAGTTGGCAGAGTGGATTGTACTGTATAAAATATGGAGGGACAGATGTTCAGCTGATCGCTTTAACAGATACAATGGTGACACGAAGATGACAGCTCTATTAGATTTCAGGAGGTGATGTGTCACTCGTGCAGTAGGCTACTCCACATCTTCATAAAAAGCACTTTTTATGGGGTGAGACAAGAGAGATCTAGATAAAAAGTGACATAAGAATGCTAGTCAGCCATAATCATGAACTCAATTAAAGATTCGCTGGAAATCACATTAAATAGAGGCTCAGGTCTGCAGATCAGCTCTGTGGCATTCCCCGCTGGTGGCAGAGCCTTTCTCCTTGCAAGCCACTGCTCCCTGGTGCATCCTCTTGCCTGGTGCTCACACCCAGATGTAGATGGTACACTTTTCAGATGCAGAGCCCAGAGCATTGCTACAGGATGGGCACTGAGAGATGAGGCTTGAACCAGAAATATTAGCATGTTATTGCTAGTGACAAAACCCAGGCTGGAAATCCATGTAATCCATGAGGCAGGAGCAGCCTCATCTCCAAAGATGTCTGCTCCTCCATACTGTTAATTTTAGCTACCCCAGTCTTTGCTCTTTGCCTGTGACCTTCTTCCACTTCAGCTTGTATTTCCTTTTTAAATGTCTTTTTCAGCTCTTGAATCCCAGGTGTTTCTCTTTCTTCAGCTGACACTCAGGCTGTGCATCAGGCAACCGTCATGACTTGGCAAAGGTTTACTGGGTCAGTGGAGGAAGACCCTCAAATCCAGATTTTTGCTATTATGGTTGTCAGTCATACAGTCCTTAGAGACTGCAAGAGCATGAAAATTAAATCTACAGATTGAATTATCCTGCTTTCCCCCTCCCCTCTCCCTTAAGTGCACATGTGGTCTTGTCATCTTGTCATTTTTATCACTGTTAGTGACAGCCCTCAACAAAACAGTGGACAAACCATCAAATGTCTTATTACTGCTTAAGCTGAATACCAAATATGAGCTCCCCAAATTGCAACAACTTATTCTGCTTTGTCTGTCACATTGTTATACAGAATGTTTATGTGGCGTTTGTAGTCAGTGCAGTTTTGGTTGTGAGGTTTTTGTTTGGTTGGTTGGAGTTATTTTAACATATAGAAAATATAGGTGTATTTTTTTCTCCAGGACAAGACAAGGAAGGTTACCAGTTTACCAATTTCAAATTCTAGTGATACTATGCTGAGATTCCAAAATATTAGACCAGTGACTTGGAGCACACAGGGAGAATTATGCCACAGACAATAATGTACAAGATGATATCCAGATATCAACAAGTGGGGCTACCTGAAAACATCTGCACCCTGCCTGGCAATCAGTCAAATTGGACAAGAAGGTAAAACTAATACAGTGACTCTGAGCTGTAGATCTCAGTCCTTGGCCAGTCACACTCAGTGACTAGGAAACAAAACACTCACAGGAGCCCCAGGAAATCCAGGGCAAAGAGTATCCAGTTGACAGCTATGGAAAAAGCAGTGCTGTTCATTTTAAAGGTAAGGTTCATTTCTACCAAACTTTCAGTCCAAAACGTCAAGCCAACTAAGAGAAAACCCAAACTCATGAAAAATTTTGCTTGACATTCACAAGTACTCTTCAGCAGCCTCCCTTTTGCCAACATTAATGTAGCACCCTATTGAAACAGGCAGAGAAACTTATAGGATTTTTTTCTTAGAAAACAGAAGAAAGCAGACAATAACCACCTGCGTGCAAGAGCTGTGCAAATACATCAGGGCACCCAGGCCCAGAAGGTATGCTGAGGGTGGCCACAAGAGAGTACAGGCAGAGCTTCGGTACCTCTGCTGTAGACATGAATGGCCTGAACAGAAACAAGAAACCGGTGCTATTTTAAATAACTAATCAACAGCCCAGAGTTTCAGGTACCATGAGTAAATTGCCTACATGATTTTTGGTTGTCTAATTTAAGACTTCTTAGAGGACCTAGGCAGCTGGAGCCCTCTACCCTTGCTGGAAAATCGGCTTCAAGCTGGGCAATCTTATATAGTGTAAATAACTCAGAGACACTAACTGAGGAAAAAGTTGGTGTGTTGTGAGGCTGGGTTTCCTGAGAAACCTCTAGTAGCAAAGGGCAGGATTTTGGAGGAGGAAGTCAGAAAAAACAGTGGGCCAAGGACTATTCTTTCCTGGGTTGCCTGTCTTCTGTTGAAAGTCAAAGAATGTTTGGTTTGTCTGGTTAAAAATCGACATGAAATGGGTCTTCACAACTCAGAGCAACAGATTTAAGCACCCTACATAGAGACATCAGTGGCCAAGAAACACCTCATTACAAATTTAACAGGTTCATCTCATTTTCACTGGCTGGCACTTTCACCAGCCTCAAGAAGTAGGACAAACATCTTATGCTGATAAATCACTACATCAAGTCAGACCCAACAGCAAATGTTGTGTCTCTAGAGCTAAGCAATCAATCCAGCATCCTGTGTCAGTGCTAAATATTAATGAAAAATTGAAAAGGAAATATTTGAAGGAGCTGGGTGTGAGAAGCAAGGTAAGCAGTTCCACAAGATATTTGATGTACAACTGCACCCAGTAGAAACCAACTTTTCCAATCCACAGCAGGCTTTAGGGCTCATCTCCACAGTGGAAGTGCCCCTAAATGTAGATATACCAAGGAAAGTTATACATGTAGCTGCCCCAGACACACACCTCTACGACCTTGTGAGTTGAATCAGTTCTCAGCCTCTCCCCATCCTTTCCAACATTTGTTGAACCCTGGTACTGAAAGGTCTAAGCTTTCCAGCAGGCAACGCAGACTTAAGTTTGCCCCATCTGTTCTGAAGAAATAACAACTTTAACCCATAATAAAATCTGGTGATAGATCCGTTGTGGCAAGTATGAGGCATCCAGCTCCACAGCCTGGTCACATCTACTCACTGTTGAGGGCCTGGGATAGGTAGGCAGCTGACAGAGGTGCCTCAGTTGAGTTTCCCACTTCTGACCCTCTGTGATTAGAAATTCGTTTCCAAGTTTCTAAAGCTTAGACCAGCACATGGTATCAACACTAACGAAGCAGTAAAGATTTCTGCATACCAACCATGTTCTCCTGGCACATGTCCAGCACTCACATTTATTTGTTTAAATTGGGATTTTTTATGTAAGGGTTGTACAACTGTAAAGTTGCACTTTACTTGCAAGTTTTGTACACTGCCCCACGAGTACTGGTTTCCTGAAGAACCCAAGAGTATAAGTATCGGAAATGTTGTGCAAAGTGTCAAGGTCATTTTAGCAGAAAGCTTCTTTTCCAGGCTGGATTGCAGGAGAAAGGTAGTCCCACGGGGGGAAAAAATGAACATATGTACTCAGTAAATTCTTGATGCTTCATGAAAAAGCTTGGCCAGGACACAGCTATGGCTAATAGCCCAAAGCAAAGCTAGTGGGAAAAAAATTCTTACACACAAACTAAACAGTTTAAAAGTTGAACTTAAAGCCAGCTCCTGAATAGATGTCCAAACCACATTAATTATTTCATGTATCAAGTAGCTAGACAAAGAACTGAGAAACAAACTTAGGCTGAAACTCCTGAAAAATCCAAGAACATCTGTATTAAAATTATAGCTTTATAATGCCATCTCACCACTCTCACATTGAGATCCACGGACCATGGGGCATCAGCAATGAGGTATGGAAAGGGATGTGTAGCTACGCTGTCTGCATGCCAGTGTTCCTGTAAAAACCCTCTCCAACATGCAATGACACTAGAGAAGCTTTGTGAAACTTCCCTCAAGGCCAAAACGATTGCTGAACATTGCTGCAGACAATGACAGAAATTACATCAGAGCTA
>KZ506269.1:164149-179032 GCA_002844005.1 Limosa lapponica baueri | reverse complement strand
GCCCTCAGACGTTCGGAAATCAAAAACACACAGCAGATGCAATTTTGTCTCACAGCAGAAATAAATATTCAAATTACTACAGGAATGTCCCAATGGGCAAATTTTCTAGAAATAAGTTTCAACCAGAATTCATTTAGTTTTGCAACAGATGCTTTGAATTTGAGTCTGCTTGTTCTCAAAAGCATGAGACAACAGCTGACCGTAAGCCATATTTTCCTATCACCCCCATTCCCATATCAATTTATAAGCTGCTGAATGAAGTTAAGAATAGAATTGATCTCATGTTTAGGATTTACAAACCATTTGGAAGAGTTCAGCCTGCCCTGACTTTATTTTGCTCTCGTCACTAAGACACATTCATTAGCTACTGTTAAAGAATCCCTGAGCAGTTTCTAGGGATAGTAACACAGCTATTAAAAGCCTTTTGGATCCAAACAGTAGTTACTTGACACCAATCTGTCTTCCCAACTCTTGACAGGCACCACATAGGCAGACATCAAAAAGAGCCGAGCATTTGATGAAATTTTTACCGAACGGTCTGCGAGCAGCAGAAAGGTTACAGACCTCCGGTGTTTGCACAGGGTTTAGCTTGGGGGGCACAAGCTGGAGGTGCCTCTGATGCACCACCAGGAGATTAACATTCAATATCTTTAATCATTCCCCACAGTATTTGGAAACATGCACACATCTAAAGCCTCTCAAATAAACATTGTTTATAATCTTGGGCAGAAAACAATGTGGGAGTTAATGTGCACGTAGAATATAATTTTAAAACTCCCTTTCTATTTTCCTGTTTCTTTGAAAGGGTCCAAATGAAAATACCACTGTTCTCTGCTCTTTGAGTTATCTGTCAAAGGGAAATGTTTCTGTGAATGTCACCAGCTGTTTTATATCCTAATTAAGGGATTGGGTTGTTATTGGTACTTGCAGAAAAATATATTTTACTGATAACTACAGAGTAAATATTTATGCCTACTAGTTACAGCTAAAGAGAAATAGTTCAGAAACAGCTTTAAACAGTTGTTACTCTACCTGCTAGCAGTGTAACTACTTGAAGTATTGTGAATGTTAAATAGAAAAATCAATGATGAGAGCGAGGAAGTCTTCGTACTTGCTCTCTCCCCGAAGAGAGACCCTGGCCTAGCTTTCACTGTGATCTGTGATTTTTTTTATTTTATTTTTTTAAATGAGAAATGTGTTGAAATGAAAATGCTGTCAGTGAAAATGGATTGGCCGCAGTCTGTAGTACCTTGTGTGCATTTTTTGTGCCCCACAAATGAGTTTGCTTCAGTTTTGCTGCTCTGTGAGTATAATTTGTTAGAAAATCTCTCTGCTAGAAATTTCGCACAAACGACATGTTTTAGGCAAATATTGGAGCATACTAATGAGAGACGATGTTCAGATTTACAAAATATATTCTTGAAACCAAAGTTGAGATGCCACAACCACTTATCCAAGGTTAACTTTATGCGCTAGAGGTTTTACAGACCTCAGGCCCACTGCAGTGCTTGAACAAAGTGAATCACATGTGACCCTTCAGAAAATAATAGCAGTGTGAACTTACAGTCATTTATATCTGAGAAAAACGCTTACACCCTTAGTTTTAAGCATGTATTTCGCCTTAGTAAAGTGCATTTAAATGCTTAACTGCACAGGGGTGAAATCCGATTCAGATACCCCATGAGATAAGAAAAACCAAACGAGAAATGATTCACCCATAACTGGAAAGTTGTTTAAAACTACTGATACACAAGATTGCTAAGTGAAAACATGGCCTGTTGATCTTATCCTATTTCTTATAAAAAACGAGAAGGCAAAATTCAACCAAAACCTGGTGACATAGATTATTGGGAGCATGAGTGAAAACATATACTTAGAAGATTTCTGTAAGTAGAAATTTTGTGAGGGAAGAAATAAAAATCTTTAAAGTAACTCTGAAGTTTTTCTGTAGAGCAATTGTTTTTCCCCTCTGCAGATCTTTGCACACTAAGTAAATGTTTGTCTCAGAAACTCTATGTGCCCCAACCAGCTCCACTTTTTGACTGACTAAAAATACAGAGAAATAAAGAAAATCAATGGGAATGAGTTTTGGTTAAGGGTGATAACCTGCTTTTACTGTTCCCCAGTACAGCTCAGCTCAATGAACCTGCAAACAAAAATATTCATGGCAGATAACATACCTTAGAAACAATTTTTGAGCCAATACTTGCAGACTGAGCTCACTTCAGTACGTATGTTCTGGTAAAGCTTCTGCAATTATATTATTTGTCATAGAACGGGGCCCATGTAGTGCACATGTTTAATTACCCTAAAGGGTCAATACTGTTGGAAAAACAGCTTATTTTCCTCAGCCATACATTTGTGAGCCTAAAAACGTAACTTAAGGATGAACTGTTCTGTGCTGCAGATGATGCTCATGTGATGTGTTCAAAAGCATCCCTTTGCCATCCTCCAGAAAGATGCACATTGGTTTGAGAGCCGTAGGCTTTTTGCCTAATGCTAACAAACACGAAGAGGCAGACAGTAGGAAGCTTATTTCAAAAATTCCTTGGCAGCCAATTAATTTGCAATTGCACCATGTTCTTGAACTGGGGGTAAATCTTGTGGGTCTGGTCAGAGAGCTGGTTGAGCACGAGTAACTAATGAGAACAGATGTGTTGTCCACAGCTGTAACCACAGGCCCATCCAGCAAGTCTGAGACAACAAACAGAAGACCTGCTTGGAAGCCCTATGAAATAAATATTTTTAGCCAAAACAGCCATGCTGTCATTGGGAGCTTCCTTGTATGGAGTCTGATGGTTGTGGTAACCCCAGCTGGGACAAGGCTGAGAACTGGCAGGACAAGATACCACTCTGCCAAGGTGTTATGGGTACCACCAAGGCAACCGGCTCAGCCTGGACTGCTGTACCTACACCAGGTCAGACAACTGCTGTGTGATGGAAACATCTGCATTCAGGTAACACAGGTAAAAGCAATGAATCTGCATGCCCAGTCAAGCCAGCTGCCGGGAACTTGTCCTAAGGGGAACAGGTTGGTCATGGGCACGCTTGAAGGCTGAGCTGGCTCCTCAGGTTACTGGCTACTGGGGTCGTGATGCGAAACCTCTGAAAGGGTTTCCACTTTCTTCCAAATATTACAACTACCTGAAATCCTACCATTATTTTTGCCCAAAGAGCATGACACTAGTGACTGAAGATGAGGTTCCCTTGGGCTGCTGGAAAAACAACTAAGCAGTTGAAAAAAAAGAGGGGAAAAAACAACACCAAAAAAAAAGATGCAGCCTCCTGACTGCTGTTGAACAACAACCACCACCCAAAGCTTTTTCCAAGTACACATCCCATCCCCACAAGTCAAAACCAGGGCTTTCAAATAACACCTCAGGGAAAGCCTTTGTTTTTCTTGAAAGCTTTCACTCTGAAACCTAGACTAAGAGATTTGGGCCATGAAACAGTCCAAGCTTTTGGATTCTGGGAGGAAAGGATTTCCAACCAACTCTCAGTGAGCAGATATCTACTATCTGTCATCACTTCCCTGCTCTGTGGAGCAGTTGGAGAGGATTTCCCCTTTTATTCTCCCAGAGAACCCAGTTGTGCCAGGTATCAGAAGATATCAGACAAGTTTGTGCCAGGTATCTCCAGCCCCGTGTGTGCATGATTTATCCCTTTCTTTACAGATAAGGACCCTGCTCTACGCAAGGCCATGGTGCAGTCACAACATTAATCCCCTCTGCTCCAAGCTCCTCTCCGTGCCTCCTTGCTCTCCCTTTCTCCCATTGCTGTGTTCCTTTCCCCTGCCCACCAAAGCAGCAATGCTGAACACTAACACCGTTCCCCCCTGGCCCCCGTCTGATGGCTTCTCCAGTACCAAACCTCCAATTCAGCTTTTCAAGTTGCTAAATTAATTTGGTTCCACAGAGTACTTTGGGGATGCTGAATGCATTAAGCAGGGAGAGGTACGCAGTCACATAACCCTGGTATTCTGCACTGCCAGTGAGCCACCTTCCACAGGAAAAATTATTCACCTCTGTCCTATCCATAAGCAATGCATAGCCAATATTTCCTATTTTAATTTAAGTCAGTTTTCATTAAGCCCTTTGTTTCTACCATCTGAAGCAGCAAGCTTTGGACAGGGTATTATAAATGAAGAACGTTTTACCTTCACCCCTCACAGAATAGACTGCTGACTTCATTTTAAAAAAAAACAAATCAAAAAAATTAAATCAGACAATGATGTTATTAAAGAGTTCCATATCATTGTAATTTGAAGTCATTTTCTAAATGGATCAAGAAAGCATAACAGACAAGTGGCTGAATAATACCTCAGACGACTGTCTAAATAAGAAATATTTTTCTTATTTTCATCTGTGTGATGCAGACACAGGCAACGATAATAATAGGAAGGGAAATAATTTCTTTAATTACTGTGTGATGGAGTATAATAGAATAAAATGGCTATTGTTGGCTGGGATTAGGATCAGATGGATGCCTTAGAAAGAAACCCCCAAGATGTGGCTGGACAAACACCAGGCACAAATACATGCAGAAATTCCACGAAGCACTTTATTAGTGGGACCATTCACTGAATGGCAGCTGATAAGGTTTTCAATAACACGGACACTGCTAGTTGTATAATGCTCTGTAATCTAAACATAATTAAAAGTGTTAACAATTTTGTAGCCTTTATCTGAACACATTTTTCCCACATGCTTTAGGTGACCGGGTCATAATCCAAAGACAAGCAACTCTCTTGTTTTACACTATTAGTCTAGCGAGTGGCAATTTTTTTCCTGCACACAAAGGTCATTGTACCCCAGGCAACGTCTCTTGTCGTTATCTTCCACAAATCCAGGATGCACCAAAACAAACACAGATGGATTACATGTTGTCTATTAACTCAGCATTTCTCTTCCTTTCCTCAGATGCCAAAAAATAATTAAAGAGCATTTGTGTGAGTGGTGGTAATGCATTCATATAATTTGGCAATTATCTTGTCAGCTACCTTTATTAGATTCTCAGTACTGTAAATTGCTTTAAAGTATGTGCTATATGGCTCTACTATTCTTACTGCACCAGCTTTTGCAGTCACAAGCTCAGAGATATGTTTTTTTAACAAAGTTTTGGTGAAGTTCAGCATGTATTTATATTAAAGATTGTTAATTTTTTCCTGTTTAAAGTCAAGGAGCTAAATCTTTACTAGGAGGTTAAGTGGGATATTTTTCTTTTCTTTGCCTTTTCAAGAGGAACTCAGTTTCTTTCTACACACGTATGCAAATTTTGAAAGATGCACAATGTCCCAAAAGTCTCCCCTTTAGGCATTAATAGGCACACTAGGTATTTCAATGGATTGAAAAGATTACCACCTCAGAGCAGGGCAGTAGGAAAGGCGGCACCGATGTCTGACTCTGTGGGAGCCCAACTTCAAAGAGAAGCCTTCACCTCAAACCAGAAGGCAGGGGTGGAATACCTGGGCCATTGGCAGGGAGAGGCACAGGGGCACCAAAGCAAGGATCCCCCTTTGGTAAAGTGCCAAAATTGGAGACACATGGGAGTAGAAAGTGAGATTTTGTGAAGAGTAGCATTACTTAATATGTCAGAACTAACTGTTGGATTACAGTGTCCTCATGATCCTAATGTACCCAGAAACACCTTTTTTCTTCTTTTTCTTTTTTCCCCTCCCTCCTCTAACCTGGTGAATATGAAAAGTTACAATAACAGCCTACAAAGTGCTTGGCTGGCTCTGTTTCTCTCATGTTAGCTACATATTTTAAGGCAAGATTTATCTGTCTTGAGTGCCCAATACTCACCGACACACTGAGATAGCCCATAACAACAGCAAAGCCAAACGCATGCCCTCACGCTGAGAGGCACACAGTGCATACGAGCCATTAAAGTCGACCTCAGAGCTACTTGGAGCACTGACGGATACTTGGAGGATAATTACTGGCTCACTTTAATTTGCAAAAGTTTCTCATGAGCCAGGATAATTGAATGCACAATAAAACTATCTGGATTGTTTGAACATTACATTCATACTGTAACGTGCACCTAACAAATGGAGACACGTTTTAGGGGATATCCTCCCCTACCTTCTTCCTAACACCTGGCAACATGCAAAATTTTTCTACTCTGTATTTTTTTGTTGGTTTTGGTTTTCAGTTATAGGTGACACTGAACATACTACCTTCCCCCATGGAAAAGTTTTCTTCCTGGATTACGTACAACCACATAGTCTGGATGCAAGAAAAATACAGATGTACAAAGGGTACGAAAAGATTCTGGGAACCGCACACAAAACCAGGCAACTTCAAATATATTGGTAAGTGCCTTTTCCATCACAACACACAGAACGAATGTGGGCACATTATGCTTGATTTCACAATGAGGCACAATTACAGCACTCAATTTGCAAGGCTTGATTTCACAATGCTGGCAAAATTGTACACAGCAGAGGCTAACGCCCTCCGCGCTCAACCGTGTCTCCATCAGCTCTTTGCCTGCGTGAAGCTACAGACACACAAGGACCACTTCAGAGATGGACTGAGGCAACTTCACATTTCAAATAACATGCCTGAGCACAGGACTTTGAGTCTCCAGCAATACTGGATGCTGGGCATCTTGGGCACCCAACATCAGGCAGTGTCAATAGTTGACCAGACTGGACGGGGCACACAGGCAACCTGCAGACACTGGGGGTCACCAAGCATGTGGGAAAATGTTGTATTATCCCTATCCAGTGTAAAATGGTAAAGATGCCAGAAATTACAGCCACAGTCATCAGTGCCGTGGGAAGCTAGAGCTGAAAGTGCCTGAAGTTGGGCATATCCGAGTATGGCTCTTTGAAGAATACACCAACTATGAAGGTAATGGGACTAAATCAGATGCCAGATCTCTCCAAAATTCAGCTTAGTCTCTTCTCTAAACATTATGGCCATCAGAGAAACTTAAGACGTGAAAATTCATGGCAGAAAGACACTGAAGTTACATAAACAGAGACAACCTATTTACAAAGTTTATAGCTAAATAAAGTTAAACACAAAGTTAGCAAGAGTTCATTTCAGATATGAAGAAACAGCATTTTTTGAATATTTAATGGATATTTATGGAAATTTTGTAAGAACACCACAGAGTTTCTCAATTTACAAATGATGTGATATAGGAATTTATTTGAGCTAAATTATTATCTTTATGTGAATTTTAATATTGACTTCTATGGATTGTCTGTATCTGAAAGATTTAAAAGGGAAAAAACCCCAAAACAGTTATTAGCAAATTGGACACGCGTTTCCTTTCTTTCCCTTTCCCTCCCTCTTTCTCAAATGTTTTTCTTTCTTCCCCTTTCTCCATTGGAAAAGAAGAACATCTCTCCAGACATTGTTTCCTGTTCAGAATATTAGCTTGAAATTTAGGAACTTTTGCTTTGAATTCCTGCCCTGTTCCAGGATGAGTGACATTCAAGTGACTTACAAGTGAGTAAGGTGTCCAGGAGTCTAAAGTCTGCTTTCATAAATGGCTTCGGAAGACAAACTATAAAAGCTTTTTTGTTATCTAAAAATGCCAACATACACTTGGTGTTTCTGGCATCCTGGATACTTTAGAAAAATCTCACTAGGATCATACCAAAGTTAGATAATTATCTATTTAGATAGGTAAACATACCAAAGTACTTAAGTACCTTGCCATCACAGCAGGATCTGATCCCCTAACCCACATATTTACTCTGTATTTAAACAACATCACATTATTTCCAGAGCCTGGGTCCCAGTGTCTCCACTTCCAGGTGAGTGCCCTAACCTATACGCTCCAGACTCACTTTCATTCCATTTTGAATTATTCAAAGAAAATCAGAACAATTTTAGCCAAAGAGAACTCTGCTCTGCTTATTTCATAGCCAAATATTTTGGGAATAAGAGACAGGAGCACGAGCCTGCTGTGGGCAGAGGAGAGAACCCATCAACCAGTGGGACAACCTCCCCAGTCCCAGGGCTGGTGACTCAAGGTTGCATTCTCTGCTATGCTTTGTAGACATGCCAATTTCACAGAGAAATCCAGCAATAGGTTATTTTCTCTACAATATTTTGACCAGCCAAAAATATAGATAGTATTGTTCTTGTACAGTGTTAAGTGTTGCTAATCCCAAAACCACTGCTTCCTCTGTTTGTAAGGAGAGGAAATCTTGTGTGCAAAACAGTTCAGCTTTTTCCTTGGTGTTGCTCATTTGTGTAAGCAGCCATCATTTAGCATTGCAGAGTCAACCCCTTTTATGATACTCCAACAATTGCAGATATTTCACAATTAGAACTGATCTCTGCCAGCTTGCTCCCAGTTTTTTGAGTTCAAACTTGAGCCACATCGTGTCTCATCCTTAGAGTGTGTGATTAGTAGTTATGAGTCTGTTAATACAGCACTGAAGCCGTTGCATTTTGGCTAGAACCTAGTGGATCCCCTCACAATGGTGATGCCACTTACACTAGATAAACTGGCCAAAATATCCACTCCAGGATAAATCATACCCTAGCATGACTGTCCTCTGTCCTGCTGAGATAGTTCAGGTGGTGAACCTTGTATTAGTGATACCACTGCTTGGAAATGGGATTAAGGGGAAAGAAACCACAACTGTAAATCCTCTGCTAGAGGTCAGCTCACACATGTATGTATCTGGCAGCCTCAGAGAGGCAAATACATAACCACAGCGGTATGCAATCCATAGGGTAGGTTCAGACCAGATACAGTTACACCATCAGGAAGCAAATAATCGGCACTCATTTGCAAAAAGCCTCATTGGAGGGGACAGTCCTATGCCTCCCCAGTGATTTATAAGCTACAATTGTAATTACCTCTTTGAAACAGCACAGATAATGACCTCTCACCAAATGTGCATACACCGCCCAGACATCACTTCTACCCTCTTCTTGGAAGAGAGAAAATACAAATGAAGTTGATTATTTCATTCTAGCAACAAAGATCTCGCACGGAGGGGAAAATGATTCACAGTAAATAATTTCCAAGAGGTGAGTGGGTCTGGAAGTAACAGCCCTGTCTTTGAACCCGAGTGGAAAAACCTAGGATTCTGTCCAGCAGACAGAAATATCTGCCTCAATGCCAAAAGCATCTCAAGGTGGGCATGACTAGCAGCACCTTGACCAGATAGTTGAAGCCTTTGAAGATGAAGGCAGTAGCTAAGCTCTGACCTGGAGTTATACCGCTTTTGAACTGTTTGTTTATATTTTTACATGAAAAATAGATGAACAGAAGCCAGGAGCTGAAGAAGAAGAGGCGGCAGAATCAATTACAACACACTCAGGAAATTGGCAAAGAGAACAAAACAAGCTAGTGAAGTGAAGATGGGGCAGAGGTGAAGGTCAGGATGAGCTGGGTGGTGCAAAACCCTGGCAGAGGAAGCAAAGATGACTGTACACCACCTTTGCGGTGCATGGCTCCCCAGGGCAGCAGGTGCAGAGGGTCTGTACACCGCGAGCTGATCCTGCCACGTACATGGCACATCCCTAAAATTCCCCTTTCCCTTGAAGAAGAGGAGGGGACTAGAGCAGAGCCAGCTGCATGGAGGCCAGCCCAGCATCTTCTGGCCATTGCACTCCAGCACTCCGCGGTGCCAGAGGGTGGCTTGCCCTAGGGTCAGTGACAGCCCTCATGGAGCAATCTTACTCACCAACTTATTCAAGATATTCCTATGGAGAATGTTGCATTGCCATATTCCCAAGAGAAATAGTGAAATACCAACAGCTTTCAAACATTGGACTCAACTGTTGAGAGCATGTCGCAGGACGTTCCTTGGTTGTATGATGTATTTTCATTGGATTCATGTTATTCACCCTCACTTAAAATAATAGGAAGGAAGGAAATCATATCCAAGATCCCAGCTTAAAACAAACTTTTACTACCACTACTTCCCTACATCCCTGTCTGAGTCAGAAACAAACAAGCATGGCTTCCCCAAGCCACCCATACTGTGGGGTGTTCCAAAACAAGAGTGTTTCTCTCAGGCAATGAAAAAGTTGGGAACTGGAACTAGTTGAGCAAAAAAGGGGAGAAAGAAAAGGCTCAGCTACAAGTCACATCCTCCTCCTGAGCACTCACCAAACTTCAGCATGTTTAAAGTCAGACCCACATTCATTAAATAGAGATAAGAAAGGACATCTCCCCTGCCTGAGGGACCAGCTTCCCTCTTCTGCCATATCACCTCCCAAATCCACCACTTAACAACCAAAAATCTGGTATCCTCTGACACGCTACAAGAGTCAACTGCATCATAAAATCTACATGAGCATACCCAGCATTCATGTGGTCTCAGTCCAAGAAAGTGTATGGTGAGAAATTCCTCTTTCCGAGAAACAGAGATAAGAAGGAAAGAGATGGTAATGAGTGAGTGTAATGAGTCATGGACAAGAAATCAGGTGGGCAAAAACTAAATCTGGCCTAAAAGGATACAAAATAGGAGATGCTCCTCTGTTCTGAATGTATTTCAGAGGCATATAAGAGGAATAAGCTGGTGGGAAGGATACCTACCCTGCCTTTGCCAGGGAATAGATGTGTTCTCATCTGAGAACCAGGGGACAGAGCTAACACCAAGGCACAAATAAAAACACAAGTACAGTACCAAAAGCAGAGGTGCTGCCCAATGACAGATAGAGAGGATGGAGCAGCAGGTTCTGTGAGCCCCCGTGTACCAAATCCATAGCAGAGAATCAAACTTGGGTTCTGGCTGGGCATGTTTGATAAAAAGAGTTTTCCTTAAACAGAGACTTGGAATTTTTGCAGCACAGAGAATAGTGCAACTTTCATCACTCAAAAGTTTGGCACAGCACCATCTCTAGATGGACAAAGAGCCAAAATGCAGGGAATAACATGGAAAAAGAAGATGGATCTCCACAGCACACTAAAAAGAAGAAACCTCCTCACAAATGCCACAATGGGACTCTTAGTCCTGAGCCCATACCAAAAGCCACAATTAAATATTTCTGCCTAGAACTCTTTTTTCCAAGCACAGAACATCTCCCCCCGTTCTCTGCAGCACCAGCTTCCCCATCCTGGCTGTTCCAGCTGCTGCTGTGTGGTTGCTGTTGGCAGGCAGTGGGACACTGCAAGCAGAAGTTACATTTTTAGTACATTTCACCTAAACACAAAACCCTCTTGCACAAACCATTGCGTGTGCGCCGACTGTACCCTCACTGCTTTTGCTAGTCATGAATCAGGGGGAAATATGGCATCCGTTGGTTTTAATTAAAACAAAGTTCAAACAAAATCCGAGAAAATGTGGGGAAAGGCTCAAAACAGCAAAGCTATTAACAAATGCAACTGAATTAGTAGTTGTTTTCCCAAAGACCACACAATAAGGGGTTTTTTTTTGCCTTTTTTTTTTTAAATAAAAGCCGCTTCCCTTATGTCATTCAAGCTGATTCAGAGCTTGTGCCCACTGCCAGTGACTTCATCTAGTGAAGGGCTGTCATGTACATTAATAGAAACTTCTATTCATAACTTGCCTGATGTTACGTCATCTTCTACAGACACCATCCAATGTGTCCTGCTTATGAGCAGATTCGTAGATGGCTGCTTGGGAGCCATCTCAAACCCCCCTCAACCCTGACACCTTTCCTTGACAGAGCATTGTAGGGTGCAGGAGGAAAATTAATCCCAGGATCCAAATCAGAGCCCTCCTCTGCTGTACTCTGAGCAGAAGGAGATCCCCGTGTTAGCTATGCCATCTCTGGTCCTTGAATGTCAGATGTCACCCGTATGCCAAGAAATACTTTGTCATCAACAGGACAAAAATGACCAATAAAAGCAGGGTGACTGCTCTAGCTCTGGGGTCCTGCATGCCTTTGTGTCCTGAGTAGCCTGGGGAACTGGCCTGAAGTTAGAAATAAGCGTTAATAGTTCTCCATAGATATTTTGTCTTGCTTGTGTGTGCGCAGGAGTCAAGCTTTGGAAGCTCACTGCAAGGCACTGTAAATATTGCTCAGGGGTGCTATTCAATAAAGTCATATAAAAATGCACAAACCTTACAGCTGGACTGCAGCTTGTTTCTCCTAACCTTTGCAAATCAGAAACAAACCCTCTATGCAATTAGAGAGGAAAAAAAATAAATAAATCGAGATTTATACTGGCACCCGGAGGCTTGTGGACATAGTTCAAGAATATGAAAAATTATGTGCAAAATTCACATGGGGGCATAAGGGAATTCAACTTAACCATAAAAAAATGTCCATGCAATTCCTCAACGGCAATATATACAGAGTGAGCAGGATGGAGGGGACCTTCTGCAGCAGGGAAATGAAAGAGGCCACCAGGAGTGAGGGGAAAGGTGCATGGGGATCGGCTTGAGGAAGCACCTAAAATTGATACAGCTGATGAGAGAGGAATCTTCAGCACTTTCCTTTGTCTGCTTATCCATCTTGCCTCTCCTCAGCTAAGCAGGGACACTCAGCAAAATCACTCCAAGTTTACAGCAGATAATTTAAGACTGCAACAGACCTCTGGGCAGATACCTTTATCCAGAACTGAAGCTTTCTTACTGTAACTACAAAGTAGTGGAGTCTAATACTCTTTCGAATTCACACGTTAATTACCCCAGATTATGTCGCCTGAACGCCCTCATGCAGGCAAACCATTAGACTTCAGACAGATCCACCAGACAAGAGGATTTTCACAGTAACCATCACTCTCACGGTGCTTTGTGGCACAGGAAAGAGTTTCCCGTCCCCCTCATTTGGAAGTAGTCACAGGCAAAGAAGCTGCCAGCATCCAAAAGGAGGCAAGCCATCTATTCACTGTTCTCTGCCTTGCCGGGAAGTCACAGAAAATCCCTGAACTTGTCGCTCCTCAGTGACCCACTCGCCGGGAAGGCTGCTCTCCCTGTCTGGGAACCACTGAATTAAGTAATCAGGTCCCAAGGCAGCTGCCAGCCTGGCCCGGGCAAGAGATAAATAAGGCAAAATAAGCTCAAAGCATGAATCCATGACCGCATGACATTTCCAGACTGACTGCTAATGTATGCGTCTCCAGAAAGGTGCAAATGAGTGAATGGCCCATTCGTTGCTACATTTTAAGTGCTCCTGCCTTTGAAGACAACTACTAGCCGGAGACAGTGCGCACACATTATCTATTGCTTATTTAAGATCGATGTTGCAAAAGACTTTTGGAAATTCTTTTCTTTCAAACAAGAAAAATATGTTTTTGATATAAAACAAGTCTTCCAAACCAAAATTTTACCCTGGACTGAACTCATTCAAGTGCTTTCTGGCCATGAATTCACAGTGGGAGATGAAAAACCGTTGAGAGTAAAACTGCAAAGGCTATTTAGCTGGGACCTCTTTAGATAGTTAAGAAGTCAGTCATAGAGACACCACCACTAAGCTGGTCATTCATCAAAACCAGTCTGGCTACAGACACCACAAGTCCTGTTATCTCGCTGCCAGACACTACATTTTCCCATATCAGTCTGCCTTGCAGCCTGGTCTCCTCACGGTCTCAGAGTCTTCATCATTTTGGTCTTCTATGAATTTCTTTCCTCCTTGCAAGCATTTTCACTTTATCCACCGGGTAACCAGAAGAAGAGAATGCTCAGACAGACCAGGTCCACATTTTTTAAAATTAACTTGCTGGCTCTTGAAAAAGCAAAATAGTTTTCCCCCATCTATTTTCAGGTGCTAGGGAAAGAAATAACTTGCATAAAAGCATTGGCCAATTTAATTTTACTGACTTTCCTCCTCATCCATTGAAAAAAATTTCTCAGAGAGAAGGCATTTTTAACCAGGCCTCTTTTCTGCAAGAGGCAGAGCAGCAAACATTTCTTTTGGGGAAAAAACCCTTCCCTAAAATCAAAACAGTAAACAGATATTTGCCTCTAGATGAGAAACACACAGGATGTGTATTAGCCATGTCACTTAGTGCGTGATTAGTGAGCTGTTAGATGCTACAGCAACAAGACAACTGCAATAGCATATGCAGAGCAACCAAGACAGAAGGTTTTTCTTAGTGGAGACCTAACTCATACAAGCGACTCTAGAAATAGAGCTCTCTGCACCTCTGCGAAGCATCCTGGAATTTTAGATGGCCACTGACATGTGGGAAACCATTATTTGCTTGCACAGTGCACAAATCAGACATCCCAAATGACAGCTCTTTGGTTCTTCATTTTCAGACTTAGGAACCAAATCCACAGTTGCTTCTTGCGTACGGCAAAGCCAAAGTTGCTCTGCGCGGAGATCAGACACTGAGTCATCCAAGATGTCTCAACACACACATCTCCAAAGCACCCCGCAACGCACCACATCTTTCTTTGTAAGATGCTCTGGGTAAGCAGCAGACAATAGGCTGCTCGCTTTCAAGCCTCTGACTTGGAATGACTTCCACCCAGAACAGCTTCCAAACATTGCTTTTGCTGACTGCAAGGGAAATAAAGTAACTCCTGAAATATTTGTACCAGTGGTCCTGCTTGATTTGTCTCAAGTCTGTGAGCAACTGTAACACAAATATGCCATCTAAAGCAGGGGAAAGTGGATACGGCTCCAGTGACCAGCCCTGTGCTTAAACCATCTTCCACCCACTGACGCCTGGATCCAACATATTTTCCATTATGTTACAGCAACTGATACAACTTCCATTCCCCTTTATAGTGTCTGTGCATATCTGATTAATTCTTCTTTCTCATAGGAAGTCCAGCAGCCATAGACTACCGTTTTATTAGGTAGAGTATATCCAGATGATTTCAATAAAGCACTTTAAAAAAAAAAGAAAAGAGACTAGTTTCCTGGTATTACAATAAAAAAACCTACTTGGAGGGAATAATTTCAGATGATAAATCTGCTGCCATTCACCAACAGTTGTATAGCTGATTAGAAACAGTGCATTGTCCCAAGCATGTCC
>KZ506269.1:145752-163259 GCA_002844005.1 Limosa lapponica baueri | reverse complement strand
ACTGCCCCCCAAATCTCCATATATAGTTTCCTACTTCGACCCCTTTACAATACAGCTGGCTCTTCTATAACACTGTACATTCAAATCCCAGACCTGAAATATGAACGTAACTGATGAGAACTGGTTGATTTAAACTCCACGTTAAGACTAAGCATAAAACATGTGGAGCCAGGACTCTGTGATTAAGTCCAAATATCCTTTAAAATAATTTTTGCAAACATTTATTTGTATGACAAGAGGAAGACATCCTCCCTGCTCACATATGCTCTGAGAACAGAAAGCATAATAAATTGTGAAATACGAGTATCTGCCTAGCTAATAAAATAATGGTTAAATTCACAGGCAAACGACTGACATATGTTAGCTCTTTGGCTATCCTAAAATCTGTAACTCTTTAAAAAGCACCCGGATATCACAGCTTATTGCATGCAGGCAGACTGCAATAAATGCATCTCTCTCTGGGTGGGTGCCTGCGCATTGACCGCCGGCCCCAACTCTTCCTTTAGCATCAATGACCACAGCTAAAAATCAGAGCCCAAGTACAGCACCGATTTTCTATCATATCTTGAAAAGCACTGCTTTAATTAAGAACGGCGTTAGATCGTTGTGTTTGTATAGGTTGCCACTCCGGGCCATCCCTGTAGTGTTGGATGTTTGTGGTCTACTCAACTTCCTGCCGTTCAGTCACTTCTCGCTTGGCGCTTGCCATGAGATATGTCGACTACAACATCTGTGCATGTAACATCAAAGATTCACTTTAGTTTACATTCTGGTGAGATGAAGTAAATGCAAGTTGTTTGGGTCTTTTTTAAATTTATTTTTTCCTCCTCTTCTGTTTGCTCTTTAGAGAAAGACATGCCACTGATGGGTCTCAGTTCAGTGCCAGATTAGCATAACAAAGTGTGATGGCTGTCTACCAAGGTTGTTGCATGTTCTCCTCAGGGGAGGAGGGAAAAATATTTACAAAAATTATCACATGCTCAGGTATGCTCAGGGGGCCCTTTGCAGGAGAAGATGGTCTATTCAAACTCAGAAATGAAAACTAGCCTAGCAACAGCACTTTTCTTATTCCTCCTTCCATCTTCTTAACTACAGATGACACAAGTTTACCGGGGGAAACAAATTTATTTGGATAAGTGTCTGCATTAAGGACAAGAAACCTCACTGCAACACCTAGATGAGGAGACAATCACTTATGAACTGTTTTAAAGGAAGAAATCTGGTCTGACAGGTAGGACGCTAGTCTCAGATTTAAACTGCTGTATATTTTGCCCTGTCCTTAATTAGGCACTGAAATATTTTGATGAATCTGGATGCGATTCCCACTGCTTTAATGCCACATTGTTAGAATGAGGACAGTAGTATTTCTCTACCTTATGCATTAGGAAAATAACTACATTGAAGTCACAGATGCTCAGATATTGTGGTGGTGGTAAACACGATGGCACCACTGAGCTCTACTCAGCACAGTATCTGTCCTCTATTCTTGCAAACCCCAAAAGAAGCTCATGTTAAAGCTACCTGTTTTCAGTTTCTCTCCAGAAGTTATTACCAGTAGAAGGCTCTTTGGGATATCAATTTTTGGTAGAGAAGGCAGAGGAAAAATGAATAGAATTGAGCCACTTAAGGCTTTTAACCCACAACCTACATGCAGTGGTTCAGAGTAGCTGGAAAATTTGCACAGCTGCTGCCGGTGGTCCCAGTCCATCCCACAGAACAAACGGTGTGAATCCTGCCAGCAGCGATTCACAGGTACAGATGCTCCCAAATGCACCATTAACTTCTACCCTCTGGAAAGCACGCCTGCATTAAGAGAGTTCTGCATTTCTCCCTTCATCCATAGCCACATACACATAGCAAAAACGTCAGTATCAGGTCAGAGGGTTTAAGGGCAACTTCTGGCTATTGTCATCTTACCAGGTACTGTAAAGGAGAACTGAAATCACTCAGCTGCATAAGGCCTGTAACTATTTAGGCAAAGCACTTCTGGCTATTTTTTTCTTTTCTTTTTTTAAATGAAACAATGTCCCCAATGACTAGTTTTTTCTCTTTGAGAGAAATTTACGTTTTTCAATGTAAATTCTATACTACTTCCTCATGTGTGTGTATATATACCCATACATTTATTTCTATGTCCAATTATAACCATATTGTCTCTGAAACTCTCTTTTGAAACTTACAGCAGGAAAAAGCCACTGGTTCAACAGAGAATATTGACATTTTTTTCTTACTGGCCTGGATATCTGCCCAAACAAAGAGCTGGTTAAAGACAAAATACAAAGAACCCTTTTGTGAGGGGCTAAGTTCACCTGGGAGAAGTATTAATGAAGTCCCACAGGGGTGGGGAGTCAAACTTCCCTGCTTTCAACGATAAAAGAAGCCAGGCTGAGAACACCGAGTACCCTGCCTTCCCCACCCCTTTCTCTTTAAACCACAAGAAGGAGTGCTATCTTAATTGAGAATTAGGGACCTTTCTGCCTTTAATCTATAGGGTCTGTGAAGAAAGAAGCTAGATTTTCAGATGGCAGACCAGCTGCTTCATGGCAGCTGAGAGTCTAAAGCAAAGTTTATAAGTAGGTCAATGCAAGAGGGCTGTTAACTCTGACTGAAAGACCTTTAAAGAAATCAATACCATAAGCAATAATTACATGTGATAGCAATACAAATGACTGAACTCAGAATATGGATGTTCTAGTGTGTATTAAGCCATTTGATCAATTTTCTTGCTACTGCAGAATTCAAGGAACAAGAGCATTGCTCTACCAGGAGATTAATGTCCACTCTAGTCAAATATCACCCCTGACATTACTGTGTAAATTATAACATTCTGATAATTATTCACCAGCTGTGCTGGGGAACATTTTTCTCTGACCTTGTATGTGTGATTATTAGTTTATAGCCTAAAGTTGGAATATTCAAATGTCTTTATTTGGATTTATTAATCTTTAACTTTAAGCTCTTTGCCTTAATTGTTTCATCAAAGTAGGGTCTTGACTTGAATTGTGCATTATGGAACATATATTTAATTTTAGCACTTTTCATACATTGAAAAATAAGACAGTAGACTGCTCCTTGTTTGTGCACTCTCAAGTGAGCTTAAAAGGATGGATGTGCATGAACAAGGGGCAGTCTTCATGAACAAGGTGGCACCTCCAGGGTCAGCCTTCTGCCTGGGCAGAGCTGGCAGCTGCGGGAGGAGAAGAGCAACCCCAGGGAAGAGCATCTTCCAAGGGATGGGACCCGTCTGTCCACCTTGCCGATGCCACAGCCCTGGCAAGCTGGGCTTTTGGCTGCTTGCCTACCTACAGGAAGAAGCAATCACTTCAAAAGAGAAGGAAAGTGCTATCCCCACACACCCCTCTGCCACCCCAGTAATTGCAGGAGAGTAGAGCCCAAGGAGGCAGGCTAATAACATCTTCCTTAGGACCAGGGAATTGTGCAATCCCTGAACTTCTGAAAAGCCTTGAACCAGCTTCATCCACTTGTGGGAACACTGCACTGCGATATGAACACAGCCCTGCTTTCCTCTAAGATGAGTCCTGTTTCCAAGGAACCTTTTGTGTTTCATCTTTTGACATGCAAGTTCTGCTGCTTCTTTCATGAGAGCATCAAAATCTCTTTCTGCAGTGCTTTTTCTGCACAAAGCACAAAGAAATCCACACAAGGTGTGGGGATTCAGCAGCTTTTGCAACGGTCACAACTTTAACAAGAAGGGCACATTTCCAGATCTTCTCATTTATTTTGAAGTCCACCTCTTCAAACTGCCCCACAAATCTCCTTCTCTGTCTCCAATGCACGCTCAGTTCCAGTAACACAGTCCATCATCACGGCTTGGTGAGGAGGGCTATGAAACAGCCCTGGGTTTGTGCATCATGGCTACTACAAAAGTTATACACGTATACATCTCTGCTGAGCACAGGCTACTGACACAACTGCACACCTCTCTCTTGTGAAAGCTAAAAATCACAACTGAATGGTACTAAGAGCACATATTTTGAATGAATAATTCAAAGCTAGGAACAATTAAGACAGGCTGCCAAAGCAGAAAGATTTATAGCATCCAAGAAACCACTATTTTGAAGGAGACGTTCTTCAGACTTCCATTAGAAAATAAAGTAAAATGGTTTTGATGAGCCAATTTCCTTTTCCCCTTCCTTACTTCCCCAACATACACACACTGGCTAGGTTTTCTATTACTTTATTTCCAAAAAAACTTAGAAATTCTGAGAGCATACCAGCACTTAACATTGATGCACTGTCATTTCAAGTAATACTTATCATTCAAGAGAAATACTAAAACAATAAGCCTGTAACATGCTTTTAAACAGGGGGCTTATAGAACGAGCACTGTAAAGGCATTTAGGCTGGACTTTAAAGAGTGAAAATTTCATAGCTGGTCAAATGCTTTTCCTCTGAGTAGCTTAGTTCTTTTTTTGATTGTAGAACTATATCAAAATGAATCTGGTTAGTGTTCTTTGATAAATTATTCTGTCATTTGAAAAACAAGTCTCTGTAGACGCAATTCAAGGTTACTACTTTCTGAAACTTGATAGAGGGTGTAATGACTACATTCTACCTACACTTAACAGGCAGCCTGTTATGGTAAGTCAATATAACATTAAACAGGATATATTCTACTGCTTTTGTTATGAAAAGCCTATAGCAAAAAACCAGAAACACACTTTTTCAGGAAGTATAACCCAAGATTTTCTGCAAAGACTTCTTAACAGAACCAAATAGGGCAGAGTTTTCCAATTCATCAACATTTTAGGTTAAAATACATAAATTCATTACCTGGGATAAACACATATATGCAGGTCTTCAGTCTTTGTGCAAGAAAGGGTAACCTAGGTGCTGAGCTTTCTCCTGGGAACACAGGAGTACCTCTTTCACCCCAGCCTCACGTATCACAGGCCACCTTCCAGCCAAAAGGAACCACCACAACTATCAGCTAGTTTCTTTAACTTCTCCTCTCAGAGGAAACAGCTGGACTCATGTTAATCACAGAGTGAAAACACCTTGGTCTTCCTTTCATTCTGAAAAGATCCTACTTGCTCTGTTAAAGCTGGTTTGCAAACGGCCACTGAGGGGCTACAGGTGGGCAGCATTGCCTGATGGCCATGCTACACCCTCCTCATCACACCTGCACACATGACCTAAAGTGCAGCCCTTCTTTTGCATGAGCAGGGGGAGTTTGAGCTGTAGGCTTACTGACTTGTCTCATATATATAAATATATATATATATAAAAGGCCTGAATCTAGAGTGACTGTAAGCAACTGCTTCAGCCTGTGCATATTCCACAAGGTACAAAAGCACATCAGGGAATTAAAGCACATGTTGGGGTCACTTTGGCTGAAATGCCTAAGTGACTCAGAGAATAATAATCGCCTGTTTTGCGAGACATAATGCTACTTTATAATTCTTACAAAACATACCCGTATATGTATGCATGCATATATGAAGCATATAAACTCACCCACTTTTGGCCAGATTGGAGACGTGAGTAAGAAGCTCTATAAATCCCAAGTGTAATATGCATCTTGCTTATATTATGTAATAGGATTTGTCTCCTGATCACTGTATTAGAATTTCAGTGCATAACTGTTAAAATAATAAAGTATCATCACAAGCTTAGCCTTTTTGGTTTAACCCGAAGACTGATGGATATTCTCCCAAAGCTTGCTGAAAGGTTTTATTTTATTAGGTCACATTACAGAACTGTCTTCCTGAAGAATGAAATAAATTCATCCCCTTGGTGATAGCATGCTTGACTGACATGATGCACTCACCAACATCTTGTAGACAGCTGTGAACATTTGCAGTGGTGCCAATTAATCTACGATAGCATCAATGGAGACAGAGAAACAAAGGAGCCAACACAAAAAGCTCTATTGAATAACATAATAAATGAGTGATGCAGGTGTTCTGTGACTTGGTTTAATTTTTTCAACCTTGCAGAAAGGTAACACTTGAGTCAACCGTGGTCAAGCTGTATCCGAGTCATTGCCTCTTTACTGCCTCCTCTCAAATGGCAATGTGTAGCCCACACTGTGAGTTTCACTCACAAGTATAAAGCTTGTGCATATAAATACTAGCTTTTCCATGGTAGAGATGGGTGGAAGCTGCTTTCTCAAATGGCCTTCAAGGCTCTGACTTTGATGATATTTTCAGGATTTTTTTTGTGGTATCAGAGAAGATATAATTTAAAATAACTACTAGAAACAGCTGCAACATCCAATGAACAAAATGGCAAAAGTCAAAATGATGAGCCTAACCCTCATTGAATTTAATGGGATGTAAGCACGTGCTAGTTGCTTTGCTGAACGGAGGGCCTTGCAGCCCTAGCTTAATGAGTTGCTTTGTAAGCTCTGAGCTAAATGGAGCTTGGAATCTTTAATGACCAATCTGTGTAAACAGCAGCTACTAAATAACATTTTAATGCCCTGATGATCTTTTAACTCAATAGACAAATGATGAGACAATTTTAGCTAGCATCATAGAGCTAATGCAGCAGGGAATGCACTCTGGAAAGAGCAAACAGAATAAGTAAGCAAGGATACAAAGGATGAACATTATCTGGTACAACTCAGAGGCTCAGATCTGCTTCCCAGAAGTAAGATAGCCAACGTTTGTCCCAGTTCAAAATGTACCTATTTTAGCAGAATAGCTGTAAAGCGGTACTTTAATCATGGTGTATACAGGGCCAGGGTTTTAGAGCCATGTTTCCACTAATGTTAAGGGATGCAACATGATTAAAGCACAGCATTGAAAAACCATCTTGGCACAGTCACGGTGAAAACTGAGATGTGAAGTCCCAGCCTGGTAATATCGCAGCTGTGTCAGGAAGGGCTGTGCGAACCAGGGGTAATGGAGCAAGGTCGTTATGATTGGTACAGTCAGTTACTACTCCCTCTGCCACAAGGATTGGGTTAGATGTCAGTCAAGTCGTGAAATCAACTCTTTATGAAAAAGATGTGGTTGAAGGCATGATGAAAGCAAGGCTATATACCTACAACACATTGCAATGTCTTTAAAGAAGTGCCGACCATTTGCCTAGAAGTGCATGAGCCAAGAGCACACCTAACGTCTGCATTTAATCTGCTTATGGGCTTACAGTGACTGAGTGTATAATATAGCAGTCTGCAGGTGCAAGCACTCTGTGAACCCACGCTTCTGAAACTTGGCCACAGCTCTTTTTGCTTTAAATGACATTACCATTGGATCCTACTAAAGATGCCAAGTGCCTATAGGGTCACTCAGTCTGGATCAGATTTGTAAAAACACTTCCAATACGTGTCGAGCTCTCCTGTTACCCGCTATACACAGAAGCCTCTCAGTTGAGGCTGCTCCTTCCTTCCTCCCAGCCCTGTACCTTCATTACTCACCTCCTTTTCCCTCTCTCCAAGTTCTTTGTTCCCTATGAGACTCCTTGTTGCCTGGCAGTGCTGTTTCATGGGGTGATGCTGCACTTGGCTGTCTCAGCTGGTCTGTGGTCTGGTACTTTCTCCGCAGGGGCTTGACCAAGTGCTGTTTAAAAGCCTCATGATCTCTAGGGCTTCTCTGAACAAGCTATGTCTCAAAATATATCACCACTTTCCCTGGGCTGAGGGAAACTCACAAACTTAGGAGGTCGACAGACAATGACCACTTTCTTACTCAAATGGAATGCAGGAGAGAAGTGAAGTCTCTGGTGGGTTTGTATAGGTACTTTCAGATATGCAAAGGGGTTGAGTTCAGTCCTGTCTGAACCCTGGGATGGAGTCAGTTCCTATTTCCTTTTTTATCAGATTCTTCCTTCCTCAAGGAACACACACACAGTTTTCCTGAAAAAAACATGTCATATCTATAACCTTTGTCACCTGGAAATGAAGCGGCAGCCCATGCCATGCTTTTGTAGGTCTCTACCATAAAGACGTCCGTTTTTGGACTGGCTAACATCTGAGACAGGTTGTACCATCACAATGGGGACAAAAACTGTTGCTTACCTGTTGGAGGGCAGATGCAGAACTTTTTTTTTCTCCCGTTGCATTAGAAGCAGCACGAGAGAAAATAGGGTTGTTCAAAAGTGTAATTGTCATGACTCAATCTTAAGCAGGCAGAAATAGAGGGGCCTGAAGAGATGCTTTTCATATTCCTCAGATACAGCAGGCTCTTCTTGAGTGGCTGTTGAAGCAACCTGGCCGAAGATAATATGTCGGATGTGTCAGCAGCTTCCATGGACCTGTGTGAGAGACCTGGATCCCAGAGGCGGTCCAGGAGACACAGAGGCAGCCAGGGCAAGGGCAAGTACATGACTGAATCAGAGTAGAATTAATCTTTGAATTGTCAGTGCAGTAGTCTGTGTTACACACAGCAGCTCCCTGCTTTGATCCAGTTTGATTTGTTATTGTCTTAATACTCTAAGATGTTTTATGTATCTTTCATCCTCTCTTCATTTGAGGCTGATTTATACCATCCATCCCAGGAATTAAAGCAGGAAGCCGAAGGAGGGTTCTGAATCTGTGGAAAATTTATCCTCAGGCTTTTGGGCACAGCTCTTCTCTGCTCATCTTTTGGAAAGCCAACTCCCCCAAACTGCCTGGCGACGCTGCTGCTGGCTGGCTCCGGGTGCCAGCAGCCGCTCTTGATCTCCCAGCCACAGGATGCTTCACTCCGGGTAGACGAGCTGGCCTGTCCCAAAGCACTGATAGTGGTGAGAAACTTCTTTTCAGTGTTCAGCTAAGTGGTTCCTCCACTTAGATAAGCCGTTCTTTACTTTTCCTGGAGGTTTTTTCTTTCCTTTATGTGGCTGCTGATCCAGTCTACGTTGGTTTTTAATGGGTGCATTAATGCCTCTTCTTGGAAGGTTTGCCAATTCATTATTTAATGGTTCCATCAAGACTAAGAAAAATTCTCCCTGAATCCATCTACCTCTGCAGAATAAGGGCTGGCAAAGCCTTGTGCCCCAGACAAGGTGCAGAGGGAGCATCATCCTGTACGTAAGCTGAATGCATTGCCGTGTTGTGTTGCAGCCCCATCCATGCCTCCTCCTGCATTGCTGGAGGTGGTACTCCTCTGTATCAGCAGCTCTCATAAAGCCCAGGTGGTAACATCGCCTGTTCTGGAGGTTTCTTATCACCAGCCTGCGTTTCCCACTGCCCTCAGAATTGTTTTATTATATTTCTGCAGCCTGATTTTTTTCTGCTTATCAGATGACAGTCCAGCTGGCAGGGAAGAGGTTGTTGTATTATTCGCACAATAATGTAAGTACAAACGTGGCCGCATGGTTGGGAGTCCTCTCCTGCCTCATGGATTATTGAGTCTGCATCTGACATTCACACAGCAAGCCTCTTCCTTTGCATTGTTTTTATCTTCTGCTTCTTCTTCTTTAAATTCTTTGGTCATTGAAGCTTTGGGACAAGGTAAAGCTCCTCTCCCCACCCTTTGCACCACAGCTCAGAGATGGACTATTTTTCCATGGCCTCTCTACAGGACATACAGTGACCCAGGATGCTCATGCCTCCAGACGGCTTCTGTTTGCCTTTTGCTTCCTCTGTTTGACTCATGTTCTTCCCTTCTTGTGATCTCTCTGCTTATCTCCCAGGCTGCTGGCTCTCAGGAGGCATTTCTCTAGGGTTTGAGCTCCTTGTCTCACCACTGGCTCCTGTGAGATGGAACCCCACACTTCATAAATAACCTGATCTGTAATTAGCAAGATTTTCTGTCTCCAGACTCGCAGTTCTAGTCCTGCACACTCCGATGAATCCCTCCTTGTTTCTTCTTCACTGAAGCTGAAAACATCACTCACCTCCTCTTTGAGATTGATGTGCTCATGTGACCCCTGGGGAGCAGATCCAGAAAATGGGCCTCTCCTCCTGAAAATAGCAGCTTGCTCACCTTGTCCTTATCTCCTCACTATGAGACAGATAAAGATGTTGTTTCATCTTTATCTCCCCCAATCCCATTGCCAGTTCTGAATGCAGACTTGCCTCTTAATACAAAGTTTGTGTAAGGCTTTTTATCCAGTTGTCCTGGGAGGCTGAATCCCTCCAGGCTGCTCCTCTTTCCTTCCCATCCTGCCTTCTCCACTTTCCAGCCCTCCAGATGCTGCTTTGTGTTTCAACAATTGCACTTCTGTCTGTAGCGGGGGACGTGCTGACTGCTGCCACCGCAGCCCATGGAGGGCTCCAGGACTGTTAACCTAAACCATCCCCTTCATGAAGGAAACCATCTGCAGAGGAGCTTCAACCACCGTTCATCACCCAGTGGGGCCATCCACAGGCTGAATCCTGCAACCAGGGTCTCCCCACCACCTTCCCTAGGGGTTTATTGCCCTCTCATAATTCGTAAGCACAGGTGAATGATACCATAGTCTTGCAAAGGCTTTGGAGAACAGTGCTGTCTGAAGCAGCGTGCAGAATTGCATAGGACCATCAGTTCACTGATAGGCTCCAACTCTGATGGGCAATGTCAACAACTTTCTCTGAAAATTTTTTTTTATCTCTGCCATATTAATCCACATGCGTATAAATGTGTTATTACTTACATCCTGGCCTCTGGAAAGATTTGCTTCCTAAAGCTATTCAGTCTGCCAAAAATCCTTCCCAAATTTAAGTGCTGCTGCTTAAATTGTTTTGTTATTCTTCAAAGGCTACTTATGACAGCATATGATAGAAGAAAAATATGCTCTGCATTCAAAATTATTTTATAAAACCCTCAGTAAAACATCATTTGGATGTTTTTAAAACTGCTGACAGATTCCCCAAGAACAGCTGTTTATAGACAAATTCCCCACCAGAAGAGCAATGTCTGGGGGCTACCACATCATGTACCCTTTGCAAATCCTGATACTATCTGAAAAAGTGACTTCAAAAATTGCATTTCAGATCAAAACAGCAACCAAGCACTAGAAATGTTCAAAATCCAAACTACACTTGGATGAGAATTTTGCAGATGCGTCTTCCAGCCTCCAGAGATGAACGAGACATCTGTGGATTTAGACAAATATTTCCATCTGACCTCCCCAGCCTATCTTAGAAGTCCATGAGACCAAAATACTACCCTTGCAAGTGTGTCTCTGGGTCCATGAGTTGTGTCTGTACAGAAACCAGCACAGCAGAAGGGGAACTCTGCCAGGGAGTGTTATAAATACACTTATAAATATAAAAAACACGTCAAGAGGCCTTAAGCAACTTTTACCTGGCCATAGGTACATGTAACCAGGATGCACAAGCAGAATCAACTACTGGCAATGGTGATGGGCCAATGCCACAATTTTATTTTGTCAGAGGCTGTCTAGTCTGCTGACTGCAATACAGAGAACTGAGAGCTTTCCAGGACTTTGTATGTAACAGAATTATCAGAAAGCAGACAAAGACTGCAAGTGAAATACTCAAGCGGACTGGCCAAACCAAAGGCAAAATTAGCAGCTGTCTCTTCCACTGCCATCAGTAGTTGAACTGAAGACCTAATTAGGGGATGTTTTAAATATTTTTGAACAAATATAACAATACTTCATGTATTTTCATTGCACAAATACAGAATCATAGCATGGTTTGGGTTGGAAGGGATCTTAAAGGTCATCGAGTTCCAACTCCCCTGCCATGGGCAGGGACACCTTCCACTAGACCAGGTTACACAAAGTCCCATCCAGCCTGGCCTTGAACACCTCCAGGGATGGGGCATCCTCAGCTTCTCTGGGCAACCTGTTCAACAATTGTATGTACAAGATTTATAAAGTACAGCAATGTTTTTATGGTTCTGGAAATCATCTTCAGCCAGAAATCTTAGGGTATAACCAGAAATGAGTATATTAGGTCAAACTGCACCAATAAGATAAGGTAAGCTTATTATAAAGGAATTAAGATTTTTAATGCAAAACTCTGAGGTCTTTCTATTCCTATTGAAAACCGTGGCAGGTAGGGGTGTTGGGCTCAGCCTTACTTGCATATCATAGGGATTCTGAGCATCACAGCTCCCATTGCAGCATCTCCCAAAGTCCATGTTTCTTGAACAGAAGCAGAAACAGCAGACTTCTCCACTCCTTGCTCCACCAAGGTTAGGTCATCTCTGATGTTACAGTAGCGAGTTAGAGAAAAAGCACACTTTTTATTTTTAATGGCTTTACATGGCCAGGGATTTTTTATTTTGGAACTTGGTTCTCATTTTCCAGAAAGCCATATGGGGTTTTTTGCACTCTAAGCAGCTTTATTTAATATGGAAAGTAGAATATCTTTTAAAACAAAAACCAGCTGCGTAGTTTATGGGTATCATCATATGGCTCTGCTTTTTGTTTCCTTACTTAACTGGAGTTTGGGGTTTCCAAGTTGCCAAGCTGCTAACACTAGTAAATGGAGTTTATTAGAGACAGTGTTTGTTGAACAATAACATTTTATATAGTCTGTCACTGTCTAGTACCTTAGATGAGTTACACATTTCTGTTCCCTATTCTTGCCCTGATTTTTTTGGCATTTTAGATCCTGTTTTCAGCTGTGCACACCAAAGAGCAAAACCAAAGACGTGATCTTGTGCTTGCTTATGCCTAAAATCTGCAAAGCTGTTCCTGACCAAAGTCACCCAAAGCTCTGAACAGAATCAGGCTTCCAAGGGTTAATCCTGCAGTGCTTTTGACTGAGCTTAGCCAGCAGGAAGGGATTGGATGGCAGATGAAATACCTCCCCAGGAGATCTCTTCCAGGAGAGGGGCCCCTTTGCCCAGTTGTAAAAGATAATGTGTCCATCACATTACTTACAGCAATACTGTCCCACAGCAGTAATGTAGACCGGGCTGGGTGCGAAGACTGGGAGAGGTGTGGACCCTCCTGCGGTGATTTCTCCCCTCCCAAAGGCCCAGCTCAGCCTCGTCCTGGAGCTTTGGAGCATCACAGCATTACGAACAAACAACACTTGCAGTCTAGGAGGACTCTGGAAGTTGCTCTCGGAGGACTGTTTGCATTTGGCTCCAATAGGCATCAGATTCAAACCCACCTAGATGGCCAGAAGTGAGCACAGCTCCATGCTTGGCCCTTCAGTGGTTAAACTGCATGTGTGAAACAAGGCATGACTCAAAGCAATTGAAATGCTAGAGGGCAGATGAAGTGAGGGTTGTTCGTAGCAGCAGCACAGTTCCCCATTTCTTCTTTGTGCTCTGCAAATATTGTGAGTCAGCTCTGGTAGATATCTTTATCTTGTTATCTGTTGCTCTTCTTCCTCTAATCACAAAAGATTCATGCACTGCCAACTTTAAACAGCAGGCTTGCTTTTAATAGCACATTAGTAACCTCAGATGTCGTTAGTGCTCCCTTTCACCAGGATTCCCCTAGGTATTGGAGGAACTAAGCTTTTAAACAAACGCTCTGCGGGTGCAGAGTACGGCCGGCATGCAGAACAGGGGTTACGCCGAGTTCCTTCTCTGCTCAGGAATTATGGCTTCTTTGACTACTGCTAACTCAGCTCTGAAGGAGGTGATTTATCTTCATGGTTCATAAAAATACTTCTTGAGAAATTCCCCCTTTCCCGTCCCCCTTTGGAATAACCAGATTGCAGCACGTCTCGGATTTAAAAACAAATATGGCCTGGAAAATAATATCTTTGCATTTCCCTCACTCATACCTTCTACTATACACAATGGCTTCGCTCCCAGCTTTAAATTAGATGAGTGCTATGTTAGCAATATACTTCACGTACAGACTGGGAGCAAGGCATAAATAATTCCAGCAAATGGGCTCAGTAGACATTTGTTTGCCAAGTATTAGCTGTTGCTAGAAGGTGATTTTGATTCCCAGTTTTAAGAGGCCCTTGTCAATAGAAAAGCTTTTGGTGCTTTATTTTCTTCAAATTACCTTTAGAAATTAGAAACATTACTTGCACCATGAGGAACTTGCAAAATTTGTAAATATTTATCAAGTATTTCAGTGTAACAATGATGCATGACTCCTGTGCAGGGAGCAGTGTCACTCATCTAGAGGGGCTCTTAATCTGTATCATTGTGCAGGAAGGTAGAGAGTGCTTCGGGGTGCTCTCTTGCCTTTCTATAGAGCTGTTTTGTGGTTGTTCCTTAAATAATTGCAGTACACAGGTAAAGGATTAATGGCTGAGAGATCCACAACTAGGCACTGCAGGGACACAGAACAAAAGAACTGCATCTGTCCAAAAGTTAGGACAGCTTTTTTATTTTTTTTTTTCCTTTTTGAAAAGGTCAAAATGAGGTTCTGATCCTTCCAAAATACGTCTATGCCTAACACAATGTCGTGAATGGTCCAACAAAGTCAATAAAGACAGTAACCATGCAAAAATTGGAACATATGAATGAACTTTTGCAAGTCTGAGGAATGAGGAAAAGCAAATGTATCCCCCTGGGTTTTAGCAATCAGATAGCATATGTATTAATAATGTGCAATACCCAGCTCGATGCATGGAAAGCCATAAAAACGTGAACCATTGGAGACGGGTTCCTATATACAGAATTCCCTTGCTCTCAGAGGTATATCCATTGATATCTACGCACAAATCAACCGTAACAATAAGAATTTGTTTGGCACAAGCTTCCAGCAACTAATGGATAACACAGACCAAAAATGCTTCTCTTGCCTTTTGTTAACTCTGGAATGCTGTTCGCCACTGGAGACGATCCACAGCAGAAACGTACCCTGGGGCTAAACTGGGAGGGTAGCTAGAGCTAACCCATCTTTGTCTACAGAAACCTTCTAGCCACATAAATGTGTTTTACAGATGTCCAGTGGTAATTTACTCAGCCCAGAAGAATACACTTAATAGCACGAGGAGGGGTGCTGGGTTTAATGCACCGCCAGCGAGCTGCTTGTCACCACCACCTGCAGCTAGAGCAGACACTGGAGAGCATTTTACAGCCAAGGGGCCTGATCTGCTCTTGCTGGCACGAGGTGGTGCCAGCTCCACCATTCCCATGGATTCAGGTGTTGGCCAGCATGAAGGGGTGATCCTGCCTTTGGTCCCGGGGTGCGAGTGCTACTGCCAGAGCTGCAGCCCCCCACTTTCAGAGCAAAGGGAGCAAATGGGGCCTGGGACTGTCATGCTCTAAGCAAAGATTATTGCAAAATTTCAGATATAACCCCTACCGGGAACTAGGGAAACAGAAATATCCTGCACCGTGTGTCTACCTCGCAGTGCAGCTCTAGCTGACAGACAAGTTTGAGCCTTGCTCCTCTTCCAGCACAGGCATTTTGTGTCCTGCCAGAATCTGGCACTCGGGTTGGAAAGGGAAATTGCTAGCCCTTTCCTGAAAGTCAATTACTGCTGGTTAAATCCCAGATAAACTGGAGAAGGCCTGCCAAGAGGCTGTGAGTACATTCAAGGCCAAGTTTCTACAGGTGTCCATGCAGCTACAGTCAGCTCCAAGTTGCAACACCATATAGAGAGTTGAGGAACACACGCACCAGCTAGAAGGATTAAAAAAAGCAGTATTAAGGAAGCTATTAAATTCATGTCCATTTCCTAAAAGCATGGAGTGCAATTTGTGAAAACATCCTTGACACTGGTCAGAGCAAAAGAGGTATTTCAGATACACGCTGAGAAGTTGGACGAGTGTCTTAACTTCCTTCCCCCCAGCTTCTGGAGCGATTTACAACATCCTTCTAGTAAAGGATCCAGAGGCATTTGGAGGGAGAAAAAAGACTTATTGGAAGATTAAAGAAATCACCGAGCTTGCCAAAGCTAACAAATGGACTCAAAGCTCAGCTACTCCTCACTGGAAGGAGAGATCACAGTTCTGGTTAGCAGGAGAGTTGGTACCAGTTTGTGCAGGACTTTGTGGCAGCAAAGAGGTCCCAAGTTCTGCTTAATAAAGGAATTGACTTACAAATCCACCCTTTCCCAGCTGAGCCAAAGTCCAGGGGCCTCTGCAGGAAGGAGATATTAACGAACAATAATTTAGAAAGGAAAAAGGAACAGTTAAATAGGCAAAACTTGCTCCACCAGGGCATGACCCTGCTCTCGCCCACAGAGAGGTCTGCCATTGTCCCCAGTGGGGCAGGTCCCTTGCTCACGGTCTCAGGGTGAGACACACCAACGGTGGTAACCGTAACTGCTTCCAAGAATATCCCGGTATTGGCAAATCCTGTTTCCTCTGCCCACGGCTATTCAAAGCATCACTGAGTGACGATTTCCATCCTTACGTTCTTCTACATTGTCCCTGAAGAATATGCTGAAAATTATAAGCTGCCTCTTAGCCTGAAAATTTTCTCTGCATCCCCAGTCTGGTGCTCTGCACTGTCTTTTGTCTCTTTATTAATCATTCCATTATCAACCTGTGCAGCAATTAGATGGGAGATATCCAGTATCTGGGATTTCTCTTGGTGAACTGTATTTGCGATAATGCTTCCCTTTCTGTTTTCCATGGTAATAACATTAAGTTTAATTTTAAACAATATGGCTTTTAATGTAATACATGTTTCTTTTTGGTACAAAGGTTACACAACTAACACAACCTTGGTCTCTGTTAGCCTTTCACAACAGTCAGGCATTTAAGATCAACTGATTTTCTTAAAAAAAGATAAAAATCAAGAAAATGAACAAGATACATCAGGGATTTTTCTATTTAGCTTTTTGGATATAGACCCTTGAAGGTCATCATTAAAGCCAAGATTAATCCAACCATGAAGATTAAAAATTGTATATTGAAAAAGAGAGGCCGAGGGTTTTAGGCAAGCATGAACACTTTAAGAAGCTTGAAGTTATGGGCAGAACAGCAATATAGCAGCATGTTAACAACATTGTTTTGATAACTCTGAAGGAATCATTAGTTTATAATAGAGTTTATTTCAACCTTATTTGAAAAGGATCAGCAACAGAATACCTGTAGCTATACATTTCTGAAAAAGCTGCAGGATTTTCTCCAAGAAACTTATCTATAGGGAGATTTCCCCGGTATAGCTGTTATCAGGCTAAATAAATTTATCTGATGTACTGTGCATGGTACAGGTATATGAGGCCGAGGTGAATAAGGGTATTAAAGCAATCAGAGGGCTTCTGTCCTGGCGCATCGCTCAATTAGCCACAAACCTCAACGCACTACAGTCAGTAGCTGTATGCAATGGAAAGCTTGAGCAGTCCAGCAAGAAACTGCTGTATTCCTTTACAGAATGATACCATGAAAGCACCACTAAAGTCCAAGAGACAATATTAGAATATTTGTTTCTACATCTTTCATCAAAGTTGGTGTTTATACTGCTGCTAAACCTGTTAGAGTATTGTATTGTATTTAGAAGAAGCTGGGACTCTGCCAGTGAAATATCTACACTGCAAGATGTCAGCTCATCAGACGACTTTGTGAGAATGTATTGATGCTGATGAGACTTTCATCAGGAAAGGTTTCTCAGCTCCTGGCCAGTAGTCCTCAGCAAAGGCCAAGAGGTACTCACTGCAGAGTAAGGAATTGCCTACTTCTTGGGCAGCTCATCAGGAACGTGGGAGAACCAAATTCAAGAGCCTGCACCATGACTCAGATCAAGCTGCACCTCCCAAAGCCCACGCAACTGGCCTTTCCCTCAGG
>KZ506269.1:109748-136041 GCA_002844005.1 Limosa lapponica baueri | reverse complement strand
AGCCAATGGGTCCTCACCTTCTGCTGCTCAGAAATACACAGAGCAGAACATTATTATGCTTTTCAGTGTTTTCAAGACATTACTCTTAAAAGGGAAAAGTTTCTTTCCACCATGCCTTATAGAGCTTATCCTGAACCCATCAGACTCCTATTCCCCCCTGCAGACAGCCCTCTCTCCTACATAGGTGCTAACTCCTTTAGCCCTCCCTATTAAGAAGAAAATTCATCCAGATCAAAACTGGTAAGAACTTCCAGTAAATTCAAGCAGAATTTAAACTTCAGTAGATGAATAATGGAAGAGACTAGGAAAAAATCCCAAAAGTCCCACCAACTTTATAAAGCCCAACCCGAGCTTGCCCCAAGGGGCTGATTGACCGCTGGTGAGGCTGGCAGTGTGGCCAAAAAGTCAGGCATCTAGGCCGGCTCTGGAGCAAAAAGGGTAATACTCCCATCAGTGGTGCAGAATGGCAGACCTGAAAATTTGCCCTCAAATGTCCAGAAAATCAGCAACATGTGGCAAGCAGGGCCACATGGCACTACCCTCTATGTTTCAGTTCAGTTTTTATCCATACCATGTGTTGCTTTCTTGCAATTTAGAAACTTAGTTCTCATTTATCAGCATTTTCACATTTCACTTCTGAACACTGCTATCCATGCATTATCCATCCTTTTTATCTTGCTGTTTGAACTGTGTTCTGCAGCTCTGGTTCAGTTTTACCATTCATTCATCAGCATGAAGTTAAACAATTACTAAACAACTTGGGTAGCTGGCAAGCAGTGAGGAAGCAAGATCCATTTCTGCCCAGAGGGAAGAAAGATTTTATACAATAGCATGGCCTTTGTTTAGCATCTCATGGGTGATGCTATTGATGTGAAGGTTATATCACATTATGTGCCAAACCACTTGAGCTAGTTTCAGATTGCAGTTCCCCTTGGGGTATTTCCACTCAATATATAAGATAACCAGATCTGCTCTCTGTCCACTCCTAGCCCGGACAGTGCTTAGTCAGCTCCCCAAATCTTGGCAAGCTGAAGCGAGAAAGCGGAGTTGCACTCTTCCCTAGTTATTGCCGTTTTATCAGTGATCCCTCCTCTTAATGCTATGGAGCACATGGCGAAACAATGAGCAAATTGCGTGTTTTCCTGCGGTGAGCTGACAGCAGTTAAGTGACTGTAAAACATAGTGCCCCATCCGTGTCAGCATATTCTGCTTACAGCTGTGGAGTGGTAGTACTTTGTTTCGGCTTTAATTCATGATCCCAAAACTGCTGATTACCTTGCTGCAAAGAAATGGGCTTTGGGTGCATGAGAGAGACGCAATTCTGCTTCCCACACATCAAGAACATCAGGATTCGGGGATCTGACCTGGGTCACGTTTTATTATTTTGTTTTTAGAATTATCTCAGCATTTCCCACTACTAGGAAGTGCAATACAAATAACAGTGATCTTAGCTTTGTTTTGTAGACCTTGATGTTTCCCGTCCCCAGCTTTATTTTACATTGTAATTGTTATTTTGCATTATAATTGTTGTTTTGCATTATAATCGGCATTTCATTATCTGGCCTCCTGGTTTTCTTGCAATGTGCTAGCGTGAAATACCAAAGAGGGTTTTTTGCAGAGCTTGATACCTAGTGGAAAGACTACTGATGGATGACTTGGACTGAGCCATAACACCAGAAACCAAGTGTGAAAAGGGGCCAGTCTGCTCACAGCCACCCCACGGGCATGTCCACCCGAGGAGTCACAGCTCAGAAAGCAGGATGTGCCATCTGGCCTGGGGACACTGTCCAGACCTCATGCTTCCAAGGGGATGGGAACCGGGTCCGCAGGGAGGAGTTTAGGCTTTTGTTGACTTAACCCTCTCAAGCTGTTTAAAAATAACATTTCCTGCGCTTAAAACATATCTCTGCTATTCCAGTGTCCCTTGGTTTTTTATCACATTTTTTTTTCTTTTATTTTGGGGCCGGGGAGGTGGTAGGGGGAAGTGTTGGGTGGTAATGAGCTCTCACAAAATTACTTGGAGGTGTGTAATTATGCTAGAATGAAGTTTTGGGTTTAAGGAACTGAACCTCAGGGTTCTTCTACTCAGGAAAAAATGCCAGATACAGGATTTTGCCTTGAAGGATACCCAGGGGATCCATAGATGGTTGCAAGATCAATAATCAGACCAGGTTTCTCCAACACAAGGTGCTGGAGAGGCTAAGCACTGCTGGAGACAGACAGCTTTTCAGATGGGGATCTGGTCGCAGGGTATTAATGTCAAATAAATGTCACGTGCACTAGGGGAACAGAGTCTGTAAAGATTTTATTCTAATACCCTGAATCTGGAAATTTAAGAGGTCATAAGGAAAATACCTTAAATTTTGAGGCCATTGCTAAAGGGCTGAATCAAAATTATCTGTAAAGAGCCTGAAAGTACTGAGAAATCCATTGTCTGAACTCTATGGGCTGGGTTTATTAATGGTCAAAATCAAAACTGCCTTCTTCATTTAAAAATACACATGCAAGTACTCGTCTTAGCTCAAGAGGCTCAGGTTCAAGTCCTTTTTCTGCTCATACAGGCCTTTTTTTTTTTTTTTTTGTGGCTCCTTTCTACTGGAACTGCTTAATTTGTATAAACAGTGAAGCATTCACCAGATTAGGGCTCCTGCCAGTATAATCTGGTTGTCGGGACAACAGTCAGGAGATGGAAACCCCCGTGCAGGTCTCCAAACCAGGTGCATTTCGGGGAAGTGTCACAGCTCTGGGCGCCCATCTCTGGCATCGTCCCTCCTGCCACTCACCCCACCTTTCTGAGCCAAAAGTCCGTCCCCAGGAACCTCTTCCCATCACAGCGTTATTGAATCCGGCGTGTTCCCGTCAGTCAGCATTGCGCAATGAAGGGCTAGTACAGGGGGATGTTTCTCACCAGCTCTAATCAAAATCAGCAAAAAAGGATGGTAATTTCATCCTGGTTTACGTGCAAGTTCAAAGGCATCTTAGACTTAGAGTATCTGCTAAAAGTAGATGCGTCCAACATTTGTTAGCAGTTAGACTGTATTGCTTATCAGAAAATGCAAGAAAATAGGTTATTTTGTTTTCTTGCCTCATCCAATACATTTCTATTGTTTATTTTGATTTTAGAAAAGAAACAATAGAGGAAAGTTCACCAAATGAAATGTTTGCCGAAGTTTTCGCAGAAATATTTGCCACTGGAGGTCAGCTCCACATTTCCAACAGTAATTTAATAACCCAAATCTATCATGTTGAAAATCCCTTTAGACTCTTATCAAACTAGAGAGACATTCCTAGGTCATTTTAAAAACATCAGCATACACTTTAAAGATGATTACAGAATCCCCTCTGTGCCATAGATTCTTGTTGGACGAATTGTCTCTGAATCTATTTATATATATATATTTTTACAGGATTATGAGAATACATTGGTTTATCTGGCTAAAAATGTCTAGCTGTAGCCACACAACTGCACTGATATTTGGCAGAGCGTAGCAATCCTGATTGAGAAAACAAAGGATTAAATTGGAAGCTACCTATGAAAGATTTCTTTACTCAATATTGTTTAGTGTAACTATACAATTTAAAACCACTCAAAAATCAAAACAGATGCTATCGATGATTTAACTCAGTTCCACTGCTCAGCCTACCTGAAACGATGATGAGCTGTGCATTTCTTGGATGTCTTTTGCATCTTTCAATGCATTACATTGAAAAAAATTACATTTTTCTTTTCTTTCAAATGAAAAAGGAAACTTCACGGAGGTATTCTCAAAACTGACATAAACTTTAGACAAAACCCTCTTCAAGTCAATGTAGGCTGGAGCCATCAACATACAGATTACACTGGCAGGCAGCAGCTGAGTGAGTATACAGAGTCCTCCCTGGAAATGCTCAAGGCCAAGCGGTTTTGTGGCCAGTCCAGGCTTCACGGGCTCCTGGCAAAGCGGGGCTGACACTGGGTCTGGGCACAGTGTGATGCCTCCCACTGACAGTGCCACCACCAGCACTGCCGCTGCGGAGCAGCATCGCTGCCTTGGCACACAGGGCAGCTTCACCCTATAATCTGCTTCAGCAAAACCATGCTCAGCCCACTCAGCAGTGAAGGCTGGAGGTTTCAGGCCAGGCTGGAAGCACTGTATCAATTGAATGCCATGCAGAAGCGAGCACACCGCACATGGAGCAAACCAGGGTTTTGGGCAATCGAGGTACATCCTTCCTTCCAGGCATCGGCTGCATGCCCAAAGGCACAGGCAATCTGTCTCAGACAATAGAAAGAACAAATTTGAGCAAGCAGATGAATCATATCTTTTTAAGCAGGACTCAGGGTTTGCTTTGTGATGAGGTTTTCCAGCAAACAGCCCCACACCATGGGACTTCTCCTTTCCTGCTGGTCCAGCAGACCATCCCCAGCTTGCTGAGCTGCACAGGGCAGCAAAACCTCCACCTCCACCCTCGACGCTGCAGTGCAGAGAGCAGGGCTGCAGGCCAGCTCTTACTGAGTGACCTGGAAAGAGCACAAGTGAGGAAAACCCTAACCTATCCTATTTTCTTGTTCAATCAGAGTATCTGGGGAAGGAGTCAGCTGCTGTCCATCCTCCCTCATACCTGCAGCATGAGTAAGAGTCACAGTTAATTTTCTTGCCTGTTCTTAGAGCTACACACATGTTCATGCACATCTAATATATATTTCTGCTAGATCACAGGAGGATAACATTTTATTCTTTGAGTACACCCTCTAAAAAAGCTCTTTGCATTGCTCTGGCTAGATGGAGCTGATTTAGGATGAGATGCCTGCAGACTCTGGCTGGAATAACACTAATAAAACAACAGTCCAGGAATCCTTCAGCTGCCGCAGGAAACATGCCCTGCAGCTAAGGGAAAACCTGCCACCTTCAGATGCTTCCCAACGGGTGTGTGGTGCTCTGTTCCTCCCACCCCAGGAGCTCTGGGCGAGCTCTACCACAGCTACCCTGTCAACCAGGCAAAGTTGTCTTTGCTGCTAAGGTTATGCTTCTCAGCGAGGCGAGGACAAGGCGAGTTTCTCTGGGGGAAGAATGGAAAGTGTTTGTGTCCCTGGATAGTCTCTGGAAGTGCATGGGTGTTTCTGCATGCTTTGAGGGCCAGGATCCACAAAATACTTGGGCACATGTGTAACCAAAAGCGATGTCCAACGGAGTCCTGCAGAGACAGACACTTCCTTCCAGTTCCAGCAGGATCCAAACAGTTTTCCATGAAGTTTCAATTACTTTTTTGTTTTGTTTTGTTTTTTGTTCAAGACACTAAAATAGCTTTCATTCTGACAAGTGCCGGCCCATGGAGCAGCTGAATTAAACTCACTTTGAAGTATAGCAGGTCCTACCCCTCACGAGGAGCAATATCCATAATACAAGGTGAGAGTGCTTGCACTGCTGAATATGACCCGGTTATTAATGTGAAAAACAGAATTAATTCAATGCCAAAAAGTTGTGAGAAAGTTTGAGCAAAAGCATCATCAATTATAGGGACCGCCTTGTACCACAGCTATTTTACAGCAATTCCACTTTACATTCCTTGGCCGGCACAGCTTACTGAATAATTAAATAGCTAGATGACACACAATCAGATTAAAAAGCCTTGAATGTGAATGAATATCAGTTTCCCAATTCTGAAAGGAATTTAATCATGGAAACTTCCACCTACTGTCCAGTTTACTGTATTCTGGAGAAAGCTGAAAAACAGTGCTATCCATGAAATCATCTTCATGGTGCTTTTTGCAGTACAGAAGGAAACCTGAGCTATTGCCTCACAGGGGAACTTGGTCACAGGACACAACTCCTGAAGATGTGGGAGGAAAAACACCCTCTTCTCATCTCTGTGTAAAGTAGCTTTTTCTGACTGGGATTCGCACGTCATTAAAACAGATACATCATTAAACCAGACACTTCTTTAAAATGGAAACACATTTAAAACTGAGTGTGGGATAACTTACTAGAACTTTACAGAGAACAAATCAATTACAATCATAGTAAAAGAAATATTTTTTCACCTAACAGTATCCAATATGCACTGCTGTGTGTAAACAGTGCTTTATGTTATATAAAGACACTGTTTCTCGGCATATAAACCATTTAACTGCAATAATGACTCACATTTCAGCTGCAAAGCTAGACATGTATGTTTTCTGAATGTGCCAAATAGGCAAGACACCAACTAGCCATGCTGTGTTTAGAAGAACTTGCTTAAACCACATGTCAAAGTAAACAGGAAAGCTAAACTATTGGTAGGGGATTTTTTTGTTTGTTTGTTTGTTTTGGGGGATTTTTTCAAGCATCCCCATGTTTGCTTGGAGGCCTAATTCATATGATAATGAAAGTATATGAAAAAGTGTTAATGATTCAGCTGTAGAATGAACTCATCCACCATCTGAAAAGGCACTGGAAGTTCCAAAGATTGTCAAAGTGTGACTTTGCTCACATATATTTTCCTTCTCCAGTTTTTAAATAGAGAATGTGCCTAAATGAATGACAGATTTAACTAGCCAAGTTTTAGAGTGAAACCACAAAAGATCCTCCATTTTGTACTGAAAGCCATCATTCAGAGGAGCTGTGAAGAGGCAGCTTGTGATCTGCAGTAACTTAAACTTTGTGTCAAGCGGCCTCCCTGCAGATGAACAGTCGATATAAAATATGGAGGAACTCCACTTCTCAGCCACTATCTACACAATTGTTGAACCAGGTAAACTGAAACTTCCCTTGCTAAATTTGCAGTTTCCATACGGAGAGGACCATTCACTTTATTCACTCAACTATATCACAGCTGATAAACATGCTTTTCCGTCGTACCTTCTGGGACTTCTTTAAAGAACCTACAGAATTAAAGCCCAGACCCACGAAGCTGGGTGAGAGAAGGGCAGTGGGAAGAAGATCACCCCCTCACAGCAGCCCAGACTTCTGCCAGATTAGTGACTGCATTACCATGGCCTGATGTAAACAGAAAAGATATTTCCTGTCTTAGATTACATGGCAGGGAATGGGGGATTTGACTTGTAAATGAGGGGAGGATAAAAGGGTAAAGCCCCTAAGTACACACAACAGCAAGTCCGTGAGTAATGAGCCCAAGTTAGAAATGCTCCTGGAGACCCACGCTTCCAATGAATCACTTCACAAAGACTGATTTGCACATTTGTCATAAGTACACCCTGGGATTGCCCCATGAAACAGAAATATCTCCTCTTCCAGCCATTCCAGGGAATAATCCCGCTGGGCCTCAAACAGGTGTTTTGCTGGTGGTGGATCTGCCCTCACCTACCAGCTGTGGCTGTTTACAGGGGACCCTCTCCTGCTAAACACGGTGCAGTGATGCTGATGTTATGCACCATGGGCCAGCAAAGCTGTTGTGAGGCTTTCCTGCCTCCACGTCACCCATCCATGGAAGAGCAGTCTGTATTAGGAGATTTGTTAGCCCAATTGGTGCCCGTTAACCTACTGCCCCAAATACAGAGGCAGGATAACCCTTGCAAGGAATCTTAACATGCTTTGGGTAAGGCTGTTATGATCAGCACCGTACAAAACACCTGGCAGGAGGTCCGTGAAGATAGCGACCAGGCTTTTGGCTGACAGATAGGCTCACAGAGAGGGACCAAAGGAGAGAAGGGAGGTCTAAGACCTCTCCACCAATGTTTCAGCACAAGGAAGAAGGAATGCAAAACAACCTGTTTGAATCCCAGCTGCATTAGGATACATGGAATCACTGCTATAGACAGCACGAAAATTCATGGGTCTGAATTGTTCAATATTTTCAGAATCTTCATTGCTGAGATCTTGTCTGAGGCCTGTTCTTTGGCTTCTGGCTGTCAGATTCCACTTAAAAACTGTGTTTCTTTCTCACTTTGTAGATGCAGCATGTGTCTCGCTTGTTATGGTGGGGGGAGGGAGGGAGATGTGTAATTAAGTGCAAATAGGGTTCTCATGATGCAATACAGATTCATATAATACTTCCCAGGTGCCACTGTCTCAAACAACTTGGCAGGAGTTTCCCAGTTGCAAGGCGAGGATTTAAGAATAGCAGTAAACTTGTGTGGTCCTGCAGAAGCGCTCCTTACGTGCGGTGCTCCCATCCCGCCTTCGGGAACAGCTGTGCAAGTCCACGCTTATGGCTGGGCTGGTATTTTGAAGGGGAGCTTGGTTTAGTTTCTGTGTTTTCCCCCCCTGCCTCTTCCCTTCAGACGGCCTTCACTTTAAAACCAAGTTCCCTAAGTTTATCACAGGGTGATAGCGCTGTCAAGCCCCTGCAAGCGGCTGGTTTGTGTTGCGTTCAAGAGACACAGCATAGGACTAAAAGAAAAACCAACCCTTAAGTAATCCCTACAGAAAGCAAAGTGTGGAGAATTACAGTGAGTTACATCAAAACACAGGATGACCGTTTAAGAGCAGCTGAATGGTTTGCCAGTTGCAGTTGTGCTGGAAGATGGAGAACGAATGGTCACCGGAGCTGTGAGATGAGGGATGTGGCTCCTGAGTATGCAAAGAGCCTGAGAATGGGCAATGCTGCAATTCCTATCTCTCCCAGCCCTGACATTTCCCTTCTGCCATGACCATATTGGGGAGGACAGGCTTATTTTCCTAGCAAATGCTCAGTTGATGAAATTCAGCTGCTTATCACAAATTTTGCCTTTTGGCTGGACCCCAAAAGCATTTTAGCTTTTGGCAAAGGAAACTAGGATAGGTGCTTTCTTTCTTTATTTATTTTAATAATTAAAAGTACAGTAATTTCCCTCCAAAATGATGGCTCATCCCAGACTAAGTTCTTGCTACTGCTGCTCCTGGCTCAGGCTTGGCAGGTGGCTTGATAAATTGATAATGTGCTGCACAATCTGACAAGGAGCTTTATCAATCAAAACAAGCCCTGCTGTTCAGCTCAACAGGAAAGTTCAATCACTCTTCTCTAAGTGGAATCAGTCTACACATAATGCTTTCATCCCAAGAAAATGTTAGACTGCAGATTTGGATCTGCTCTCACTGCTCCAGGGCTATTTATATATTTGTACCTTGAGGGTTTACTAATTAGCAGCTTTCTTCCACACCCTTTGATATCATTAAAGTAATCTCAGTGTAAGTGACTGCTTCCTGATGATATCTCTGAGGGAGTGGAGAACAGCTGGAATCATTCAAAATATGATAGTTTGAGCAGCTCTCCAAGAGCAGTGATTGAAAGATGGCAATAGTTTTGCCTACGCAAGCAAAGCCGGCAAAGCACCCCGGCTTCCTCAGGATGGCTGTGGCCAATGGGATATGAAAGACATTTACTCTCAGCTGAGTCCAGAATCAGCAGATAGCAAGGGGTTAACGTGGGCTTTTTCTAGTCATCACAAACTTCACGTTATCACATAAGCACCTTTCAATCGTTTTTTGTTCCCCCTCTTGCCCACCTTCCCATTCGCCTTATCTAGTTGAGCACATGGGGTCTTGCTTAGTCAAAAGACCTTCAGCGTATTAGGGGCAAAGTAACACCACAACCAGCGTGTCCAGAGGAGAGCCACCAAGCTGGTGAGGGGTCTAGAGAACAAGTCATAGGAGGAGAGGCTGAGGGAACTGGGCATGTTTAGTTTGCGGAAGAGGAGGCTGAGGGGGGACCTCACTGCCCTCTACAACGACCTGAAAGGAGGGTGTAGAGAAGTGGGTGTTCGCCTCTTCTCCCAAGTGAATAATGACAGGGCCAGAGGAAATGGTCTGAAGTTGCGGCAGGGGAGGTTTAGATTAGATATTAGGAAGAATTACTCTACTGAATGAGTGATCAGGCACTGGAACAGCCTGCCCAGGGAGGTGGTGAAGTCACCATCCCTGGAGGTATTTAAGAAATGTGTAGATGTGCACTTCAGGGCATACTCTAGTGTCCAAGATTGTAGGGTTTTTTCGTGTGTGTGTGTATGGTTGGACTTGGTGAGCTCAGAGGTCCTTTCCAACCATGATGACTCTGTGATTCTGTGAATATGAGGACTTTGTGAGGACTCAGAGAAAGCAGCTGAGAGCTCACTACTGCCTGCTTGGAATTACTCAGTGTTTCCCACACTTTGCAAACCCTCTAGTTCCTGGTTTCTCACACAGGAGAGCTGGGATAACTTGTTTGGAGGATGAATTTAACACTGCTGAAATCTCATCTCAGGTAGTTTCTAATAACATGGTGGGTGAGGTTTATTTAAACCATAATTGCTTGCATTTCTTTTCCACATTACTCGCTTCACTGCTCCACAACACGAGTCAATTTAAAGGCCTGTCATTAACTTAGCAACTCATTCTGCAAAGTTCAGAACTGGAGATGGGAAAAAGTTTTCTCTATGCTAAAAATGCACTTCAGGCCAGAGTGACTTTGATGCGATCTGATGGCAGCTCCTACTCAAAAGATGAGCCCTCGTAGGAAAACATGCAGTTTCCAAACAGCCACTTTGCTACCTGCCATTAATTGTAATTGCCTGCTCTCACTTGCATGGTCTCGTAGCAGCCTCCTGCTCTTTGCTCCTTTTTGTTCCCGTTCCTGTTTGAGCACTTTCTTTTGTTGCCAGTCTCTTGCTCCCCTTCAGGACCATTTTAGAGAGATAATAAAATCCTCGTGCAGATAGAACAAACCAGATACAAACGACTATGTGAGTGTATTTATGTTTATAGCATGAAGCCAGAGAACAGGCTGTCCTGGGTTCTGGTTTCCAACTGCAGCATAAATCCGTCAGCGAATATGTTACAACCCCAGAGAAGAAAGCAGAAACGTACCAGCAGACACTGCAGGACATCCACCAGAGCTCCATCTCAGAGGACTCCCTATATCTTAATTCTCCAGAAGTGTGAAAGATGGAGGCTTTCGCCCCAAATTGGATGAGCTGTCATTTCATTTTGTTGGTAAGGACTGCAGAAAGGAAGCAGGGAGCCAATATCAGATAAGGAGCCTGGTTACACGCTTGAGGTCTTCCTCAGCCAAGGCAGCACCGGGGCATCTTGGAGGAGTGTCCCAGGCACGTGCTGTTCTTGCTGCCCCTCAACCAGCTGGCATTACTGGGAGTCCATCCTCTGGCCTCCCATCCTTCAAGTAATTATTAATTGAGTAATATCATCCCCTCTCTGCCACTGAGGGAGAAGCACCTGATCAGTGAACACAGAACAAACTTCCCTTTGCCAGGCTTTATGCACACTGCATTCACTGAACTACAGCCCTGTCTTGGGATGATAACAATTTCCTTTGCCGGATAGTCTGCAAAGGGAAAACTGGCACAGGTGGCTTCTCATAACAAAGAAAAAGCCACAATAAGATTATTTTTTTCTGTTTTCCTTTGAACATTTTGTATGCAGAGCCATGCTAAGTACAAACCAGATGACAAGCTAAGAGGATCATTTTGGCTGGCGCAGGAGTCCATTCCTATTCTGGTGGTAAGAGATGACAGCAACACATGCAAGAAAGCCTGGCTGAACTGAAGCCTTAATCTGAGATGTTCACATCTTAATAGACTTTGAGATAAATGGCCTTTTCTTGTCTTCCATATGGATTTGCTTTCCCTATAGTAAGTGAATCATAACATTGGCTGAAGGAGAGGAGCTGTCTGCCCGTGCTGAGCTGGGACAGGAGAAGAAAATCTGGAGGGCAGAGAGAGACCATCTCTGGAAAAGTCATTGTGTTGACGGGGAATGACAAGATGAAATGATGCAAGAAGTAATGAGCAGCACAGAAGGCTGAAGAGATCCTGCCCAGCAGTTAGGGTGAAAGACAGTCAATCTGGCTGAGAAGTGCCCATCTTCCCAGCGTTCTTCACTCTCTTAACTGGGTTTGCACCAGACACCCTCACTAGTCAGTGTGCTTCAGGCCAAACACACGCTTAAGCACACAGCTGGTTTGGGGTCTTGGCAGAATGGTTTAAGGGAAGGTTACCTATTCACCACTGACACCAATGGGAGTTTTGCTGAGGATGTCACTGGGACCATGATCTCAGCGATGCTCTTGAGAAGAGGTAGAGGCAAAGCATGAATGGGCTCTACGCCAGCATTATGCTTACACTACTAAGACTGCACGCACAGGGTAAGTTAGGAGCTGCAAACACAATCTTTCACCCTAGCAATATTTTATACCTTAACATATTGGTTGTCAAGGTTAAAAAGATATGAAATACATATTAAAAGCAAAAGCAAATGCATTCAGTGAGAGGGCAGATCCACACCTCAAGAAGTCTTTGGTTTTATAAACCAATTTAGCCCAGGTCTATTAAGAGCTTTTCCTGGTGAAAGAGTGAGAGTATTTTCTCTGCTATAATCATATCAGCCTGTATTCTGGGTTAATGGAGATGAATATTACTGCCAGATTTTGTTCTTTCCCTGCATGTAATCTAATGCCAGATGGTTCTGAATGGGCATTAAATCCCCCATGTGCATGACCTCCCCGAGGTTTTTATCATTAGAACCTTAAAATAATTCAAGGAAAGCTTTCCCAAAGCTTGATCATAAACCTCCTAATGAGGGACTGAAGTCACAAAGAAAATCCTCTTGTTAATTCCTGTTCGGTGTTTTTCCCCCTTTATGACAAATAAGCAAGAATTCACAGTAATAGAGATGCTTTTAAACTGTTTCAGTGGAAAACACATAAAAAATGAGCATTCAGGTTAACAGTTCAGGTTCCCAGCAGGGTCCAGAGATGCAGTAATTGATCAGCCATCTTCAGCCTCTAATACAGGGCCCAATAATGTCACCATCCCTCAAGGCAAGTAGAAGTTACTCTGTCAGTTAGTGACTGTTTTATTCAGTGTAACATAACACCTAGTGTCAGAATAAATATGATCCAGTGTCAGTAAAGTGGCTGAAATGGGATCTCATCTATGCAAAAGTTCACTTACATAAACACCATCTTTATACTAACTGGAGTTCAGCAACAGCAGCTAAATTCCCGAAGATTTTCCTAAGAATTTTCTGCCCCTTATTTGCACAGAGTGGAAGGTACATTTTAATGATTTTATGTTTGGTTTTCTACTTGCTGTTTACTGCATTGCACTATGCCTTACTTGCTGCCTGTTACTTGAGCACATAAGAGAAAATTGTTCATAGCCTCATGGGTTTTCTGTACTTCTCATTATCGGGTCATCCAAAAGCAACATAAGTATTCCTGTAGCTAAATCTCATGTTGTGAGAATAGGGAGGGGTGAGAAATAATCAGAATAAGGTTTAAAAGTTTTTCCGAATTTTGGGACGTCCAAACCGTCCAGAAAACTTGGTTCTCAGAGGCCTTTACACTCTGCATGCAAAACTCAACTCTCATGAATATCTGTTGCAACTGGGAATATGCAACATCTGCAAAAACCAATCCTTGGCCAAAACTACAGAAGTTGTCATCTTGAAAGAGTTTAGTTCGGGTAACTGAGGAAACTGAATCCAATTCATCAGGATGGCATTCAAATGCATGAGACCTTAGTCACAGGGCCATCCTCCCTTGCCCTGAAGTCCCAGACTCGCCTACCATCGTGTAGGAAGAGGAATCTGACAGATAAATCCTTTCCCAGGATTTGGCACTAGAGCAGAGCCACCCAGGGTGGCAGGAGACATACTGAAATAAATAAACAAACATAACAAAAAAAGAAAAAGGCTGCCTCAATACCCAGCAGCACTTTATCATCTCACCAACAGTGTATCATTGTGCAGCACGTAATTTCCTCAAACCAGAGACACTCTTGCACAGTTAGAATCATACCTGCAGCCACGCAGACAGTGTGTGTACAGGTATCCACCCCATATGTTGGTGGAGATGCAGACAGTCCCTGAAAAGGTTAGGGAGAGACAAGGACCCTTTGCCAGAGCTGAACCAGGAGCATGGAGGTCCCACCACTCACTAGAGAAAACAGCACTCCGACAGGCAACAAGTCAGTTCATTAAACTTGTGAATGCAAGTCCGGCCCTTCTTACCTGAAACCCAAAAATGTCCTCCCTTATCCAACCTTGTCTTCTTCACCCTAATTCCATCTTCTGCCTTATAGTCACTGTTCATGTCCTTGTGAGCCTCCTCACCTTGCCTCCAATCATCTATCCTGCTTACTGCTCTCTTCATTCATCTCCACACCTTTCTTATCAGCCTCATTACCAGCTCATTAACATCTCCCTGACTCCATTACTGCTCCTGCCCACCCACTCCTCATTCTTCCTCTGCCCACTGCCTTGCTTCTGCATCTCCACTGAGGGTGACTTGATGCCAGTCACTCCCACCTCAAGCTGTCATCTGTCCTGGAGCAGGTATCTGGGCAAGTAAATGATGTGTTTGTGTGGTGGAATACTGACAAAGACTTAGGGTCAAAGCCTTTTTGGAAATTAGAAGAAAGCAGAACTGGGAATGTCACACAAACTCAGCAACAGGCGATGGTATTTGCCCCCGTCACCACTTAGTGTCATTTTCCTTCCTACCTCCCTGGCCATGCCCCAGCAACAGTGTGGGCTGCTCAGGACCAGCACGGGAAAGGCAAAACCGGGTATGGAAGAAACTAATGACAGTCTGCAGATTTCTTCATCCTGCAGCCAGCAAAATCCTGCCCTGAGTGTAGTTTTACAGCTGCATCCAAGTTATTTGTTATCCCAGGCCAAAAAAAAAAAAAAAAAAGAGTTGATGGTTTCTGTCCATTCCTTAGATGCCACATTTAAAATGAACAAAGGAGCAATGCTGCCACCAGCCCTCACCAGAGAGAGCCCTGGTGGGGCAGGGAGGACAGGCTGCTCTTTCTGGGTAAACCCGGTGCTGGGCTGGGGCCGGGGTACGGACCACGGGGCCCCGGGATGCTCCATCTCTGGGGATAAGGAATATTTCTGGCACGTCAGCCTGGCATCTCCACCGCAAGGAGGGGGGCAGCGGGGGCGAGCAGAGCTCTGCTCCGCAGCACTTTCGAGACAAAGCGATTTTACTAAAAAAGGAACTTGGAGCACTTCAGTCCGTCGAGGGCTGCAGAGGCTGTGCCGGCTCTGTCTGCATCCCCGCCGCAGTCCCTGGCGCCCGGGAGGAGGAGGAGGAGGAGGCAGCGGGAGAAAAATGGCAACAGGCTGCCTGCTTCGCAATAGCGGCTCGGCCAGAAGCCACTCCGGGGATGTCGGGCAGCCCACAGCGGGGTCGGGAGAAGCAATCTTGAGGCTCAACCCGGGGTTTGGTGGCTGGTCCCACCGAGGAGCAGCAGGCGACTGCGGGAACTCGCTTCCTCGACTTTGTTCCCCTTTCTTCTCTCGCTGCCTATTGACACTGTATGTTCTCCAGGGTAGGGACCCTCCCTCGCTATGTGTCTGCCACCCACCCGCACCCCGGGATCCCACACTCACCGGGGACCCGCCGCCGCCTGGGTACTGCCGTGGGTAACAGCACGCTCAAAAATAAAGTTCTGGCTACATGGAAAATATTCACAAATTATAACATTTCCCTTTATAGCTGTGCTGCAGACGGTGTTTGGAGATCACCATAAAGCATGCTTTCTTTTTCTTTCTGTCCCTCAGTGCAACTTGACAAGTTTTGTGGGGGTTTTTTTCATAATATGTGGGTTTATTTTATGTCACTGAGCACTGGCAAGGACAGAGGCTTTTAAATTGCAGTAATCTGAATTCTAGAAATAACAAGCTACAAAGGTCCGTGATTAAATGTGGAGTGCACGATATCTGCAAAAACAAGTACTCTGTGTTCTTTAAAAGATCGTTTGGATAATAGTGACATAACCTGAGTACCCGATCGCGTCCAATTTAATCAGCAAATATGCCTCTGGAGCAGAACCATCTAACTTAGGAGAAGAAACAGGAGTACAGTCACCATCAGTAGGAGAAATTAATGCATTCCACTTAGACAAAGATTAATTATGAATCACTCCAAAAATACATTTGCCCCAAGTGGGAGTACACACTCTTCTATTCATCAAGTTGCTTTCAAATAATCATTAAATATTTTAAGACAGAAGACAATTTTGTTCACCCAAAATAAACACTGCTAGAAGTTACAAAATGAGGACCACCTTTTTTTTAACATCTGGAGTATTTTGACCAAGAGTAGTTGCCTAAAAGCAGGACAGGCAGAACATCTGCTAGAAGAAATGTGTATAGGTGCAGAGGACTCTTGGAATTTCAGTATAATTTTTCATGTTAAAGCTTTCCTGTCAGTGTTGATTTTTCCATATAATTTTTATCTTATGTTCATCAAATTAAATTAATATTTGCTACTAATTTTGCCCTGTTAAGGGCCTCAGCTGAAGTCTCAATGGCATCTCAAAGGGTCATAAAGCAGATTTAAAGCCAAAAGTCACCTCAGTTGCATGTTTTGGGGAAAGATGAACACGGTGGTTTCAGGAAGGGCATGAATAGCTGACTTAGTAAGGTCACCCTTTGCACAGGGATCCTCCCATTGACAATGCTTCAGCAGGAGGATGACTTTTTTGTTTTCGTTGACAAGTACATGCTGAAACAAACTGGTTTATTAACAGCAGGCTTGGCTCCCCTGCATCGCCACTCGCCTTTGACTTTCCATTTGTCTCTGGGTAGTCCCTGGTAGACGCATCCTGGTGGCAATGCTCTGGTAGAGCATTTCTTTGGGTAAGGCAATGTGTAAGAACAAGAACTTAGTTAAAATAAAATTCCTTTGTCATTTACTAGGAAAAAAGAAAAAGTGTGAAATTAAAGGACAGCAGGAAGCAACTCTGTTACCAACTGGAGAATATTATTTTTTTATTGAATCCATGTATACAGAAAGTTTTTCCTGTGAAACATCCCCCAAACCATCACTCCATATTCATGGCTCAGCACTCCTGGTGGGACAAGAATGAGAAACTCCTTCCCGTTTGCTTTGCAGGGCCAGGGCGAGGCACAAAGCAGGCAAATATCATCATTTAATCAGCAGAACTCCAAATGTTGTTAAGGTTGACTGCACAGCTACCTTTATCTGGGAGACTAAGAGATGGCCTTCTAGTTACAACATTTTCAGCAGTCTTCCTTTTCTCTGGTGTTAAAGAATCCTATAATTTAAGGCCCAGTCCTTATCCAGTCCAAGCAGTGCTTCCACTGATACTTTTTCCATTACAAAATAATGTTCTACCCAAACATACTTTGTTTGACACCAATAAATCAGGGCAGCTCTTTTAATCATAGCCGAGACTGAACTAGGCCAATTTTTTTTTTTAAAGCTTATAAAATTTGGTGACTTTTCAAAGAAAACTTTTTTTTTTTTTTAAGTGGCACAGTCCAGCACTCCCTGTTCCTGGCAACAGCTCAGAAGTGCTCTGAGAAATGCATCTCTTGTGGCAGTTCTGACCCAAATGAAATCAAGAAACCTTGGAAATCTCATGGGAGATGGATTTTTGTGAGTTTTCCAATTTAAACAGGTGGAGATAAACCAAGATAACTGTCTGAGACAGATCTGCAACATGTGGAAGGTTCATCTGTAACTAGAAATGTCTGCCTTTATTTTTATGGCCTTACCCTTTCTTGAGATATGCCTCCAAGCACTTGATTAATGGTGGAGGGAGTTATGTAAATGAATGAATGGGGAAAATAGATGTAGTAGAAAGAAACCTTCATTCTTAACTCTGACAAATGCTGGCTTTCCAAAGGAGAGATTATTTTAATTGGCCAGCTAGTACCTCAGGATGGGTTTGAAATGACAGGGAAAGGATCTTCAAACACCCAGGAATTCTGATGCTTTTCCCAGGCAGCAGCATTGATGAAAAACAAACAAACAAACAAACAAAAACATAGTGCTTGTTTCTGTTACTAAGATATTTCAAATGTGTTGCTTCAGATCAGCTCTTAAGTTCTTCTGCCATATTCACATGGCAAAAAGAGAAATAGACAAAATCTCTATCTTCAGAACAGCTTTCTGAAGCCACACCATGGTTTATTTTATGACTCCAATATACTCAGTATTTCTTTTACTCCATTTCTTCATTACCACCTCAACATTAGCAAGTGTTGCTAAGTAACATTCCACAGGCCCCTATAATTTTGCTACATGACTGCACTATAACCACGCATTAATACTTCACAAAGGCAGTAACTATCAGCAATAACCACTATATTACTTTAAGGGAAACCACGGTACTTTCTCATTATGGCTGTATACGCTTCCGAATTGCACTACTCACCAGGGGAATCCACCGTTGCTGGAGGCTGAGATGAATAAATTCCCTGGTGGATTTACAGAAATATTGACGCTTCTCTCATGTAATGGATGTGTGCAATGAACTTAGTTGCGACTCATTTCCTTTGCATATTAAATAGCGAGCGCATCGGTTCACGCTGCGGCTGGCTGAGCACTTGCGGTGGGCATCATGCGTTCCCCGTAGTTGCTGTATGGGCAGTATTGGGAGAGCACTCAGGATGACTGGGGCATGGTGGAGATCTCTGGTCAGCCACAGGGGCTCTTGTAAACTGCTTCTCCATGTATGATGCCAAGATGTCACCACACAGAGTGGCTGTGAAGAAGATGGTCTTGGGAAGCTTGGCCCCTCGGCGCTTTGGTTGTGGGTCAGCCCTTCGGGTGTAGGTGGAAAAGAGGTCAGTAAGGGCAAGAAGTACTGGAAAAGGTCACCTACAGAAACTTGATATCCTAGAAGGCTCAACAGCAATAAGAAGCCACTTATCTGGAGACAGGTGACATAAAAAGACATTCACCAATAAATATTTTAGCTTAACACTCGCCTGAAGTGATTCACTGGTCTTAACCAGCAAGGACAGAATCAAAACCGACATCAGAGGTGATGATGATGCTGGAGTGGAATAAAGCAAGATGCTTATGAGCTGGGTCCCAATGCACACAGAGTTCAGAGGAAGTTTTCTGCCCGCATAAAATTTGAGAAGTCAGACATTTAATTACTGTGAAAAAAAGAATAATTTTTCATCCTTTTCATTCTGTGATAAAAGAAACTAAAGGAAAAACAAATACCTTTAATAATTTCAAAATTTGTCATCAATCTCAATTTGGCAAAATGAGCCTTGCAGGAAGTTCAAAAGATCCAGTGGGACAAAAAAGGGCTTCAGGGATGCTGGGCATTGCAGAAACATTGTTCAAATTGTGCCAGATAACATCTGTCTCAGCCTTAACAATATTTTACTATTAAGCCTGTTCTAAAGTTGAGACCGTATGTGTGCGTGAGCGTGTGTATGTTTATGTATATACCTGTATATAGAGAGAGTACGCGTGTACGCATGCAGCAGCATACACACGCACAAATGTGTCTAATAGCAAAGGGAACAGAGACCTTCAACAGCTATATACAGATTTAATTTCGTACCTAGAGTTTTCCCTTTTTTGCTTGGTTGAAGGCCTAGTATTTACATGTTTCATTATATAATTAAGGTTTCCTCTCTCTCAAGGAACAGACTGGTTTGCCACATTCAATAAAGTAATGAAACATAGAATAAATCTTTCTAGTGGAATAGCTACATGATAGTAACCCATGTTTTATCTTATCCTCATCATGTACTCCAGTTTCTTTAAATGTATCTTTGTAGCAACCAAACTAGTCATAAATTAGTCATGATGATATTACAGCTGAATTTAATTTCAAAGTCTCTCAGCAAGTTGTTAAGCGTTTCTTGCCTAGGTCACTACTGAGGAAATGTGAAAACTCTAGTATGATTTATGAATATTGTTATATTACTAGAGTATAAAGGGCCATGGGGAATACAAGCACATAAACCTCTGTTTAATTCCGTTCCAATAAAAATTTCATTTCTTATAGAAAAATAAACATGTAAATCAATGTTTAATGATTCTGTTGTTTTACTACGTAACTTATTATTTGCCTTTAAACATCCAAGCCAAGTAAAATCTGGGACCCTGCTCATTTGTGTTGAAACATTAGTAGTTAGCAATTAGACCTATTCTACAGAGGTTCCTTCCTTCAGTGGTATTCATAATGCAACATAAGGGAAGAAAGTCCAGGAACAAAAGGCCTGGCTTCTCCTTTCCCTCATGTATAAATACGTTAGCCCTATTATTATCCAATTTTTCAATGTAAATATTTTTTGTTCTGAAATTTGCTCAGCTGTCTAAGGGATAATTAGTTTCCTAAAATTACTATACCATCAGTGTTCAATTTCAGAGATGCTGTTACCTCGAAACTTGTTGAACAAGTCTCATGGATATACAACTTCTGTTCCTCTGATCATTTAGCCTATCCCCATTTTCGGGAAATAGTCCCATCAGTATTAATCCCTTTCAGTTAATGGAATGGCAAATGGCCAATAGCGAGGAGAACAGGTTAAAAAAATTAAAACTTCATCTATTTTTTCCAAATCACAAGCTCATCGCAACTCTAGACTTGTATTAATCACCTGCTGAAGATCCAGCTCTCCTCTAAGAAACTGAAGTTCATGGGACTTGCACAAGTAGGAACATGGTGACATTTTGCAGGATCTGGTCACTGCTGTCTGTAAGCACCATGTCCTGCTGGCTTTTGCAATACCATGCAATGAAAATGTCCCTCACACTAGTGAATGGGTAACCTCCTAAACCAGCATCATTTTTAATTTATCATAGGTGCACATACATTAGTTTTTCAGAAATATTGCACACGCTTCTTGATTACTGGGAGGCACTAATCTCCAAGCTTAACCAGGTTTTCTCTTGGACATATTGCTTGACCTTAGGTGAGTCATTTAATCTCTCTTTCTCTCCCTGTTTTGCTAGAAAAGTAGGATAATAGTGGTTTGCCTCACCTGCTGAATAAGGCAATATTCAACACAAATACCTGTTGAGAGATTAATATTTCTAAAATACCCTGTTGCTAAAAAATGCTGTCAGTCCAAAGCGTATGCTACTATGATTATGGTATAGCATAGAAATCAGGCAGCTAGGCATATATTCTTGTGCCAGCCTTTATCTCTGTTACCTGACTTCACATGTACATGTCCAATAGAAAAAGGATTTGAAAATTATAGTGTCCTTGAAACTAGACTAGAAACTTTCAGCCAATGGGGAATATCCATCAATGCCTGTCTGGGGCTACTACCAGTTTTTTCTAGTTGGCTTTGTCTGATTTTGTTGCTTCGCGTGCCAAAATCCACCATTTTTGCTGGTAAAGGACAAAGGGACAGCTTTGAGAAAAGGATGGTGGTAGGTCAGGGTGCAGTGGGGTTTGAAGAGACCCTTCAGTGTTTTGACTCGCAATGTCTGCCAAAGCCATGCACCTAATGATGGTAGAACAGGAGGTGACAATAATCCTGGCGTCTCTCCACACCCATCATCCCATGTCTGACAAGGGGGCCCAGTGATCTGCATCGCAGCCACTTGACAATAAATTAAGATCCATAACTATTCTGTTTGGATGGAAAGTCACAGAGAAAGGGTATCTGTCCCATCTTTTTTCCATCCTCAGAGAAAATATAAATCTGATTTCCTGAGGTCACCACTACATGCATCACATCAAAGCCTTGTACAAATCTTAATGCAGAGTGGGAGGAGCAAGAGAGAGCAGAAAAGTATTTTTTTTCTTTTAAACTATAAAGTTATCACAAAGGGCTGAAGTTTTAGAACGAATGAGATTGCTCTTACACTAAATACCTGCTGCCTTGAATCTCCTCCCTCTCTCTTCTGTGTCTCTTTAGCTATAACTTCCTTCCACCTGGAAAATGCCCTGAACGTTTTGGGCACTATCAGGAACAAACAACAGCCCGTGTGCTGTTCAGTCACAGCTGGTCCAAGGCATTTCTGAAAAATAAGTCACTTTGTCCCCAGTGTTGGGGACAAAGTGGAACAGTGGGTGAAGCAGACATTTTTTTTTTTTCCCAACTCCACATTTCCCCAGGGAATTCCTCCAGACTTCTCAGCATCCACCCAGGCAATGTTGTGATGCAGCTGTACCATGTTATACCAACTGAACACATGTCCTCATTGCCCTCCAGGTTTGTACACCTTTGAGCAGAGGACAGCATTACACAGCTGCTTTGGCTAAAGCATGGGTCAATTTGATTGCATGCTATTTTATTATGTAGATGAAAAAACATGGGCTGTTAGCTTTCTATAAAATGAACAAGAAAAAAACCAACTGAAACAACAGCCTGGAGATAAAAAGCCCTAAAGTTCCAGAAAATGTCAACTCCAAGAAATGTGGTGGGTGTCAAAACCACAAATTAAGCTTTACATTCATATACACCATCTACGTTTGTTCTGAACAATGCTCAATGGTGAGAGCCAGGAACCCCGTGAGTGCTGCCTCCCACTGCGGACATGCCTCCCATTCCCGGGGCTGGGCAGGAGCCACCCCTTCCCACAGATGTCCCTTCCCATGGATGTCCCTTCAAAGCCACTGTCTGTTCTGAGTGGCACCAGGGAGGAGTTTTCCTTCCTCTTTGCAAAGCCCTTTCCAGCACGATGAAAGTGGTCCTGGCTCCAACAGCTGGGGGTACCTCTTGAGGCAGTGTGCAAAGAGGTACCAGACCTGGTCATTGGATATGGTCCTACCTTTTGCACTGCAGAAATTTGTGGGGAGCTGTGGAAGCCACTGCCTTGCTCCAGATCTAGCCAAGGATGGAGGCTGGCTCATTAGCCTTAGCTCAGAGAACGCAGGATTCATCCAACACAAGGAGTGAGACAATAATCAATCCTTGTTTCCTATAATAAGTCAGAAAAGGAGGGAAAATGTCAGTTATGTTGCTAATATTTGCATAATACCATTCATTAAATACCCACTGATTTTTGACTTATTTTCCAGATTACAAAAAAGAAATCAAATTAGAAATTTTTCAGCAAACTCTTCTCCAAAATTTGACCAACATTGATTATTTTTTTCTGAGCAGCAAGACTCTTCTGACAAACTTAAGGCACAAAATACAAAATCTATTGAGCATGAACATCCTCAGCTCCGCAAGATCTCTGTACTGGCTGAAGGTATTACAGAGGTTATAATGCACAGAGTGCTTTAGGGGGAGAAAGTGCTTTTGAACAGGCTGTGGTTTAATATAGTCAAAGCAATAGAAACTATTTTAAAAGAAAGCCTTTATATATGTTTGGTTTTATGCAATTGGCATAAGATCTCACTGAATCAGTGAGTGGAAATGAAAATTGTTATATAAACCTTCTTTTTCTATGTCCTAGGCTGTTTTGGAAGTCAATCTAGATGCTATTACACCCTGCAGAGATGACAACTATATATTAGGACTTAAAATCTTCAATCCTTTCAGAAGACGTTATAAAACTCACTTGCACCATGATATTAAATGAAAACTAAATGCTTGCCCACCTTCAAGACGATCTCAGAGAGGCTGGATGGCAAGCGTGCTTAAATCTTTCAACTGAGATTCAAGCAGCTAGAAGGAGCTACTGAATTGCTGGCAACATGAGCTAATGTTGAACTAATATGAACTTCATGCGAATTTTCACAGAATTGCCGGTTGGGGCGAACTTGTAGTAACAGGCTTGTCGGAGACCTGCCAGGGGAGTCTCTCTGGCAGGCTGTGAGCTGCAGCTGGAGCTGCCTCTTCTGGAGTTTGCTCTGCAGTTAGGACATGCTTGTGCCGCTCAGCTATAAACTTTCAGCTGGAGAGGAGACAGAAAGGAACCCAACAGTCCCGAAGCAGCTGAATGTCAGGATAATCCCAGAGCAAAGTCAAACAGTTGGTGAAACTGCAAAAGTGAAAAGCTTATGGAGGCCCAGACTGGGTCTAAGCCCATCTCATCTGGGCTGAGGAAGCTGTGGGCTCAGGAGAGATGAAAGCACAGAGTTCTCTCATTTTAATGAGTGTCTGAGCTGCATGTAGCCAGAAAGGCATCTCCACCCCTGGATGAGAAAACCCACCACCTCCATGGAGCCGCATGTGGAACTCAGCTCCCATCAGACAGCAGCTCAGTCTGGCCCTCTTTCACTGCCTACTTGACCACCATCACAGCAGTGAGGTAAGTTATACAGGGAGAAATGACACCTTAAACCCTTTAAAAACCAAAGAAAAGCCCAACTGGAGAAGCTTCATCAGGTACACAACCAAGTCCAACAAAGCACATTGCAGTCCTCACAAACTTTGCCTCAGCAAAGACAATATTTGGGCTTGTCTCATTTTCAGCTCTCCCAAGTAAAGAAGATGTCGTTGTTCCCTTAAGAATCAAGAAGATGTCCCTGATATTTTGCCAAGAGTTGGATAACAAATGGCTGATGAAACAAATAAAAAGATCAGGCCAGAAAGAAGAGAGGAAATATTTAAAAGAAGGAAAGGGACAAATGAGTCTTCAGAGAATATGAGCTACAGAGAATGCACTGAGTTTGTGTCTGGTACATTTTGCTTCATTTCCAGTAATTCATGCCCTGTATGATTTCTAGAAACAGATAGATCAAACATTTATAAAAAACACAACAGTGGAGCCACTGCAGCCAATGAAAAAGTGGATCCAAGATGAGTGGGGAGAAAAAGACAAGATTTCTAAGTTTTGACAGTCAAATTAAATTGTCACTGGGCCAACACATAGGGTTCTCCTCTTCTAACTTGGGCTGAAAAAAGCAAATAGGATCATTTCTTCTGTCCCTGATCTCTCTGTCCAGAATATTCTCCCCACCGCTGCTACTCTGCACTGGATGGTCCACAGACCTCAGCCAGCACCTTTGGCTCAAGGTCATCATTTCCTTTTAGGAGTTGAGCAATGTTGAGTGCATGCATAGAACTAGCCAAGCTTCCAAAGACAAAGTCACCCAGCAGATGCTCTGAAAGGCAGCAAGCCTTTCAGCATGTTCAGCATCTCCTGGCGAGACCATGCTATCGCTGCTGTCAGGCACTCGGAAAGACACAGCAAGCATATTGCTGGCAGAGACCAGGCAGTCCAGACTTGACACTGGAGAGGATTTTGGAGGCACATCAGAAGCACGAAATATAGTAGGAGAGAGGGGAAAAAAGACAAAGGGAAGACAGAAAGAAAATGAAGAGAATTACAACAAAAACTATGCTGTGTTAAATTTGCATATAATTGACAATAATAAAATAATGCACATTTACAGCAATGTTATGAATGAGCAGTAGCTGCATTTTCCTAGGACCATTTCCGGCATCTGTGTTTTCCATTAAGACTGAGGAACAGCCTCTGGAGCACATGCTGTTCTGTGTGCATCTACCCAGTGACTGTGAAAATCAAAACTGTCTGTTACACAAATATTGGGAAATAAATCTCTAGATAAGCTGTGCATGTATTCACAAGTAAAATATGCAGCCATACCAGTCTGCACACACAAAACACTCAATTTGTACGTGCAAAAGAGGAGCTCAAGGCAGGTCAGTACTTTGGAGGAGACCAAGCTCTTAAGTGGTGACGCCAATCCATCAGAACCATCACTGCCAAGTGACAGTGTAACAACAGCCATCCAAGACAAGCCAGGACTTAATTTCTGCTTGAGCTGGCTTCACCAACTTCCTCAAGTCCCTCATCCATAAACACAGAGTATAACTCAGGCAGGAACACTCTTATTCTGACCATCTAATGCATCGTTCAGGGAAGCTCAGGTGTTATTAAACTCTATAAACTACCACATTTCTACCACCTTCTGACAAAAGTCGCCTAGAAAGTTGAAAACTGTATCAGTAGCAGAGAGTTATTTGCCTAATAAAGTTTTCATGTGATTGACATTTTTGTTGCAGTTTTTGGTACAAAGGGAAACACTCAATCTCACACCTACAAATGCAGCTTCAGGTCATAAACGCCAACTCATTACCAGGGGTATTGCTCTGCAGCACAAGCTGACAGTAAAGAATGGCAAACTTTCTAGTTGTTGCAAGCAGAGATTATTACAGCTTATTAAATCAGTTCACTGTTACGTCAGCGATTCTCTGTTTCTGTGCAGTGATTATTTTTTTCTGTGTTAACAATATCCATGTCAATATTATAGGCATGGTTCAGTTCAAGAACGTGTGCGGCTAGTGGGAAAAGTGCATTTGACCTCTGGTTTTCCTTATCTCTTTTCAGGTTTTGTTTTCTCTTCAGTTTAAAGACACTTTCATTTAAAGAAATTATTTCCTTTCTTTGGGAGGCTGAATCAAAAGCCGCTAAAATCAGTGAGAGTCTTTCCATTAATTTAGTGGGGCTTTACGTTCGACTTTCAATTAGAAACAGTAAGCATAGAAGTATAAAGAAACTGAAGATAAAGGAGAGGGGAGCAGGAGGTGGAAATGTTTCATGAACATTTACAAACCTCTAAGGTTTCATTTGGCTTTATGTTAAGTTTAGGTCAAAGGTTTGGGTCAGCTTTTGTTCTCCTCGGTCCCCATTTACTCTGATCTTCTTTTCCAGAGCGGGAATCTTGACAGATGCGCTGTGAAAAGGGAAAAATTGCTCTGAAAAGCTGGACTCAAGACCTGCTAGAAACAGGATGATG
>KZ506269.1:79084-105546 GCA_002844005.1 Limosa lapponica baueri | reverse complement strand
AATTTATCAAGATTTTTTTACTGTGAAATTGAACTGAAAGGTCTTAACATGCGAGTGATGGGGACCTGGAGAGGAGCTGGGTGTGCTGGAGCTACTCTGCAACTTGCAATGCAAAGGACTTCCCTGCTGTCCAAAGCAGCCTCTAGTATTTTGTTTTCTTCAAGGCCAGCCCTTTATCTGATGTAACTAAACCTGTGATTCCATGTCACCAGGAGTCTAGGGAAAACAGCTCCACCTTACGTGCTATTCTTGGAGTGCTTAGACCAAGGCAAAAAGTGTCACTGAAATCTGTTTGGGACCCTCAAGTGGTAAAGAACCATTTTTCCTCTATGTTATCCCCCACCTTGTGCTTTTGGAAACCTCCAAGCTGGAAGCTATTTTTGTTTCCTCCGGGTTATGACAGCCACAATGCAACGTCTGCGTACGTGCTATAGCTCTGACCCCAGACGTGAATAATGGAAAAGGGCTACAAACACAAGAAGTCACTCTGAGTGCTCGCTGTACTTTCTTAATGTATGTGACATTGACATAATATGCCCCGGGGCTTGTTGGATCAGATGGCGTTTGCCTGTTCCACGTGTTGGTTTTATGAGCAGCAATCAAGTTGTGAAACACATGTAGGCAGCGTGTGTGGCGAGTGGCTTTCCATCCCGCGCATGGGTGGGAAGCACAGGGCTGTGGTGAAGGCACTGCTCCCAACAGAAACCTCATTTTGCCATCAGAGGAGAGTGCTTCTGCTCCCTGGCAGGAGTCGTGGTGGGCTGCCTGGATGCTGCTGCAGGGTGATGGCCTTATACCATCTTTTTATCTGACTATACAACACACACAGCACCTAGAAACAGCTTTCATGATACACAAAAGCTCAACCAGATACATCCCTCAGGAGTTCACCTGTGAGTTGGATACGCTCCTCACCAATATAAGAAATTAAAGCCTTATTTCCCAAGCTCACAGGCTGAATGGGAGTCTCGCAGCTCAGCAGAGGGTCAGCCCAAGCCCCTTTTCCTTAGGCTGTGAGGCAGCAACCCATCAATCAGGTACACAATTCACAGAGCTGCGTTAGTGAATCACCAGCACTGAGAAGCACGTCTTGCCCTCCCACAGACCCCATCCTTCAGAAGAAAGAGTCCATTTCTGTAGGGACAGGAAGCAGAATTAATCCCTCTGTGATTTCCTCCTCAAACTCCTTCTCCCTGACACCCCATTCCAGCTTTCATCCTATCTGGGCTATTTAGTCTAGAGCAGGGAAGACACGATAACAGCCTTCAATTATGTAAAAGGCTTGTGCAAAGAGGAAGGCAATAAATTGTTATCCACATCCATGGGGAGAGCACAAAAAGTAATGGGTTTAAAGGCGGCAAGGGAGAGTTAAGTTCAGCACTAGAAAAACTTCCCTGCTGCAAGGGTCATTAGGCACTGGAGGAGGTCGCCCCGGGAGGCTGGGGGATCTCCACTGCTGGTGGGGTTAAAGAAACACATTAGACAAACATGTGTCAGGAGTGGTCTGCATGGGGGTGGATGAGATGACCTCCTCAGGTCCCTTCTTAGTTTCTTCTATACCATGACGATAACCATCCCAGCCTCGCTCCATGGCAGCCAGCTATGGCAGGGCTCTGCTTCACCTGCGGTTTTTGGTGCAGGATGGCAATCCCATGGCAGCAACACACTTGGCTCAAGGAACTGATGAAGCCAGAAGATAGGATGATCTCTCCAGTTGCCACATGGTGAGCACAGCTTTTGGGTCCTGCAGGACCCAGGTGGTTACTCTGCCCACTTCTAAATCATTTCATTGTCTCTAAAACAGCCAGCAAAAGAAACTCAAGCATCCTAAGAGCTCACCACCTCTGCAGAGGACAGGGGCTCACACTCATAAATGCACGCTATGACTCTAAAGCAGGGGCACCTCAACAACCTCCTGCAAAGCACAGAGATGCCCCCACAAGCAATACACCTGAAGAGAGGTGCTTTGCCCAGTGCAAGAATACCAGACACCGTGGACTGACCTTGCATTTTCAACCAGTACAGCCTGGTCATGCACAGCCCTTGCAAGAAACAGCATCCCCCGAGATTCTCTACCCCGAAATGCACTTCTCACCAAATCACACTGGAAATGGGACTGATCAGATGTTTACATAAGGATATCCTTAAGTGCTTTGCTGGATTGGGGCCTTATCCAGTGACAGTTCAAGCTCTTGGAGGTCAGTAGGGATTGATTAGCCTCTCTGAATGACCTGGGTGCTGAAAGTCTATGTGTCAAAGTGAAGATCTTTTACTGAAGATAATTTTTCTCTCTATGTTTTGGATATCCTAGGCAGAAAAAATGGTCAATAACAACAAAATCAGAAAACAGTCCTCCCTTTCTAAACAGCAAAAAGGTGCAAGTGAACCCTAACAGATGTAATTTGTATCATTACTGCTGATGAAGTTAGTAACCTTTAGCAAGGAGACATGGATCAATAGCTATTTGAGAAGATGCAGCTGCAGATATCTAAATGGGTATGAACTAGGAAGCGAGGTGTAAAAGGTAATAGCAGAATATTTAAACCAGATGAAAGCCATGAGGTAGGTTAGTGACCTTGAAAGAACTAGATAAGTACAAAAGTAGAGAAAGGCAACAATGATTTATATACTTGCCCTGCACAAATATTACAATGCTTATTGAAGGGTGTAGTAAATTATGAACAAAGTAGAGCTTTATTAGATTAATGGCAGCACAATTTATATAGGAAGGATGGTGTCTTTGGAAAGTAGGTAAGAGAAATTAGTTTTATATTAACTCTTCTGTTTCCAGGCTTGAACATTTCTTTTTCTGCCATGGAATAATCTGACTTATGCTTGCTAATTGCACATCTGTTTCCAGATCCTTGTGACACCAGTAGAACTCAATTAATGGAAGGCAATGGGACACCAGGAAGGGGTACCCATGGAGATGGAGATGTTAAGTGCTAAAAGCTGGCAGTTCACCAAGAAACTGTTTCTGCCACTGTGGAAACAGGTGACCAAGAGGCTCCCAACCCCTTATTGTGATCATTGTGGTGATGTCCACAACCCCTGGTTTTGGATCATACCATGCTGGTGTCTGTAAAAAAGACAAAAGGAGACAACCACCTCCCACAAGTTTTAAATCTAGCACAGCAGGGCAAAGCTTGGTAGAACAACAAAGAGCCACAGCACAAAGTGATTTGCACATAGTTGCACAGAAAAGTGGGCTAGGATTTCCAAATCCCATTTTTCACCCAAATGCCTAATCTAGACTAAAGGGAAGGACATTTCTGTCTGCAAGAGCCTACTTGATGAACCAGCTCAAAGGATTCTGTTAAGGAAAAAAAAAGGAGAAGAAATAAAGTCCACCCTAAACAGTTTTCAATATATGTAGTTATGTTTGCAAAATACATGTATGAATTCCAGCCTGTTTATAAAAGTGAGATGGACAAATCAGCCATCACAGTGCTCATAATTATATATGGAAGTATATTTGTAATCGTATCAGATCACAGCAGTGACTCTAACAACTTCTTGGACTACCGCCATCCATAAAAGAGCTAACTCTACAGGGAAAATGTTCTGGGGCACAGTTTGCACCAGTTAATCAGGGCATGGTCAACTGCGTTACTGGGACAGACCAGCCTGCTGATCATTAAGGTCTGTGATTGCCTTTTGCTGCAGAAGGAGTGCGTGGCAATGCTCTCCTCCAGCTCTGAGACTGCACTTAGTGAAATCACTGGCTGGATTCTTACCTCCATCATCAGGGTAAGGCCCGAGGAGCTGGCACCATGCAGCGCGATGCTCATTATTCACCACTTGCCATGTACAGGTGACCCGAAAACCTGACCCACAGCCCGGTGAGACCCCTTCGGATTTCTCTGCGCTCCAGATCAAGCCTCTAGAGAACAATTAGGGTGAACGAGCTCAGATAAAAATGCATTTTTGTGAGTGTATTTCTGATCGTTTCTGCATGCTGCTCTTTGCTCCCTGTAAGAGTCCTTGCCCAGGTGTAATGCAGCCAAAGAAAGTTTTAGCTAAGAGAGGATTGCAGGTTAATATCCATACTCAAAAGAGCTGCTTACGGGGGAAAAACAGAATGGCCAAGAAATCGAAAATATTCAACAGCCTCACCACCCACAGAGAATAAATTTCACAGGTAGGATAGTGCAGATACAGCTATTATGGAAACATGAATCTTCAGCTCCTTTGCTTTATTATGTTTCTCCTTCCTTGTAAGATTTGTTGAAAAAGTGGAATATGCTAATAATCCTCTCTAATTTGTCTCTGTCAAAGTTTGTGCGAGAAGAGTAACAGACTCTGTTTGAGCTCCGTAATTCCTATATAATTATTTTTAGTTATATACTCTTTAACCCTCTACGGGCAGCTAATGAATTTAAGAAAATGTACAGTCTCCTGGAATTACCTACTGTAATTTCTCACCAGCAAACTTAGTTGGCAGCTACACTATTTTTAAAATAAAAAAATCATCATTAAAACTCTTCCCGGTCCGTGTGTGATCTGGACAGAGAATTTTTACCCATGCCCTCCTGCCTCCGTCACCCAACATCTCATCCTACACCATTCAAGGATCTAATTTCTAAAGACTGGAGTATTTCAGCTCTTCCATCTACAAAAAGCAAAGGATAAATATGTATTCATTGGTCGACAATGGCTACTGTCTGTGCAGAAAACCCATGTCCCACGATGAGCTAACTACACAGGTGCCAGGAAGGTAATCCCATAGGATTTGGGTTGGACAACTTAAATTAGGCCAGAAAGGGAAAAGCTGGGGTGGGATCTGAGACTTCCATACAGCAGTGAGGCTGTCTGCAAACGCACTCTTGCCACAACAAAATGCAAAAAGGAGGCATAAGAAAAAGGAGGGCAATTCCTTTCACCCCACACTCCGTCCTTCCCCTCTGCACCTTCATGAGAAATGGAAACTGATGGCCGCTCAGCTTCATCTCACACCTGCAAAACCTTCCAGTGGCCTCATTTCCTCTCTCCTCCACATCCTCCCACAGAAATGGGTCTATCTGTTAAACAGAAGTAACGAGACTGACTCTTTTTTGGTGAAATATTTTAAGATGGCCTGTGCCTGCATAAGAAAACAGAGGATTTGTTTTCCTTAAGAATCTACATTTTCTGAAGATTACAGGAAACCATTTTTTAAAGGAAATTCATAATGCATTTGAGAAATTTTTGCCCTTACAGTCTCTTCTTCTCTGCAGGCAAGCCTTATTCAGATTTATTCATAGGAAATTCAACATGTGCATTTATTTTCTCATTTAAATTTAAATTTAAAAAAAAAAAGAACTAAAACTCACAGATGTTAAGAGAAACTAAAGCTTTTTGTCCTGATGGTGCAAAAAACCATCATGATGACACAACAGTGAAACAGAGAGCTAAATACAAAATTATAAAAACACTGATATGGAAAAAATGTTGTCATTTAAATTCATCACAAAGAAATACAATAGTCAATACCACCTTAACACAAAACATTAAAAATGTCAAAGTAACACCTGCCTGTGAAATGCTTGATTTTTATGAAATTGCTTCCTACAGAAAATGGTCCCATAGAACTTTTTAACTCTACTTAATCAGTGCAAAAAATCAAAGAAGATGATTCTCATTTCCTTTTCTAAATGAAAAATGTCCATTTCGTGAGGGAAAGGTCAGCTGTTAGGCAGAGTGCTGGTGCACTTTAGAGAACTTAAAATCTGCACCTGGACTTCCTCACATCCTAAATATTCCCCTCCCGGCTGAGAATTCATGCCTGGCTGAGAACTGCTGTTTAAAACTACATTTTTGTCCTTTGTCCCTCCATTGCTCTGATGGTTGCTTCTTTCTCTCTTAGAATTTACTCTCCCTGTAACATTTTCTGGATTATATTCAATAAATACTGTTTAATGTCATAATCCCAGCTAGACAGCTATAGAAGTGCTAAATAGCTACTGTGACGTCTAATAAATAGCCACCTAACCACATTATAAATAACCTTAAATTCAGGCCAAAAATATTGCAATAAATTTGTTTTTGCCAGTACGTCTGTATTAATATCAGTATTAAGATAGACCAGAAGAGATAACCATACTAAAGAGTTTTGATTTTGGAAAAATTCCTTGTGCAATACTTCATTCCCCTTAGGGTGGGCAAGAAAAAAAAGGAAGATAAAATTATTCAGCTAATAATAATATAGCATGGTGAAAGGGAGAGATTCTTGAACAAACTGCAGTTTATCTAGACAAGAAAAGACAAGGCATGCAAATCAGGGTATGAATGTCTGTGGAAGTTCCGCAATCTTTGCATGTATTAAAAAGCAATAACTTTCCAGCCATTAACTAGCTCCTGTTTCCAATACCACTACCAGCAGCTGGAAACATGTACTGAACAAGACAGACGGACAGGTACCTTTTTCTTCCGGACTGCAATCCTGTATTGTCTGCCAAAATGTCTGAAAAATATTCCAACTATTTGGCTGACTATTCAGTAGCCTTATCAATAACTGTCACATCAGCTTTTCCTCGCTTATCACCCACTTTTTGCCATCCTTGGCATGACAGATGCCAAGAGCATCTCAGCTGGAAGTGGCTGGCGTGGTCCTGGCAGGAAGGAGAGGTCTGTCCCCACCTCCTACGCCCGATGCTGTGCCCCTGCACGCACCACAGGGCTGACTGCCAAGCTTCGACTAGCGTCACCAGCACCCCGTGCCGTAGCATCAGGAGCTAAGTTGTTCATCTGTGCTCTACCAGGTAGAAAAACATTTTGCATTTCCACTGCTCAAGTTTAGACAGCTTTAAAGATCCTCCCTGGCTTTGCTTTCCCATTAACCAAAATACCATTCACTCACTGTGAGCAGCGATGATAATACCTGCCACAGTTCTGTGTTTATTCCAGTCTGTTTAGCTTGCTTCAGTTTTAGTTCTGTTTAGAAACTTAGGGAAAAAAAGTTTGGTGTTTTTTTTTTTTTAAAAGTATTCTGTTCAGAGGAAGCTTTTAATACCACTGTTGGTTCCCTATTTATATCCTTCTGGATCAGGAGATAACACTACGAATTTCCCAACGTGTCAGTCCACTCACAGGATAAAAAGAAGTTATACAATAGCCCTACTGTTACACAAAGGATGTGCATAAGCATTTGCATAATCTAATATTTTCCACAGGGTCAGAGTGATGGGTCACGTACTCCTCAATTGGCTTCTAACTACTCAGTTCTCGTAAGGACTGCAGGGACGCACAGCTGAACTATGAGAAATAGGCAATATTTCTTCCACCTTCAGCTTCAATCACCAGTGATGCACATTGAAGGTACTAAAGCCCATAGGAACTGAAATTTTGGGCAGATGACTGTAGATGTGAAAACAATGATTTTCTGGAAATCTATATACCACCTCAGCAAAACACATCATATATGCTTACGCTGAAAGCGCAGTTACCTTGTCTTCTGTTCCTTGGGACAACACCACATGGTGAACTCGGAGACCTCATCAGCTACATTGATTGACAACAACTCTCCAGGAGTGGACATACCTGCAAGAGAAGAGACCAAAGCTGTTTACTCTTTCCATTCCATACTTGTCCAGCCTTAGACTTACCCACTCTTTGTTCCATACATCCCTCCAAGGGGGTCTGCAACATTTTCTTATATTTGACAGCATCTCCTGTCTCTGTAGATGCCAGGGCATGGAAAGAATAGTCTTGGACTTGCTTGGATTTTTATATGGTGCCATCAAAATCCACTCCATCTTATTCATTTATGACCATTTTTCTGTCCAAGGAGAGCACAGCACATGCATAGGTACTGATCACATAAGGCTGTTTTCTCCAGATGGGATCTAGTTCTTAATTTTATAAATACATACAACACAGACCATATTGACATGCTGCCCTGTTCTATCTATGTGGTATCCCAAAGAGGGACAGCTTTTGGGAAAAGCCTGAGCAGTAAAAAGTTCTCAGCAAAGGGTGGGACTAGCAGATTTGAAGCAGAAAACCATGTAAGGACACAGTACTCTTTTTCCATTGACTGCTTTAAAGCAGTCTTGTTAAATGTAGAAGGTAGACATAGGGAAGCACGAGCTTCAATTAATAGGTCAGAGCCTACACATATCTAGTTATAAACCTATTTGGTCCTAGCCTAAACATCTTAATCTTAGTCCCAGAATATACAAGTCTGCCTGGAGAGACGCAAAGCAACGATAGCCCATGAAGCGACTTGCCAGGCTCAAAGTGTCCATGTTGTTCTTTCAGTTATCACAGTTTATTTTTTGGACATTTAGACTCCAGAGGCTGCTTGCTGCAGAGCAGTAAAGCACCACGGAGGACACACTGATTTGTGGCAAATCACTTCAAGGACAAGGGGAACCTTTTCAATTATTTCTTTGTCTGTCTGTCTCCGCATGATGTGCTGCAAAGGTTAATTTGTTTTGAAATCCCCATTTTTAATTTGCATTACTGATCAACCCGGCAATTATAAATGTTAATCTGTTCTTCAGTGGCCTTAAATTCAGAGACAGACTGTCGCACTAAATAAAAATTCCATCCCTTGCTGTGATTTATTAAGACTTGAGTGATACCGAGAACCCACTGAGTCAGAGCACTGATATAAGCGTGCTTTCAAGGCACATCCTTAATTAGTTTTAAAGCAGGACAGACCAATTTATATCACTTTGATTTAAATCAGTTTTGTTAATTGTGGTTTAAATCAGGACCAGGAAATCACAATTTAAGTAACTCAATTTGCCTTGCAGTTGTATTCTAACAGATATTAATAAAAAAAAGAGTTATTATCAGAAACTGACAAGTCATAGAAATGTTTAATTGCAAGAAAAAGTAGCTTTGACGTTGTATTTAATATTTGGCTTTGTTAACTAAGTGTCCTGGCTTCAGCTGACATAGAGTTAATTTTCTTTCCAGTGGTTGCTGTGTTTTCAGATTTGGTATAAAAGGCATGTCAATAACGCATATTGTTTTAGTTGTTGCTAAATGATGTTCATACTAGTCAAGAACTTTTTTCAGCTTCCCATAGAAGCTGAGAAGGAGCATAGACAGAGCAATAGAGTCCAATGGAACATTCCGTGCCATAGATGCCATGCTCGGTATATAAACGGTGGTTGGTTGGTTGGGGGGTGGAAATCCACGATCTCTGCTTGGGTCAGGCTAGGCAACAAAGCACCAGGCAGTGAGAGTGATTTGGGTCTTGTATATTTTTCTAGCATCATCATTATTATTATTACCATTATTAATTATTATTATTTTCCTTTTCTATTATTGTTTATTAAACTGTCTTTATCTCAGCCCACAAGGTGGTTTGGGGGTTTTTGGGGGAGTGGAGGTGTCTCTTTCCCCTCTTTTTCTCCCTCTTCTCCCTACCCTTCTGGGGCGGTGAAAGGTGAATGAGCAAGAGGCTGTGTGGTCCTGTTGGCTGGGGTTAAACCCCAACACTGAGAGAATACATTAAAACCATACTTACATCACTATATACCTCAGCTTTTATTTTGGTGTTTGATTTTTACATCTGACTTGTGAGAAAACAGGGCATGGCATTTTTAGTCACCTGATTAACTTTTTAATGTGTGTTTTGTGTCATGCTGCTTCTGAACAAAAATATCCAGAAGAACATAATTGTTTAAGTAGAACTATATTGTGCCCTGCATATTTTAGGAAATATTATCAAAATACGCATTACATTTCAAGGTAGTTGGTGTATCTAGCAGTGTTAATTGCTGATAATGTTTGCAAGCTGAGCTATTTTTTCCTTGCTTCCACGTTTTCCAAGATCAGAATTAGTTGATCTCAGACTCCCACACACACCTTTTACTCATAAGATGGGAGAGGATAAACAAATTTTCCCATTCTTTCTACTCCCAGTTGTTTTCCCAACTTAGAATATTCTAGTCATTAAGTGATGTAAAGCAAATAAAATAAAAAGAAGAACATGTTCTTTTTGCACCTGCAAAAAAGGCAACAGCTGTCAAAAGCTAGTTTATTACTCAAGAAGCTCCAATTCCAGGTGTCTAGCTAGTAATTTCTCCCATTTAGTGACTTGACATTCTTCAGAATTTTGGCAGTGAATATATACTCAACTGTTATTTATATGTAAGGGTTTATTAATAAGAAAATATAATTTTATTTTAGGCATTCATAACAAATTTAGTCTGTCATCATTCCAGAATGTGTCTTCAAGTTTAATTTGAAGGAGAGAAAAATATTAATTTAAAAATTAAAAGATGCATGGATGTGAGTTGTAAAAATACACACAGGGTTCTCATCACTGAGGACAGAAGGACAAGAACTAGAACGGATTAATTCACGTCTATTTTAGAAGGAAACACAAATGAAACACTCTAGATTTTTTTTGACCAGAGGATTTTCCTTAGCTGAGAACTGAGCCTATCCCAGTCTGACATATCAACTCCACCTCAGAAACACTTTGCTACTGCATGTGATTCCTTCTACCACAGCCTGAATTTAGCAGGAGAGGCTGTGCACAGGACACCGTTTGTTTTGCCAATAGAAAGGAGGATTGGAGAAGCTCGTGTATTTGTTGCATGATAAAGTATGATTCATATCAGTTGCATCTGACAGAGAACTTTCCCTTGTGGCTATTTATACCAGCGCCTGGCAATGAGCTCTATTCTCAACACACCATCATTCTCAGACAACGTGACAAAAAAGGCACAGCTCTAAAATCAAAGTGTTCTTTATTAATCCACATACTTATTCTAAATTCTATCTAAACCTCTACCTGATAAGAAATTTGTTAGCTAGGTTAATATGACTGCTGGATAAGTAAGAGAACTTTCCCACTCAATTACCCAGAGTGACTCCAGAGTACGGTTTCATACCACAATGACTTGTTTTGGTTGTTCCCATCCCTGACAGCAGCAGTAGGAGCAGAACATCAACACTGACTGCTCAGGGAGGCTGGCAGGCGGGAAGGATTGGCGTGTACACACCTCCTTCTCTGGGCAATGGCACCACAACATCTCAATATGGGCTTTAGACCTGGGTAGTAATTTTTCCCCCCACTATTCTCAACACTTAGCACTAGTTCTGTTCCAATGGACCATACTGTTCCATGGACCAAAAATCTGTGGTGTAACAGAGCTCAGGCAAGGGAGCTCCAGACTCCAGTCTTCACTGAGGGTTCACACTAGATGTCTTTCATGTTCTAGTCAGCCCCCAGAGTTTGCATCACTACAGTAATTTTCAAACAGTTTTGTGTAACAAGAGACATTTGTTTTATTTTCTGCATTGAAGTTCTGAAAATGGTGCTGGAGGTGCCACTTGGTACTTAAATTACCAGTGCTAACTGATATTAGTAAAAGTCATGTGCTGGTCCTTAGCTCCTGGAAAAGGATTAATTCCCCAGTAGGGTAAGAGTTCAAAACTAAATTAAGCAAACAAATAAACAAGTTAGCTTTTCACCAGTTCTGAGTTTGCCACAGAGGAATATGCGCATCATAAAGGTCCGGGAGCTCTGGGACCAGGCAGGCACACAACTGGGAGGGAGCAGGACAAAGCATCCAGCTCACATTTCTACAAGACCCTGCAGAAGAACTTCCCAAACAAATGAAAACTTGAATGAAAAAGAAAAATCACATGAAAACTTGATAAGCAAACAAAAATTTTACACAGGGTAAAAATGTTACTGTGCAATAAAATTTTTGCTTATTCTAAATTTCAGAACAGGCATAAAGAGAGGTGCCAGAAGCAGTAACTGAAGAGCTCTCACTGCGCTGCAGCTCGTACACCCATGAGTTCCCCTTAGCAACAACTCCTTTTCCTCTGAAAACCAATATAGTTTACAATTCCTCTATACAAGCACCAGCCTACCTGGAAATGACAAATGTACAGAACAGACAAAAGGGATCAATAAACATCTCAGTCCTGTGTTTGGAGAGATGCTCTATACATTCAAGACCCATTAAGTACTTTAAAACCTTAGTGAGTTCCTGCAAGTTATGTGTGCTAAAGCCATCAGGTCTGCAAAACTTGCATAGGAGAATCATAAAAGAATTTTGCAATGGGAGGCTCTTGACACGTTAATGTAATTTTTAGTGTTTCAGAAAACATAGGAAATACCAACAATCATTGAATCAAGTTTGAAGGTCTTTCTGAAAGATGTGCATTAGTCAAATATAAACCATTAAGTAAATACATGGAAAACGTAATGCCTAGAAGAAATAAACAACAGATATATACCACATCAGACTAAACAAGCTAGCTGTTCTTTCTTGGCCTTGTGCTACCTTTGAAGTCATTGCAAAATAATAACAAAAAAACTTTGAAAACTTTAATTAAAATGGAAAAAATAGTTCTTTCTCCCTACCAGTCACATCTGAACCAGTGCAAAGCAGCCTAGAGCCTAACATATCATCTTCCTTTAATCCCTTCATGCTGACAGTGAAAAATGCTATACAAAAGCCCACTATATCTGGCCATCAGGAAATTGCCTCTCTGTATGGGGATTGCTCATTTGCACAAAGCTAAGGAAATTAGGTTGCCCCTCCCAGACAGCACATGAGGAGCCAGGGCCAGCCAGGGCTGCCTGAGGGACCACTGCTCTCCCCTGGCAGTGAGGCACATCCCTGGTTTTGAAACAAGCTTGGCACGCATCGAAACAGCCAATGTTCAAATGACACTGAATATGGTAGGTTTCATCCCAACCTGATCCGAAATTCAGGTCAGCTCTCCTGACAACGACATTGTTAAAAAATCAGCTAGATGGTGGAGCTAATCAAGATGCCTACGCTAGCTGGATACTTCACCTCCTGTGTGGGGAGGGAAAATGAAGAGAAGGAAAACTAGCTGACATCAGGAAAATTGAGAAGCTGTAATTCATAGGGAATTGGCCCAGAAATAATCAGATTCCTAACTCCTTTTTTGTTCCTGGCCTGGATCCATTCTGACCAGATAAACTCCTCCTCAGTACAATACACAGCTTTGCACATTGATGTAATGAAGTGATGGGTCACGCTGGTGCTATCGTATCCAGGATTTATGAGGAGACATCATCGCCTGAAATCAGGAACTGGAGGGGGCAGAGATGTTTCGGTTCAGCTCTGCAAACAAGTCTGTAAGGCATGTTTAAACGGGTGGGATGAAATCAATCAAATTAAGGTCCTGTGCGTGGGTGTATCTCCACTGACCTTGGAGGGATTCTGGTGTACTTCGGTACAGGATCTGACCAGTTAGGAATTAATGCATAAACCGGGTACATCTATTAGCAAAAGCAGGCACACCTCCTACAGGTAATTCAGCATATTTCCTCTCCTTTCCTGAAGACAAAAGGCTCAGTGCAGACACAAAAGCTGCCTTCCCCGTTGATCACCTCTTGTCTCTGTTTGGCACATTACTTGCATGCTTCATTCAGCAGCAGCTGTGCATAGTTGGTCAAACACTCCGAGTTGTTTGTCAAAGTTTTCCTAAGGCTTTTCATCTCCCTGCTTTCCTGTGAGGTGCCCAAACATAACTCATCTCTGTTGGCTTTTGGAGCAGATTAATTCAGAGCACAGCTTCAGAACTGGCAGGTAATCAGTTAGCTGGAGTTTGAAGTGAAGCATTTTTCCCTAACAAGGGCAACAAAAAGGTGGGAAAGGTATTTCTGAATTTGCACATTCATTCAGGTAATATACTTCCTAGAGGCGCACCTCTAATGCCAACCCACGGACAATTCTTTCAGTAGATGTGATCTGAAAAGCCACTGGAGGTGGAGGAAGGCTAATCAAAACAGAGGGTATGATTTATCATTTCTCAAACGCACAGGGGGATATCAAATTGTGTCCTCAAGCTTTTGGGCCCTGCACCACCCTAGATCCGTGGTGAGAGAAGGAGAAAACCTCCTACTAACATCACTCCCTCTTGTCCTCAAACAAGATGTTGAGGAGATGCTACTGTAAGGGGTTGCCACCAAGAAGCCACCAAGAGCCAGGGACCCAGGGGGTCTCTGCAGTGCTCCTCAGCTGACTGGCAGCATAATACAGGATAAAGGGGTTTGGTCATCTGACCACACAAAGTTTTTGCCACACACTGAAGAGGGAAATGGACCCCTGCAACACCTTGGAGCCCTGATCTGTAGTCAGCCAACCGGTAATAGGAGTCTTCTGTAAAGATGAAAACTCCATGGAATTTTTTAACATGATTATCTTTCAAATAAATTATTTTATTTTGAGCTATCTCCTAGGAAACAGTCCACCATAGACACGAGCCCCTATTAACCTCCACCCTCAAAATGCTCATCCCTACAAGACAGAAGGAGAGAGGACAGCATGGGACCTGATGTCAACTGAGAGTCAGAGGGAGCCTGGCTCCTATTTGTGCTTCAAGAGTTCTCATACGAAATTTATGCCCAAGTTGTGTCATATGGTATCAGGCCAAGTAGATGCACAGGTAGCTGAGTGATGTCAGGGATTAATTTGACGCACCATGGCTCCAAATCCCAAAATGATTTTTAGATGTGAAAAACTTTCTTACCTTAATCAAAGGGAATATTCATAAAAATTGCATGGGTAGCATCAGGATCAGTCCCCAGAGAAACAAAACAATGTAAGGGCAGTTATTTATCATGACTGCTTTGTTTTTCTGGGAGGGAAAAAAAAAAAAAAGATTTGAATTATAGCTATGTGATGGGTAACATTGCATTAGACATTTTAGTCCTTGTAATCCACTGGCACCATCAGCAGAGGACTAAATCAAATGTGTTTTTATTCATCTTGTATATCCATTAATACAATCCATTACAATGGTTATTCAATATTTATGTTGTCTGCGTGAGTTACCGCATATTTCATTCTCTTTTGAAAACTAGGATAGTTGAAATAGTACAGCATTGCTTTTTATCTGACAAAGCTTTAATCTTTTGCCCATCATGGTTTTACCTGAACCGTTGTTTGAAAAAATAAATAAATGAGGTTTTTGCAAGATAAGGAGTTCCTGTATTAGAATTCTATGGCCATGGTATCATGATACACCTGACAGTCCTTATAAATAATAAGCGTGTGAAGATCTGTTTTTTCACTGCCTGCACTATTTAGAGAAATAGCATCCACCACACTGAACAATATTTAAAAGTGCTCATACTGTAGCCAAAGTAGTCAAATTCCACCCTTTAAGAAGTAAGATAATCACTTGCAGAGGTCAGGAAAGATTTTCTACTTTACTTACAAGAATAAACATAGTTTGTGGCTCTTCTCTCTTTCAGCTAGTCGTATCCAGCATGGCACTCTCAATGTGGTACAAATTACCCCAGGGAAAAACAGATCAGATTTCTCTAAATCATTAGAATAGGCCTGCTGCTGCGCTCCAGCCTTTCATCATTTGACTCGCAACCCAGCATCTTGTTCTGCTTGGCAGTAAAGAACCTGCTGAAAGTTAGACTGGAGGAGAAAATCTGAAACACAACCTTAAGAGAAAAATCACCTGCCACCTTCTAGCTGCCCACCACCTCCAGACTGTGGGTGAAGGAAGCTTTGTGACTACTGTGACTGAAAAACCTCCTTGAACTTGCTCCCAAAGGGATCTAAGTCTGGTTCCAGGTCCAGGAGGAGAAGAGAGACATTAAGAAGACATCAGGAAGGTCCAGGAAAACAGCAGCATGATCCACAACACACGTTTCAGAATCAGTTGGCATTTTGCACTGCTCTTATTTCATATGGGAGGATCCAAACGAAGAACTTAGAACGACCTTAAAAACTGAAAACAGAAACAGAAGACAGCTCTCACCGCTGCTGTGCCATAATCTATGCTACCCCAAACCATCCTCCAAGGCAAGAAACTCAAAAACCCCATCAAGGAAACAGGTCCATAAAACAGAAAAATAAAGTATAAACAGAAAAATAAAACCAGACGCCAATGTGTACCCAAAGGAACTATTAAACGCAAAATGTTTGTCAGTATAGGATGCTCCACTGCACACATCTGGTGCTCTCAGCAATACAGAACATTTCTTTAATTGCTACACCTGAGACCAAGAGCAAGAAATAAATCTTGGGACTGATCTCAATGTATTTTGAGACAGGTGGAGATAAGTAGCAGCATGAGGATTTCATTGTCAGTAATCAAGCAGTTATACATTACTGCGTTAAACAGATACGTTCAGGATACAGCTACGCATCTATAATTTGATGTCTGTTTTTTAATTCCTTCTGATGCCAGACTTCGTAGAGATAACCATCTCCCATTTGGTATATATCATCCAATACTTTTTGCACGATCCAAGATGTCAGTATGGCAGTATCCAGTGGAAAAGGCAATGGACTAGAGGTCAGAGCAGCTGGGCTGACTCCAGACTGCTGCTGCTTCTTATGGGGTCATTGAGTGTCACTGAACTTTTCTGCTACTGTTTTATTTACTCAGACTGTAAGTATTGGCTACGTGTTTATACAGCATCTCGCATAATGGACCCTCAGTCTCTCCTGGGCCATTAGAAACGTGCAAATTAGTATTGTCCACTCAAATTCATGACTTAGCCCTTTCCATCCAACAAACACTGTGAAGCCAATGCATCTATCAAGAGAAAAGGATTCGAAGTTAGGCACAACACAACAAAGGAGATAGCTTACTACAGTAGTGGTAGTTGTTTGAGATTTCTAAACCGGACAATAAGCTACTGGTCCCCTCGCTCAGCATCTCTATTGCCTTCACCTTTCAATAGGACAGCAAGAGGTTCTGTCAACTTTTTTTTAAGTGATGCGAGTCCATAAAAAGGTACTTCTAAATAAGTATGTGAACATTTTAACATCAATATTTAAAGTGATATGTTTTGCTCTGAATCCAAGCTGAATATTCTGAAATGGATTCTAACAATTTCTTTCAGAATAACACCAGGGTTTGGCTTTTCATAATGACTCGATTTGCCATAGCTTGTCCTTTTGTCAACAAGAGCATTATGCCTCCCTTTGCAAGCTGTTCTTATTACCTGTACATTTTTCAGCTGTATTTCATGTAGACCTGGTGACCTGGTGTTCCATTTACCCCAAACTTTGAATTCTCATCCCTGTCATTACCCAAATCAAGAATGACATCTCTTGAACTGTGATGACAGCCTTAGAGTATTCTCATCCTTCGCAAAAAGAAAATTTAGACATTCATTGCCTCATAACATATTTAAGGTCGGGAAAAGTATTAGATTCTCATGTCTCATTTTTCAGGTTGGTACTCAGATACGTGCTCAAAGATAATCATGTTCTTAGGACTTACCAATACTAAGCACATGATACAGAGGTGTCCTTAAAAGAGTCACTAGGTTTGAGCAAATCTGAGATAGTTCAAATACTTTCTTTTCCACCCAATTTGCCCTGCTTTGACACAATTTATTAAAAAGAAGAAATCCTTGAACTAAAAAGAAGACTGGACAGTTTTTATTTTTTTCAAATGACAGAAGATTTCTGAGGTACAATGGTCCATTGCTCTGATTAATAGCAGTGCAGCCAGAGGAGAGGACTGTCTGAAGCATTCAGCAATCAAAACCATCAGTCCTGCCTGTCATGATCAGACTGCAATTTTGGGAAGTATGGGTATCAGTTTCATCTTTTATAGAGCACAAGACATCAACAGCTCCTTTCCTGAAGACCAGTGGCTCATTTTATCTGCATTTGCTGGATGCCTATGCCTTTGAAGCAATGCTCTGCAGACCTTACCAGGTTTGTGTAGGCAATGTCAAAAAAATGTTACCTTAAAACTGTCAAATCAGGACCAAGCCCGAAACTTGCTGATCACTCCTTTTGGTGTTTAGGGGAGCTGAATGCGTTTTGAATGCCTGATTGGGTTTGCAAGGAACGTAAATATTTTTTAACAAAGCTTGAATTTTCACCCTGAAAAAATCCACACATTAAGCATCTTGAAACATGTTCTTGTGCTGATTCAGAAGAAAAAAATCAAGTCAATATCATAAGTGGAAAAAAACCCCCAAACACAATCCCCAAACCCCAGCTATTCTTGTCTCAAAATACTTTCTTCTGATGCAGTCGTTACACATATTAATACATTTTTGTGCTATATTATAGACACAAAAATAAAATATTGAGCATACATATACTATGCATTTATAGTAAAAATGAATAAGGAATGCATACACATTGATGCTACCAAATAATTTCTAAAGGAGACATTTCCTCTTCTCCTCATCTTTCAGAAGCTTCTGAATCAGTGGATTTCCAGATGACATTTCTCTTTCTTTCTAATCAAAGCTTCCCCTATACAAAGTTTTGTGACTAGTTCAATGACATGGTAATTATTTCTTTCCTGTTTAGAAATATCCTGAGAAGGATGAAGTTGAATTTCAGGCTGCAAATACCTCTTCATTGTGCAACTGCCTCTTCCATAGAATTACATTCAACTTAAGGTGTTTACTTCAATTTCATTTAAAACAGATTTCCTGAAGCTGGAAAACCTGTGAGTTTCTTTTGGCCTTCCACTTACTACCACTTCCCATGTAATGATGCCATAATGATTCACTATTTGATGTTCTTCAGCTTCAGGCTTATTTATTGTAAGTGCCTAATTTCTTATGAGAAAGGCAGATAAGGAAATATTTCAAGAGGCTTGTAAATAACCAACAAGGACCACAAGACTGCAGTTATTTTTATTTATATCTAAACTGTTTTGCTGTGCTAGCTGAAATCATGCGTTTGTATAGTTTTTCAGTGCAGTTTGTATCCTTCATCACTCAGTAACCAGCATGAACTGCGCATCCTGTTTTAAAACCTCAAGGTATTTTTCTGGTTACCATTACTGCAATGTATTGTATTCTTCTAGAGAACCTGCAACGGAGTAATAAAATGCATGACTGAATTAAAAACTCTCCTTTTGACTTGACTCTAGCCAGTCTTACCAGCAAGAAGAAAACGGTTCCAGTCCTGCACGGTTGCATGGCTGCTTGGCTTCCTTGTGCAAGGTGAGCCAGAGGTCAGTCTTCTCCAGATTTCAGCCACTTAAGATGTTTCATTTAAGAGATGTTCTTTAGTTATCTTTTATTGCACTCCTGCAAAACAGTTGAGGACAAAAAACCACCTTGCCCTGAAGGCATGAACTTGCAATATTTTTCCATCCTGCCACCTAGCTCTAAGAGGGAATAGGGGTTAGCTAATATACACAGCTCCCAGCACCATGCTGCTGACATGAGTGTTACAGGTGATGTTGCTTATGATAATAAGGAAGTTAATGAGAAAAGCCAGGCTGGTTCCTGTTCTGTAAGAAACAGAATGAAACCCTACATTTGTCAACTGGGAAAAAACAAACATTGGAAAAGAAAGAAAGGGTACAGTCCAAAAAAAGGTATTAAAAAACGGAGAACGAAACTGTCATAGCTAGAAATATCAATGAATGGTGTCATAGATTGGCCTTGAGTAAAGATGCCTTGTTAACGTGGTTTGTATTAATATTGTTAGTTACTTCCTGAACAAAGGTTGAAGTAAGGATTTCTGAGGATATTTAAAAATAGAGTGAGGAGGTTGAGAGAGGAAAGATCAGAAGTACAGACTAAGTTCTGTTGAGTTTAGATGGGTGTCTACAGACCTCTGGCTTGTTCATCAGCTGAAACTTCAGACCTTGTGAAAGGAACGAAATGCCAAAAAAACTCACCAAGATTTTAGTCACAGCAGCTGGATAAATCTGGATGAAATACCACATAAGTGATAAGACTTAGGATTTTAGACTCAGTCCAGACTGTCTTTACTTCTGCTTTGCAAACAGTCGTAACCATGCAAAAACAAGGGACATAAAGGCAAGACCATTCTCTCCAATTAACTACACACACAGCTTTGCAGAGGTGAAATGGTGTGCACCTTTTCCAATGGAACTCGATAGGAAATATGGCCCTGGGAGAGTCGCCTTCCCCATCCTTACACACAGAAAGAGATATAATATACAGATGCTTTAAATGGAGCTATTGTTAAAATCGACCCTAACACCACAAAGACAGGTGTTGTTCTGATACATGTGGTGGTGTGCTATTTATTCTCTCTTGTTGACTAAAACTAATTTTTGCTAAGCACTCGACATTCCTCTCTGTGAGAGAACCACTGGTTTGGCAAAAGTTCAGTGAGAAATAAAGAACCACCTCCCAGAAACTATTCTAACCTGAAAAAGAGAGGATGGGTGAGCAGGTTGAAACATATGGATTAATTGGTACTAAGGCAAATTAGTATATATATAGAGAAGAGTAGAATAAAAGGAGGGGTTTTTAAGAATGGATAGACTTTTAATTGCTCTGAGAAAGGATCTTACATGCATTCGTTTTCTACTTAATCATTAATTACTGCTGGTGTTTGCAAATACAGGCATGCCTACACCATGAAATACAGAAGTGTGCTGGAGATCCCCAAGCCAGACATTAAGGAAACTAGCACATCTGCCCAGTGTGATGCTGTGTCACAGAGGCAAACCAGTTCAGGTCCCCTAAACAGCATCATGTCATAGAAACATCTCACTTGGGTACAACACTGGACCCACCACACCCAGCCAGGACTTAGATCAGCTGTCTTCACACAGAGCAACAAGGTATGGGATGGACACACAGTAATGTCTGAATAGAGGAGTGCAAACACAACACATTTCTTCAAAATACAGGAAAGAAACATCTATTGCATTAGGTCGCCTTAATGTTTCCAGAGCTGATTTACAAAGGAGGACTCTTGGAAATCAGATTTGTGGTATCTGGGATGGTCAATTTTGTGCTGCTTCACCATCTGGGAGCATCTCAAATCCTGCTCATGAGAGGAGTGACCCCACGGGGGGAGTGCCACATCTAGAGATGGACCTTAGGTTCACATTTTTCTTTTACTGTACATTTTGTCTAAGAAATGTCAAAGTGCGTGGTCACAAACAGACAGTGAGACAGGCTTACATTACATGTCACTGTAGATGTCAGCAAAGACCCAGATCAAACTAACTGCAACTGTACAGCCTCCCAGCTGAAGAGTCTCACTGCTTATTGGGACCACAGGAGTAACAGTTCCTAGGCACTGGTGTGGACAACACAGGATCAGCACAGAGCCAGGACCTGGGCTTTTGTTCAGTAGCAGTTTCCACTGCTCTCCCTGGGAAAGTGTTAGAAGGCGGCTCAAATAACATCAGGAGCTTCTGCCATGCTGCCCAGTAGCTTGGTCCATGTGTGTCTTACGAATAGCCTCAGCTTTAGTGCCTGGTGCTGAGCGACGATACCAGGACGTGGTCCCCAAAGGAGGGTCATTGGGGATGCTCGTACTGCAACGCAGCCTTCGGGGATCTGTAAAGGACACAAAGTCCCTGAGAAAAAGGAACAAAGCTCATAGCCTTTTCCACTTAAAAATAAACCATTTAAATGTGAGGAAGCAGGGCAGGTGGCTCGTTTCCCGAGCGCCGTGCGGCTGATTGCAGGGCGAGTCCGAGCAGTGATTCACCGGCCGGGTTGAGGCCATTGTCCCGGTCCGCCCATGCACAGGAAAGAGACCCCGGTTCCAGCCACCCCGGTGGCCACCGCCCCAGCCCACGCTGCTTCCTGGCATGGAGCAGGGCACCTGAAACCTCGGCGGGACTTATGGATGCAAGTACAAAGCAAAGCAGTTTTTCCCCACCTTGCTTTCCCCTGCTGGTTTGACCACCTGCACGCTGCACTAGCAGAGCACTGTGCTGCCACTTCAAATGGACCCCAAATACACACAGGAAACAAAATATAAATAGTCATAACATGTGCGCTTCGCACACATATGAGAAATCATTGATATTTCCCTCTTCCTCAGTTCTGGTTAAAAGAGCAAGCATCAAACCGGGGAGACAAATCACTTCCCATCCTGGCTACTCTATTTAGGGATGTGCTCATCTGGAAAGCCATGCCAGGGGACACTTTGTGAGCAGGAAAGCTCTGATTTACAAGTCCCTCCTCCCTATTTAAAAGACATTTTATGACCTCCTGGGTGTTTCTTTAAAAGAGCCTTCCCCTTCCATCAGTCTTGCTCTCTGTTCTCTATGGCAGTGGCTGATAAATTAAGACAACGACATGAGTTGATTAGACTGAATCTCCTCCCAGCCTGGCTTGCCTCTCCGCTTGATGCTGCTCTGAAGCTACTGCCCCACTTCTGGCACCACCGTATGAGGCCAAGGAACAGCCTGCATTGTCATAAATCCAGGCTTTCCCAGCAAGATCAAGAAGAAGGAGGGCTGTGGGAGGCCTTGGTGGAGGCAGGGGAAGCTGTCACAAACGTGTGAAAATTAACTGGATTCATGTTTACATTTGATATGTCTACCCATATGGGCAGAGGCAGCCATGTGCTCACTCGGGTCCCACCAGATGCGAGCTGCTTGCAGCTGGGAAGTCCCCTTTTTTACCCCGTCACTGAGTCTGAGTTAAGCTGCCTCAGCGCCTAAAACGCGGCTGCACAGCTCCCAGCCTGGGCTGCCTCGCATCCAGATGGAGATAGCAAAGCAAATGTTTGCACCTGTTCGTGTGGGCATATATATTCAGAGATTCTGCTGACCATGTCAGAAATAAAGCCTCCAACACATGGATTCAATGAAAAATAGGATGGGCAAAACTCTGCCCCCACATGCTTGTAGAGCTCAGCGGGAATCAGATGTGCTTATCCTGTTGGCTCAGGATGTCACCCAACACTTTCTCGTAGCTGGTCCAAGCACAGGATGAGCACTTCTTGCTCCTGGCTAATAGTGTTACCTCCTCTGCCTGCTGGGAGAGGCTCATCCCTTCCCTCTTCCATGCTGAGCACCGTGCACCAAAGCACCAGGGAAAGGCTCGCCACAGAGGCACCATTACTCCTTCTTCAGAGGGCAGGCAACATCAGCCATTTAACTCCTTTATTCGTGTTGCCAGAAAACACACTTTCAGAATGAGTCCTCCACTGAAAAAGTTAACATTTGTCAAATTGGTAATTAGATCATAAACCGAGGCCAAGGATTCCAGTTCCTCTGAGCTTTCTGGTGCTCAGTCTGACTATGCCAATTTAAGACACCAGCAGAATAGGGCTCCGTTCCACAGCTTCTGGCTGAGGATTGAGCCTAGATTAATTCAAATGACTACTTCAAACTTTTTGTGAGTGAAAACTGAGCATAAAGTAATGTGTTTTTTCCCCATTAATATTTTTCATAGTATTTCCCTGGAAAATGTCTAAACTGATGACAGCATAATCTACTTTCTTTTTTAGTTATGACCTTACATTTACAATTTTCTGCAAATGAAAAAGGGGAGGGAAAGGTTCGGTTTTGTTTCATATTCTTCAAAATTAAATACATCACCGTGCAGCCATGTGCAAAAACAGACCCAAGCTTTCATCAGTTTCTCTCTTCTCTTCTGGAGGTTTAATAATTTTTCATATATGAGTTTTGTCTTTTTAGCACCATCCTATTAGGGAAAAATACATTAAACATGCACTGGGTGTTAATTCTTTGATAAATGGGGCAGTGTGCAAGGCTTTTTGTCTGTTTATAAATAGTGGGTATTCACCCTATGTTCAGGAATAAAAAAAATCCGTACTTGGAAATCACCTTCTGTGCAATTACCTGATAAGACATCAAATGAAGCAAGGCTTCATTACTTCTTTGGAGAAGATTTTAATGTGAAAATAGCTCTCCTCTCAGGGGGTTGCCAACTTGTTATTAATGGCTATTGCCTCACATTCTTTTCTTTTGACTATTGCACAATGACTACTCCAGTGGAGCAGGTCTTGCCCAAGAGAGAGGAGCTGGTGGATGGAGGGGGTGGCTGGGGTAGCGGTGGTGTGGAGTCAGGCCATCCGTTACCCACCAGGTCTACCCAAGAACAATAACAGCAGAACTCGCAGAATGCAATCAAGTGCATTCTTCTCCAGGGTGATTAAAGAAATATTCAATTTGATGCAACTGAGGTACAAAAGCTCTCTGTATCCTTCTTCTGCCAAGCATGGAAGAATGTCTTGCTTTAAATGATTTACAAAAACTCCTGTATGCCAAAAACGTATCATTTACATGGAATCCGGGCAGCTTCATGCAATCACTGCTTACACATAATTGTACCAAAAGTAATGGGGGGGATCTAAATGGAATAAGTCAGCTTATCAGTGATCAAGGTATATTTTACTTCTCCCAAAGGAAACCTATGGAGGTTTGCTAGGAATCCTTTTTTCTCCACTAATGGGACAAATCTGAAACGAAGAATAAAAAAAATAATTGTTTCTTAACCCAGTTTAAAATCTGCAAATAATATAAAATTAATATAAAGCCACTTCTAATTAAACACGACAATGTGGAAGTGACAATGGGTGAAAAATTCAAGCAAGATCTGAGTTTGTTTTCTGTTTCTTGTTTGTCTCGGGTTTCTGCTCCCAAAAATCTCTAGCAATGGCAAAAATCACATCTCTGTTTCTTCGAAACATTGTTAAACATCCAACAGGAGAAAGTGACACTCTACATCACTTAACAGCAGTTGTGCCCTAGCACATTCAAAATCAATTATGGTTCACATCATGCAGTCTCAACTTTTAGCAGTTGTTTGTGGTGCTAATTTGAGTTGTCCTGGATAATTAGAGGATCTGTATCTCCATCATTATAAAAAAAAATTACTTTTGCTAGGATTTGCACTAAGGTACTAATGGCATTACAATCACAGTGATTTTAATAAAGGCCAGATTGTGCGTAGCTCTAATACTTCAAATCTTTAATGAATTTATTCCACAATATCCACAGAAGATAATTAAGTGCCTTTATCCCCATTTTCTATCAGTGGGGAACGGAAGATCAGCAGTAACATGGTTTAGATGCTCAGAGACATAAGCACCCTGCTTACCTCCACTTTTAACACACATTGGGAAAAAACCAACACAGCCACGTGAATGGAATACCCATGACCTGGTCTCTGTTTTAATGGACTGTGATGTTTCTAGGGCCAGCCTGTCCTTACTAGCAAAGATTCACAGACACAAACCTTAAGTAAGATATAAAATATGGTGATGGGGTCAAAAATAAAAAAACCAAAACTACTGGACGTTTGCCTGCAGCAGGGGAAGGAACTTGCCTGAGGATGGTTATTGTTTCAGAATTGTTTGATGAAATAATAAACAAAATATTGCACTGCTAATATTTCTGTAGACCCACGGTGCCTTGCAATGCAGAGGAGTATGCATACTCCCTGCCCAGAAAGGACTTCCTGCATAGTTTCAATCTGAAAAAACACGCACTCATTTGTCAATGACAAAAAAATAGAAGGCAATTTCTTAGCCTTAGTGCTTTCTCTTGAGCAGAAATAGTCCCATCAACTTTTAAGGTGTTTAAGGAGATTCAAATGGTTTTAACACTCAGGCTTCTTTTCTAAATTGAATTAAAACTGCTCTGAACCAATATTGCAAAGGACAAAGGTCAAGGCTTTATTTATATAATACAAGGATGTAATGCAATAACCGGCTGTTTGAGACACGTAAGTAAAGGATCGGGGACAAAGCTGCAGACAGGATGTCAGCACTGCACAGGGAATTAGCCATGCAACTCCCTCTCATTAATTACAGATACGCACATCCGAATCACCATACATCATTAAAAAAATGTACCAAGCGATAACTATGATTCATACTTTACCATTAACAATGCAGCGAAAGGTGAAAGAGGATGATGCTCTTCCGGCACCATTAGGTAACCGTGGCCCTGTGTTCTTCCTAAGTCCAATCTGAAATGAAACAGCAACCATGGAACAATATGATAGGAAATAATTTTCATAACCTCCTGAAAGTGCCATTTTTTTATAGTGTTACTATATAAGGAATGCGTATACACATACCAATTGTCAGGCACTAATATAATAATTTTCTACAAAACTTTAATAAAAAATAAATATTATTACAACTTGCAAGATCTCCAGAAGCACATTCTGTGTCATCATATCTGTCAGAGACAGAGAGAGATTTATAAGCTCAGAAAGACCTTGAAAAGTTCAATTTCTAAATCCTGTCTTTATGCAAAGTAACTTGCTTAACACAGGGCATACCCTGCAACTCTACTCCCAGACAAGTACACCTACAACTTCTTGCAGCTCTCCATCTATGGTTTGGGTACAAGAGTACATCTTAACTTTAAAGTACCAAACATTCTCTTGAAAAGTTTTTGTCCAAAAAAAATACAGTTTCATCAACAACAACATGAGGAAGAGAAGAGAGAAGAAGAAGAGAGAGAGAAGAAGAGAATTATATATTATGGGCAAATTACCAGGACCAATTGTACTCTTCAATATTCTTGTACAAGTTTTATTGACATCAGTAGAGGAGGTGTGCACACAAAAGGCTGAACTTGACTCCTGAAAACCCAAGTGACTGGATTCAGTCAGAGAGCAAGGGACCATTTCCAAGTGTTAACACCTCTTCCAACAAAGCTCCTTGTGTGTATGAGGTCTGCATAATACTGGTTCTCATAGTAAAAGCGAGATGTTCGTGAGACAACAAAAAATTACTCAAAGTATGGAAAAGGAGCACACACCACATTTGAAATTATACATATTTGATTGAAATGTCTCTGACAAC
>KZ506269.1:50164-74650 GCA_002844005.1 Limosa lapponica baueri | reverse complement strand
TGCCTATCAGCCGTAACCACTAAGAACCATTAAAATAAACCCCAGCAAAAGTGTTGCTGACATCCCAGATTATATAAAGGGCTGGCTTTAGACAGCAGTGTTGCCTCTGTGTTGTTACAGACTCCCTTCCACCCTTCTTACTTCATTTCTCATCAGTGGCGGTGGCTCAGGTCTCATAATAGAAAGTCCCATGCTTGTCCTGGTCTCCTCACCACACACAGAGCAGGAATTTGGAGCAGCATTATTGTTTGGGGTACTTCAGGACTCAATGTTCTCCTGAAGTGGTTTTTGTTTCTTTTTAAAGCATTATTATTTAACAGTTTGATTAAAAATAATACTGAAGTGTGAGAAGGGGCACTTGTGACACAACAACCTGACCTACTAATTTAAATTCCCAAATGCTCTAACACAAAGCCACTTAAATGGAGGACATTTAATGACTGTATTTGCTAAGAACATGTGGAGCAGTATTTATCTTGGGTCAAATCCTTTCTCCTTTTGATATAGCTGAGACTCTCCAGAGTATCCTCTTGTCCCCAGGCTGCAGCATGGCTAATGTGTAAACCTCATCAGCTCCCAAAAGCCACAGACTAAGACTGCTCTGAGTTATTGCAGACACCAGGTTGGCAATCCAGGACAAGGCATGCCACCCAGGGCATGGGTGAGTCTCTTGAGCATGTTACTGCTTCCCCTGCCAGCAAGAGAGGGCTGAGCTGAACCAGGATGCTCAACTGAAGCCTTTGGTGAGGACTACTGTGCACAGAAAAGATGAAACCACCATTCCAGGTGTTTTCACAGGCTCAAGACATCCAGTTGTCTCCAACATCAGTGCATTTCAGTGCATTCTCCAGCATCTAAGCACATACCCTGATGTGGGTATGTAGCACTCCACAACATTAAAAGAAACCAAAAGCCCTTCCTGCCTTCCCTGTAACTGAAGATTACTTCACACCAATGCACTGCGAAAAATTGATGCACAGCCACTTTCTTAAATGTTTATATATTTCACCTGCTGAATATAACAGTCCTTTCACTGGGGGACAGCATGATCTCATTATCGAGATTTTGGCTCAGAAATCATCAACATGAGAGGGGAAGGCACAGTCTTCCATGCTCACCCTTCTTCCTTCAGTAATTGTTAATGCAATGGGTACTCTGAGATACTTAAGTTCTCCATGTCAGTTTGCTCCCTGACTCAGACATTTTTGTCTTAACTGTAAGAGGGTACTGTATTTTGGGGTTGCTCCAGGGTGGAGGGAGCGGTTGGACAGCCTTGGTGATGGCAATGAGACAGCAGGAGTCCCAAAATATGATGGGCAAGCAACAGAGAAAGAAGAGCGTGCGGCTCAGAAGTAGAGACCGAAAAGTGAGCACAGACTGGCTCCACCATGTCCTGGCATTATTAAATGGACAGAAGCAATTACCAAAGAGAAAACAGCATCTGAATTGGCCTTTGGGAAATAACGGTTGCAAGAAAACTTCTCTAAACACTGGAAGAAGAGGCAAAACAACCACTTTACAGTGCAGGCATGGTCAGGGCAACTGAACCCTGAAGACAAAAGGACTAACACAGAAAAGCAGAGACTGTGGTCTGGAGAAAGGACATGCAACAGAAAATGATTGTTTCTGAGGGTACAGCCGACTGAAATTCAGCCCATTGGGAGTTTGGAATAAAATTATCATCGTTCTGTTTTGGAGAAAGGATTAGAAATGACAGCATTCTTCATAGACAGGAAATAAGAAAAAAAATCCATCAAAACAATATTAAGATTTTCCAAATCAGGCAACATCTGAGATTCCCATTTCTTGGACCCTTGAGCTGCCAGGCACTCATCTTTCCTTTCCAGTAAACAGAGAAGGAACCAGGTGTCCTCAAGCCCTTTCCCAGGCTGTCGGGAGGGCACAGCCAATGTTGCCAGACCGCTGGCTCCTCTGCAAAGAAACCATGGAGCTGGGTACCCTCAACTCAGGCAGCTGCTGGGACATGTCTATGCTAAACCTGCAGACACCAGAGCCAGGAGCGGCTTGAATGGCTGGGAGGCACTGAGCCAGCAGACCCGAGAAACCCAAATGCCCCGAGAGCTTGCCAAGCAGCTTGGCAGCAACCAGGCAAAGGGCCAGTGCTTCAGCACAACTCAATAGTAACTTCTTCTCTGCTTTGGTATCAGCTAGTCAGTCTTCTTCTAAAGAGATTCCTTACCATTCCCGCCTTGAAGCTGCATGTTTGGCCACTGTGGTGGTCCCTTACCCCACTTTCTACCAGCGCTCGCAGCTGGGCACAGCAGACAGTTGTCTGGATACGACCCCAGTGCAGCCAGAGCATCTCCTTGTGTCAACCTTCCTCATGCTTAACATTATTCTCCACCCTCTCCCCAAGCTGGATTTAATGCAGACTGGAGCAATTGTAATCCATTCTTCCTGCACTACGTTCTTGACTTGTGATTGCTTTGCCTCCATCCTGAGAAAACACATACAATTTTATTAAGGACATTCTGTAATAGATAACTTTCCAGTTCTTGTATGACCATTTACTGCTATAGGTAGTTGCTTCATGCACACACAACATCCTCAGGCAAAATACTCTAGTAAAACAACATTCTGGAAGGCTTTATAGGATCTACAATCCCAAGTGAGTCTTTGAATATGTTTTATTGATTTTTTTTTTCTTTTGGCTCTGTGTGAACAAAGAATAGAGGATCTATCTTGCAGCTTTAACTTAGGCTGGTGCAGTATTACAGAAGGGGAACTTTTGCCAGAATCGGGCCTTCAGTCCTGAAGCCAACAGCAACAAAAGACTCAAATATGACCTTTACATGAAAGAGTCGCATGAAGAATGAGCCATGCTAAAATCCAACCTTGTATCTCCTCTTACAAAACACTTGCACTCCCACTCACTTTCAGGAGCTCTGCTCCTACCTTGTCCCTGAAACTCAAAAAAGAAAGACAACAGAAGAGCTTTCACTGATTGTTCACAAGATACTCTACTTTTTTTTCTTCTTTTTTTAAATCACAATGAATTTTCTTTTCCCCAGGTTTCTCTAACCTGCTCTTACCTGCCATGTGTCCATTTTATCCAACCTCCACTCTTCCCTCTAGTGCCTGACACTGCTGCCTTTGTCAGGGGAGGCGCAGGGAGTTCAGGCTTTCCCCTCTCCATTTCTCTTTGGACCTGACACTGCTTCTGACCCCTGCTCAGTCTCTGCTTTGAAGTGCTTTTTCTGCTCTCTGCTTTCCCACCGGATCGTGTTAACCCTCCTCCTTTCCCCACTCCATCAGTTGGCTTCAATAAGCAAGAGGAGCTCACTGGAACCTCCTCTTTTGTCTTATCAGCGTGCTTTCACTTCTCATAAAATCCTAACCACCTTTCACATAAAACAGTTTGGCAAAAGGTGATCACTGCAGAGGCCTGGAAACCACTGCTAAACCTCACGCGGGGAACACTGCGAGCTGTGTGAGAGAAGCCAGTTGAATAGATCTCACATTCAACCCATGCGACTTCCCAGAGGCGTCTAAAAGCAAGCAGCCACATGCTTCATGCTCCCCAAGATGACTGCATTTACATGTCCTTTTTGTCATGTGCTGTGAACAATGGTACCCTTTCAGGGCTCTGCACCTTCGCTCCTGCTCTCTTGTAATTTTAATAGAAAAAAAAAACCACAAATTTGGCCTAAGTATAGATGACTGGTTTGATTCGGTGCTACAGCTCCTAGCTGATGGATGTTCAGGTCAAAACCAGAAATGGCATCAGCACAAAGAGAATGGTTTAGCTCTCACTTATTAAAGACTCCTGAAAGCTTTCCAGATCTATAAATATTCACGTTATTCCCACAGAGGGGCAGAAAGAGAATGATTTGTATCCTTCTAGCTTGTTCTGTTAACACATTCCCATTTTTCAGTGTTTCCCAGTTGGATAAATACCATGACAAACAGAGGAAACCCCTGCAAGAGAAAATACATTTTAAAGTAAATTGCAGTGATGTGTAGTTTATAAATATTCCCAATGGTACAGGGAAAATATCTCAATTCATCACATTAACATATGCTGAATACAAAGATGACCAGTCTCCATTGATGCTTTCTTAAAGATATGAATAGAATTTCCACTATAGGAAAAAAATTTGAAGACATGTGTATGCTATATAAACATGCATACATAAACAGATAGACAAAAACACTTTAAATTTAATTACAACAGTAAAGCTTGATTTATTTTCTATACCTCTTTTGCCAGAAAGTTAAACATCTCACAAAATCTGAGTCATATTGCCTGAGGATCAAAAACAGAAAATTCAAAGCTCAGTAAACATTATAACCTCTTAACCACTTCATTAGTGAGAACTGATGATACCGTTTAAATAAGAATGCACAAACATTATTTTGCTCAAAAATTACATTGCAAAGGATAAACTGTAAGAGCTTGGGAATACTCTGGTTAACGCAGCAGACTGAAGGATTCATACAGATCTCCAATCTCCTAAACATTTCTCATTATTGCCCAGTAGACTATTAATTATTTTTAAAGGATTATCATAGCTACAAATTCCAACTCAGGATTTGTCACTCACCACTCGAAAATACTGCAGCAAACGAGCCTGTTTCCACACACGTACGTGATCTACATGCACGCGTGGCTTCACAGTACCTGGAGGAAGGATGTGGACACTGACCCACAGCAATCAAACACACTCCATGGGTAAGGCTGGGTTTAAGTGATCCCCTCCCTAACATCTCTGGACAGGTTAATCTTTCTTTCACCTATGCAAATAGGTGTTTCTTGCAGATGCTCATTTTCTAGCTTCTATCATCATCACGCAATTAAAGGGTATCTGACATGAGTCATTAAAAACCCACCCCATTAAGCTGTCCAAGACACAAACCAGTCAAGAAAAGGCACTGGGAACTGCACATAGGGAGTGCACAGCCCCTCACTTCTTTGCTACCAGCCTGCTTACGTGCTGTGACTACTTCTCACCTTTAAATATTATAGTCATAATAATACATGCATACCCATTGCCATTCAGCTGTCTTGCTGGCAAACAGCTCAGCCAAGTGGAAAACAACTTGGTGATAACCTACTTTGATCTCCCCGTAGTCCCTGTGAAAGTCAAGGTGGCCAAGGCCACCAGTGAGACTTTCCACACATTCCCAGTGCTGCTCCTCTACTTGAGGGCTGCAGGAGCCCCAGGTGGCCCTCAGCAGAGCCTCCTCCTTCCAGGTACCTCAAGGATTTTAGCAAGGTGAATGCTCATGATTAGGGAGCTGGCTAACAGCCATCACTCATTTTACACTGGCCATTAAGCAGCCTGCAGGCAACCAGCATGGATCCAAAGCTGTTGCATATGTTCATTTTGCCTGGGGGAAAACAAGGTAGAGGAAGGAAATGCTGGCAGAATGCATGCCTTGACTCTATATACAAATATCATCTTGCACCTTCCTTTCTTACTATTTTCATTGCATTATTTCCTCGAGGTCTCAGCCTCGCTGTGCTGGACAGTGCAGAAGATGAATCAGCATCTCCCTCATGCAGCCCACTGGGCAGAAGCTGCCATGTCCTTACTGGTAATCCAGGGCACCAGATGAAGGAGGAAAACCTGTGGCCCCGCCAAGACCAAAGGGAGCTGCAACAGGCTGTACTCTAAGCCCTTCCACCACAGCATGAGAGAAATGGCTTTCAAGAACAACAACGAGTATGTACATTTTGTACCATGTTAAAGAGGGAAAATAGCAACAAGGACAAGAAAAGCTTGGGTTGTGAAGGATGTTCCAGCAGAGGTGATTAATGGCGTTGAAAGAAACCCCAACTGTTGTTTCAAATTTCTTTCCAATTAGCCACAAAGTTACTCCCTCCTTTTTCCTTTTGTTTTATTTTTTTTTCCCTTTCTTACTTTACCTGTGTTTGATTTAGAATCAAGGTTGGTGATTTGTGTTATGACAGCAAAAATAAAAGATCTGTGTACTGTATGCATGGGGATTTAAAGCATTGCCTTTGATGGCTCATTAGCTGCATGTGGCTACATGCAACACTGCTCGACTGAGATATATTGCCCAGGATTTAATTCCAGAATAATTTCAAAGGCATTAAATCGAATGCTTGCCCTTTTCACCACGGTATTTAAATGGTACTTTGTATGCCAAGCTTAAAAAAAGAGCAGAGGAAACACAGATGCAGTACTGCTGGAGCGTGTACTGAACTTTGTTAAAATGTTAAACATTTATTAGAATTATTTTTTCTTTTTAAACCAGATAGTGTTAAACCAGTTGTTACTTCAATTAACTTTCTTTGCTACAAGGGAGAAAGAAGATTTTATTATTTTTTTTAAGTAACAAACAGCTCTCAGAACTAGTGAACAATATCTCATTTGTTCAGTAAGACTTAAAGACGAGAATGGTCTCAGGCTGGAAAAATAGACCTGCACATTTCTGTGCTGGCTGAGCAAAATAAACCAGACAAAGCTTCTCCCACAGTCGAGAGGAGATCAAATCCCAGAGCTGAGCTGAAGGTCACGAGTCTCGCAGCTCTCCAGACACAGCCCCACCACTGCTGCTACTCCAGTACCCACAGCCCAAAGCCATGGCGAGCTCTCAGCTTACAGCCAGGCAGGGAAGTCCAAGGATAAGACCCTGCCTCCCATGCATGAAAGCAGCCCTCCAGAAACAGGCTGCGCTCTCATTTACTGCTCAGCTACAAACTCTGTTAAGAGTTATTTTTTCATTTTCCCTCTGTCTGCCTCATCCCTGCAGTTCCAGGGATGCCTACTGCTAGAACATGAGGAAGTTCACTTTATCCAGACGTGAGAACCTGACAGAAAAACAGTCCAACTTTAATTCTGAAACAAAGCAAAACCCAAAGCACAATTCTGCTTGACCTTACAGCAGGGACACGTCTCTGCCTGACTCCCCTTGCCTGCAATGGGTCGCACTTTGGAGCAGCTGGTTGTGCAGGAGGAGCAGCCCAACACCACCATGCCCATCTGCCCCATCCCTTTGCCTTTTCAAACCAGCCCTTGTCCCATTCCCTGTGTCACAAACGCATCGACATTTCAACATTTGGTCAGGAGGTGTGGGTACAACATAACATAACTACTTGCACCATTTTACTTTACATGCAGTTACAGTTGGCTGGAGCTGGTGGTTCTGCCAGACCCTGAAGCACAGAGGACGTTACTAGAATTTGCACCTGGATTTGAAACTTAACAGCGTTTGGGAAATGCATGTGATTAACTAGAACTGTATTTTCATGCAGCAAAATTCAGGATCCTACAGCAGTAATACACCGCAATTCAGCTTCAGCTGGAAGCCACATTTTACTGCCTCAAACGTGGGACTTTTGAGCATCCACTACCAGAAAAAGATGCAGGAGGCAGAAGAATTTGTTCGCTTTTTTGAGCCCATTTCAGAGTTCATCCACTAGGAGTTTGCTTTGTAATGCTGCACCACAAACTAGCAGCTTATTCTGCACAGATGATGCATGTAAGGGGGACTTTTCTGAAAAAAAAACAGAGTTTTTGCTTTTGTGTGAATCTGTTAATCTTAGAAACTTCCCTTCTCTTTCAGGTTTAAGATGGTTGCTGGACCATCAGCCTGAGACACAGGGAGGTGGATGAATGGCTCTCTTTCTAGAGCTTCACTCAGAGCCACCACATCCATATTTGCATCTCTTCATCCTCTTCCCTCAGCAAAGGACTCTTCTGGGCCCAAGCAAGCTCCTTCTCCCCTTCTACCCTCTACAGCACCACTTCTCCTCCTGCAGTGATATTGCTCCAAGGCTCCCCATTTACTAAATTACCAGGCAGATTATGGACAGGCAGCAAGCATGGGCTTTTATAACCACAACGCTCTCCTTTAAGCCCTTCTACCTGTATTGTGGTGCCTCACTAGGAAAAAAAATGCCAAATTAGTTTATTGAGGGTTTGGGTTTTTTTTCCTTTGCTTTTTATTTAATTGCATTTGTTCTAGACATAACACAATCCTAGTCCTCAACATTATTGCAATACAAATAGTAAATAAAGTAATAATATCAGAGAGATACATAAGAGACCAAAATCCATCTCACAGAGTTTTATGAGGCATTTTAGTCCAAATGAAAAAAACCATGATTTTAATCAATTTGATTCTAAGCAGCTATTTTAGTTTAAGTCCTCTAACAAAACATCATTAACAAAGGCACTGGATTCCTTCATGTGCCTGAAAAATGCACATGCACAGATCCTTTCTGTTTCTGCCCTGCCTACCAAAGGAAAGGGAGCAAATCTATGTGAACACATGGGCTGCGTCTGACTGGCTCCCCGCTGTGCTGAGCAGCGGCGGTAAGCACAGGGGGGCAGAGGAAAGGTTGCCCAAAATGCTCCTTCTGGCTCAATTCCAGCACATATGTAATTTAACTGAGAATGTTGCATTACCTGTAACCACTGTATGGCAATAGTAACCTCAACTATTTAGTAACAAGTGAGAGCTTTTTTACAATTAAACCATTTTATCATCTACAAGGGTCTGAAAAGAGACCTTACATTGCACAGGAAGGTCCCAGTTGTCACAAATGTACAGAACTGAGGCTGGTCCCTAGAGGATGGAGCTCGGTTTGTTTTTCAGTTGAGATTCAAATTAAGCATAACATACCCCCAACTTTCAGTCTACCCCAAATGCCATATCAAAGGTGTTTCCTCCCTTTCACCCCAACCATGGGATGTTTTGACTGGAAGGCCATGTTCAGGTACATCCTGCAGTGTGTAATGGTCCTGCAGAGTTTTCCCAAGATCTGCTATTTTACGCACTTAAGTAAGGCTTCAACTTCAAATACATAGGGTGCAAAGTCCTGCTTTGACACAATTTCATGGCACGTTGAGGAACGAAGTAGTCTTTGGGGCAGTGATTTACTGACAAGGGGTTATCCAGAGGTTTAATTTGCCACGCATCTCACCCATACGCTTTGTTTCCTTCTTTTCATTCTTTCTTAGGAGGCAGCTTGCTGCATACCATGGGCAGTGAAAGGGCTTCCCTTTGCACAGCAGCAACTCATTTTTCTCAGCTTCCCTCCAGCTAGATATCAATGATTCCTCAAGATCTGAAAAGCCTCTTTAAGATCCTGTCAGAAATATGGAAGCCTCCTTTTTCCTACTGCTCGGTTAAACACAGCCTCTGCATTCAGATTACCCAGGCTGATTCGTGCATCAATCTCATTCCTTCCCCGTTGATAAAATATTGGGTGTCAGAGTGTTTTAATCCAACGATCTGCCAGCCACAGTCCCATTCATCTGCTAAAATGGAGGCAGCCCCCCATGAGCAGGCTTAAAGGGATGTCTGATCCATTGATGCTTTTACTTGTGGTAGCTAGATTATTCCAGTGCCCAAAGACCAAGTCCTGTCTTGTACCTCGAAGCAGACACCACAGCTGGGAGTGGAAAAAGAGACACCCAGATTTGGGCCTGAAGCGAGACCTCCAAAGGGTTTGGTTTTCACAGCAAATCAATCAGATTTGAAGCAATTTGTCCAACCCCGGATCCTTCTAGGGCTGTGCAAAAATGGATTTTATCATAGCAATAGCTAGGAGGAGAGTCAGTTCTGACATTTCCATGTTTACTCTGACTCATTCACTCCTGTGGCTTGGAGACTTGCATCATGGTGTCTCCATCTACGGTGAAAAACATCACACATCCTCTGCCTAGGTACACATACAAAGCTCACACCTACTCTCTCACAAATACTGGTCATCAGATAGGGGTATTTTTAAAGTTCCCAAAAGCAAGCGTTTTGCTCAAGGATGCCACTGGATCACAACCTGCGAGTGAGCAGCAGCTCCAGTTATTGGTCTTAAGGGTTATTGCTGATCATGACAAACGTCCTGTCTCCCACATCTACTCTGCATTTCATGCAAGTCATTGAAAAGCTGGAAATCCACAGAAAACAACTGCATGCAGAAATGACAACGTATTTTACATGGATATGCTAGTAGTTAGGGCAAACTATCACATTACAAATATGCACTTGCATGCAGTAATGTGAACCATAAAAGAGATTAATTAGCGATGCAAACCTAAAATAGATTAATTAAAGTACACTAAACCAGGCATCATTTCTTCCGCAACCTGCTTGATTTTAATCTGACTCACTCTATAAAAGTGTTTTTCTTTGGGTTTGTGGTTTGCCCTTTTGTGTCCTCCAAAAGATACCTTCACAGAACAGCCCAAGAAGTGCTGTCTATACCAGCAAGGACCTTTATGGCAATATTTATTTAAAGGGGAGAATAGCTGCATACTTATTGATTTTGAGATGGGCTTTCAAAACACACAGAGGGGATTAGTACTCAGCTCATTCTAACGCCTGAACTCATGTAGCTTCTTCAATTAACCTGCACAAGTAATTTAATGATGTGTTTGATGAATCCCAAAAGCAAACGGTGGGCACTTGCAACGTGCTCAGACAAGATTATGGCAACAGAACACATGCAGGCAGATGCTGGTGGCCAAACCCAAGAGAAAACATCTACAGAGCCCTGAATCCTTTGCTCATTTAAGTGTGATGATGATGATGATAACATCACAGTAACACCTCAAAGTCCCAGTTGAGATGCGAAGCTGACATGTCAAATACTATAGAGATACACAATAAACAAGACTGACTGGATGTGAAAGCGCTTGCTGTTCTCTTGGAAAAGGGGACAGACTGGAAGAAGCTACCCCTTTCTTTCCACCCAGAGTCCAATGGTTGGGGAAGTAAAGGACCAAACGTGCTCTGTGGCCTTCAGCCAAGGCTTTGCTCTCAACTTCAGCACAAGCTGGAGCAAGGTCCAAGATGAACACGGGATTCTAAACACAAAGGAGAAATAAAAGTTTCTCTCTGGGGCTGCAGTCTGCAAATCTGGGGTTGTGCCACATCTCTCAGATGTTGGGCATGACTACCTTCACATGCTGCTGTCACTCTGGGGGCTCTTTTGGCCTGTATCAATTATCTTGGGATGCCCTTTGTTGCCTTGTATGCCCACAGGCCATTGTATGGATAATAAGAGGCAATGAAATTGTTTCCACATTTTTTATTAGAGACTCTCTTTGCATTCATCTGCACTTTATATCCTATGGCTCTTTGCCACAGATTTGTGATAAGTGTAGAAGCAGCTCTTCCTTGCAGTTTAGCTTCTTTAATGTGAAATAGGGATACAACAGTCCACTTTCATTCCAAATCCAGCCAGAACATTTTTCTTTCAAAAACAGCAAAGCAATTTTAAGGTATTTCCTTGGGGCAGTGGAAATATGAAATACAGCAGAGTCTCCAACTTTAAAATAGACTTTGTTTTATTATTTTTTTTTTTACTGTGAGTGGTGTGACCTATACCAACCACCATTATAGATTAATAAAAGGGAAACTCAATTTTCTGTTGCAGTGAAGATCACCATAAAATTTTAAACATGGACAACACCCATACAATTCTATAAAACCTGAGTAGATTCATAAAGCTCCCTTTAAAACCACACAGACCCTCCTAGAGAACATTCTATAGGGGTATAAATTATCAGGCTTTACTGTAGAAGGGATATGCTACACATCACGACACGCTCTTCAGCATTGCCTGAACTACCCCTCTTAAAAGGTTAGGGATTGCTCTTCAGTACCATCGGGTTGTTCAGCAATAGCAACCTGCCTAGCAACACAAAATCTTCAGAGCAGGATGCAACACATCAAGAGAATACGAATAGTTAATTAAATTAAAGCAAATATTACTCCATATTATGCAGAAGCCTGTAGGGCTCAGCTGAAATCATGATCCTCTCTGAAAAGAGAGAGAGGATCTCTGCCCTGCAGTCTCAGTAGAGAAGACTGAGATGGAGATAGGGGGGAAACACTGCTTAGAGGCAGAGGCAACTGCTTGCAAATGCCATGAGCATTTGTGCGTCCTTTCTGAGATTCACTTCTTGAGTGTGAATGGGTACGAGTCTTAGGAGCAAATTAGCTAGAGGAGACCAGGGAAAAAGACGGGCAGAGAGATGGTGAGGCAGGGAAGAGGCATGGGAGGGCCATATCCACAGGCAGAAACAAGCTAAATATGCTTGGCACTTGCTTGCTTGCAGTGAGGAAGAACTGCACCACACAAAGTCCACTAAAAACCAGCCGGGCACCCAATAAAAAGGAAGGTGCTGCAGGACAGGTCTTTATTGGCTGGTACAGCTATGAGAGGATGCTGGGAACCAAACTTCGGGTGGCAAAACAGCAAATCAACTTTCTGAAGAAGATTTGAAGTGCCATATAAAAACAAACATTCAAGAAGAATCTGACTCCTTTGCCTTGGAAGAGGAGGAAAGGTGCATGGCTCCATGGGCATATACAAGGTGCTGTCATTTTGTAGTAGGCAGAAGGACATGGGGGAGCACCGGGACACAACTGCATGTCAGATGCTTACCCTGGAGCACCCTCAGCAGTGTGAGCAGCAGCTCCTGAGCCCTATTGAAAGGTCTGTCCTGACTGTACGAACATATCAGACCAGCTTTATTGCCAGCACACTTAGAGAAAAAGAGCCAAAATGCTTTCAAGCACTGATAAGAGAGGTTTCTGTGAGGCATGCCAAGGAGGCAAAGAAAAAAATACCATGTTTTGCTTCTGTCTGGAAATGTGGAAACACTGTCAAAAACAGGGAAGAAAGGCCTCTGGGAGTATTTGAATTAGAACCCAAGGACGTGATTAAAGGAAAACACTTTAACATGCTTAAAAAGCTTTGCTGCATTAAGGCCCAAATCAAGCAAGGTACAGATGTAAGGTAATTAGAGAAAGAGGATTAAAGGGTCAGATTCTTTCTTCATTTAGGAAAAGGGATGCACACAGTTTACCATTTTGCAGGGCACGCAAAAGATAGAGTCCATTAGCCTGGGCAACCCAAGGATTTCTCTTCCCAGTTTTCCTCCTCGCTGCTGTGGGGGGATATTGGGGTTTTCCCCCTCCCCAGATGCTTGGAGGTCCACACCAGATTATGAGATAGAATCACAGAATGGTCCAGGCCGGAAGGGATCTCCAAAGGTCATCTAGTCCAACCTCCCCACAGTCAGCAGGGATACCCCCAACTAGGCCAGGTTGCCCAGGGCCTTGTTGAGCCTCACCTTAAATATCTCCAGGGAAGGGGCCTCAACTACCTCCCTGGGCAACCTGTTCAGTGTTCCACCACCCTTATAGCAAAGAACTTTTTCCTAATATCCAATCTAAATCTGCTCTTCTCCAACTTAAAGCCATTGCCCCTCATCCTGTCACTGCAGGCCTTTGTAAACAGAATCTCCCCAGCCTTCCTGTAGGCCCCCCTCAGGTACTGGAAGGCCGCTATTAGGTCTCCCCGGAGCCTCCTCTTCTCCAGGCTGAACAACCCCAGCTCCCTCAGCCTGTCCTCATAACAGAGGTGCTCCAACCCCCTGATCATTTTAGTGGCTCTCCTCTGGACCCGCTCCATCAGGTCCATGTCCTTCCTATATTGAAGGCTCCAGACCTGCACACACTACTCCAGGTGAGGTCTCACCAGAGCAGAGTAAAGTGGCAGAATCACCTCTCTGGATCTGCTAGCAACACTTCTTTTGATGCATCCCAGGATGTGATTGGTTTTGCCTCACAGCAACAGCAGCATTTATTCCAGTGTAAATATTAGAGTATTATGCCATGGTTATAGTGTAATCACCAGAAAAAAAGAAACTTTTTTTTTACCCATGGGCCACTGCAGTTGGAATTAAAGGAAATAAAACTACAACAAACAGAAAAATTACTTCACATAACAAAAGCAAGACCCCAGCTTAGGGTAGTCCATCTCAAACTAGTGCTCTTTCTAGTAGGTAACACAACAGTTCTGGTGGTGATAAGAATTTGATAGAAAAGAAATCAGTACTTTGGCCATTTTTTGGAGCTTTATTAGACTTTTTTTTTTTTTTAGCATTGGATGTATCTAGGCTTCCTAGACACCTAGAAGACTACAGGGCGTACACATTGTTCCCCTTTGATACCAGTCAGGGCAGTCCTTCCTGAGAGAGGCAGCATTGCAAAATGCCTACTCTGCATCTGCCTACATCCTCCAGCCTCAATGGTGCACTACGGACCACAGGGACAAGCAGAACAGCAGTGGCACAGGCAAAGCTCACCACAGTAGAGTAGCTAGAATCACAGTGCTGCCTGTAGCAAGGTGTCGGCACTTTTCTGCATTACAGAACAGGACTGGCATTAACAGTGCTTGAAGGACTCATACCAACGGTCAGTCTGGTTCTCAGGACAGCAAAAGGCAGGGACAGGCAGCACTGAAGAGGTTTCCAGCCAAGCCTTGGTCTGACCCAGGCAGCACTTCCCATTTTTCTCTGCTGACACGACTGAAATGTTGCATAGTCAGTACCACACTTTAACTCAGATTGACTCAGATGTAATTCTTGCAATAATGGAGCCGGAAGCCAGACTGCATCATTGACAGGATGCTGATTCATTTAAAATGGCAAATGATGGACTGGAGAATAACGAAATCTGGGAAGATCTGAAATTCTTATCTTCCATGCCTTAAGCAATCAAGACCCATAATTCCTTAATTCTGCTCCTACCTACTCTTTTCCTTCAACGTCATCTTTTCTTGTCAGTGAAGATAAAGCAGATCTGAATCCAGGGATTTATGCCTTAAGTCACTATTGAAATGTTCATGTTCACTTATGTTACATACTGTGCTAGGCACTGAATTTTCAGCAATAGGCCTGGTATTGAATAAAACTGAAAATTAATGATGGAAAAATATTCAAGAACACATTCAAGAGGGTAGCACTTGCATCAGAAATAGATTTACAAGAGGAAGGCTTAATCAGAGAAGTAGAGTAGGACACAACAAGCGTATCCAAAAGACACATTTCCAAATAAGCAAGGCTGAAGTAGGCGTGTGGTTTGCTGAACCCACCTCCCCTAGGTACTGCTGCAAGCCACAGGTGTGAGGTGGCAGGAAGATGCTAAAGTTGCTCAACTTAAGGACTCCCCTGGAATTAATGTGTCATTACTGAGGCAGATTATAGTTACAAGTCCAGTTCTGTCACTACTAAATGGATGCCAGCTAACAGGTCATTCAAACCAATATATTGATATCAAAGTCACACACAGGATGCAGCAAGTGGTCAAAAGCAGTAGCAAACATTGATAAAAGATACTGCTAGGAGAAAAATAAGAAAAGGCCTTTTTTGTAGGTATTTGTACATCATTAGCAGAAAAGGAAAATAAAATCCCAGACAAAGTTTGCTGATAATTTAAAAACAGAAGATTAAATATTTGCTCTGTGGCTATGACACTAGAGTACCATAAAGAAAAATCCTGCCAAGAAGTCCAAATATGCCTTCTAAATAGAATAAAAAAATAAAAATGCAAGGCTCATATACAGTATTTGCAAGCAAAAAAAAAGATGCAGAACCCCCAAATTGGAAACAAAATAGGCCCCCAGGAATCCCCTCCTGAGAAGCTTTATTGGTTATAGCTCTCATGAAGTCCTTACAATTACCCACTGTACATATGAATGCAAATAGGTCCAGAGGGTGCATTAACAAAGGACATCATACCAGCCCGAGTGATGCCATTGCCTTACACAGGGCGGATGACGTGTGCGTGCTGTTCCGACTGCCTTCCTTAGGAAGGCCGTTATTGTATGAAAACAAGAATTCTCAGCATGGGCTTCACAAGCCAGTGTCGAGGAGCTGCGTCTTTCCTTTACTGCTCAGGACAAAGTACTCTTGGTAAAGCACAGCTGAAACGGGAGGAAGTTTCAATCAAAGCATGGGAAAGAAGAGCTTTGCTGTGCAAGAGGCTGGGACTTATTGAATAGAAAAGGCAGGGGGAATAACGAACAGCTAAACCAGCAGAAACAAGAGGATGAATTCAGCTCCTGCAGACAGTGCTTCACCAGTGAGATAAGGCAAAATGACTGGGTTTTATTTTAACTTATTTGGTCTCTGACCAGAGAACTATAAATCTAAAGCCCTGGCCAACATGAAAAAGTTGGTGTTTCCTAGTTTATTGAGCCTCTTACTAAAGAAAAAAAAAAAAAGTGACAAGACCAGGAGAGCCTCAGGCACTCAAGCAGAACTCCTCTTGACAATGCGTACAGTGTTCAGCACAAAGGGTAAATTGCCAAGGAAGGTTATCAAAACCAATGGATAAAGACAATTTTAAAGACACATCTGGACACTGTTATGACGAGACCAGTTCACAGCACATAGGAATAAAGTTTTAATGAAATATTTTTTAACAAGAGTAACTTGCTACACCTAGTCTGTAGAGAAAAGGCCACAATTCCTTATCTTTGCAAGTAATACATCACTGAAGCCAAAAGTTCCCCCCTAGGAAAGGCTGGAGTAAGGAGGCACTGGCAGAGAATCAAGCAGTGACCTCCTGCTGCTGTTGCAAACACACCGTTTTTGGCACAGGGGAAGTAAAATATTTTTTCCCTTTATTAGAGAAGTATTTATTCACCTCGAGGGGTCTGTTTCTTTCAGACAAGGCATTATCACCAACAGAGTGGGCAGGAGGGAGACAGAGTAAGGGGCACCTATACATTTTCATCCTGACACCAACTCACACACCAGGGGAATGGGACTAACTCAAAAGAGAAAGAAATATCTTATCAGAAATGCAAGATAGAGGAAACTGCTGAGCAACAATAAAATATCAATGTGCAACAACTCCTCCCAACCTCAAGCAGTGTCCAGAAGCTCCAGACCATTTGATCTCATGGTCAGAAGCAAAGCTATCCCCAGAACGCTCACAGAAATAAGAAAACATCTTTTTATCCAAATGCAGGAGGAGATGCATCCAGTGATGGTACTTAATGCATCCAAAGTGCTCAAATGTTATGGGCCAGCTCTTCCACCTTTTTTGTCTGATCTAAGTAAGAGCTGCAGCTTCCACAGCAAAGGTTGGACCAAGACTACTGCTCAGAGCACAGATGCTGTGACCCAGGTCTAAATTCCACAGGCACTTGGTCAGGAGGGAAGGGCAAGTTGAGGGGAAGGCCCACAGCCTACCCAGACCCTTCAGGAGGGCACATAAAGGGTTGCAGCTTTTCCCCGAGGGGTCTTGTACTGCTTATGGGGTGCCTCTGTCAAATTTTCCAGGAGAAACTTGTTTCTCTTCCAGATCTTCCCACAAGTATCCACTGCTTAAAGTTTTGGGCATGTTGGAGATCGCCTTGAATCTATCAGGCAGCTTGAGCCCCTCACCTGAACTTTTTTTTTTTGTTAAATGAGCACTTTGGAAATCATTGTTGTTGGCTGAATACCATTACAAATCACGTATTACCATTTTTCACAGAGAACCATTATAAATCAAACCCCTCTTTAAGAGGTAAAGAGCTGAGCAGCACTCCAAACCACACAAAAAGACCGTAGATCCCAATATACCTATGAACTTCAGAAGAAAATTTATGTTCACCAGGAACATTTTTCACTTGGGGCAGTGAGAAATCCATATGCCCTTTCCGTGCATGTCTGGGGGAACGGGATGTGCGAGTACAGCAGCTGGACTATTCTTTGGGGGAAATTCTAGAGGGCATTTCTCATTAAAGAGATGTTCCTGTAAATAAAGGAGGCTACTGTATATCATCTCCCACCCGAGGCAGACACTTTAACGCAAGCTGAGAGGCAGGACTGCTCAGGCTCAGAATGTGAGTTAAGTCCTGGGAAGAGATCTGGAAAATGCCACTGCTGACAGCAGAGGGGAACGAGGGGAGGTGGAGGAAGCTGATTTTAAATCACAGAAACAGCAGACTACATGTATACTTCATCATGCTGTGGCAGGAGAAAGTGAGGGGCACTGGTGTTCAATCTTCATCATTGTTAAATTCTGTTTTACCTCTCAAATGCGTGCCTGCCCTGAGCAGAGCTTAGCTCAACTTCTACCGTCAGCGGCACACACACAAGCTTGGAGTCACTTACAGGGCTCACAGAGTCCTACTTATTGCACATTTATTCAACATAAAGATCCTTTCCCTCCACTTCAGGGCACCATTCCCCTTCCACAGACAGATCTTTCTAGCTGGAAGGTGACCTCAGTAGGCTCAGCTGGAGTTAGCTGGTCTTAAAAGGAGAACATTATCTTATTAAAATCACCAGAAGTTTATCCCTGTGGCTTCCAATAATCAGTCCTTTAGGCCCTAATGCTACCCTTCTTAATCCTGTTGAGCAGCATTCTTCCTTTGCAATTGAAATCCTTCTTCCACGCAGGAGTAGCAGAGCCAGAGATGAATCCCCTCCACCTTCAGCCACCTAAATGCAAGGCATTTAGTGTAAAATGGCAGCCTGTGCTCCTGCTTCAGTCAGGCAGTGCAGAGAGAGAGAAATCTTACACACATGGGTTTATAAAAGATGATGAATCCTACTACAGAAACGCTTTTTTCTTGCCGTTGCTTACAGGAGATGCTAGCAGCTTATCATTGCAGTACTATAACACACAGCAGAACACCCAAAAAACTATTTCCACATCAACCAAAGTTCAGCACACACTCAGTTGCTTTGTTAATCTAAAGCCCTAAAAACAAAAATGTAAATCACTTCACCAGCACAACCCCCCAAAGGCCAAGTGACTCCAGTTTATTCCAGAAGAACAGTTTGTACAAATCTAATTAGATAATTTACAACTCTTACAGCAAAGCCCCGAGTCATCTGTAAACCAAATTCAGATCAGTGTCATCAAGAAAGTTACAAAAGTTTTCGAATAAAAAGAACATAATCACAGTATCGGGGAACAAATTTCTTGTTTGACTTACAAACCAGACTCTTTTTCATGAATTCCCATAAGGTGACCAGTAGAATCACTTTGACCTCAAAAATTGAAGTTTGCCATGCAGATGTAAGTTAACTAAACAAAAAAAAGAAAAAAAGTCATCCAAAGCAGTGCTGAGAACAGACACCCACACACCCACAAAGCATTAGCAGCAGTATAAAAACCACATGTTGCCAAGCAAAAATATGATATATGAGTGACACAAAAGCAATACATACAAAAAGAGAAAGCCTGGACAACTCTGATACATTTCAAGCTGCTCCATGCACGTCAGGAGGGCTGCACAGAGAAAGATGATTGTGTCAAAGCAAGGCACTCCAGTTTCCCAATACTTCCTCTCTAGCAACTCCATAGACAGGGTTACTCAACCCTTTGCATTATTTCGTTCACACACAGCCTAGAAAATACTATTTAATATGAGCTAGCTTTCTGCCTGCAGCTGGGGCAGGAAGGGAGTAAACTTCACTCTTAGAGGCTCCAGTTGCCCAGAGATTTAATAACTTCCATTTGCAACATGATGACTGCTTAAGGTAAAAAAGAATGAGGGGCAGGGAAGAGAATTTGAGTCATATCACAGGTTTCAGATTGGGAATTTAAATATATGGTTTATTGTGGGTGTTCCCTTTCCTAAGAGGAGATTTGCATAGTTGAGATTTGGCATGTCTCCAAAAGGTTTGCTTCTCTAAGGAACACAGGATTACTAGAGCAGCCTGTGGTGCCCCACAGCAGTTAAGGCATTCCTCTGGAGCAGGGACTTAGGCTCAGTCTAGCTCCTGCCTGGCCAACCTAGCTCCAAAGACAAGGCATGAAGTCGTGCCCTACAAACCCCGTTCTGGGTAAGCTGTTGGGCTTCATCTCCCTGCTTAGATCCAGACTGTCTCGCTGCACTGCCTTCAGCATCTGAACCAGCAACCTTTTTTTCCACTGCTTTCCATTTATATTGTCATAGTTAGGCCATTCCTCTAAAACTAAACATGCAGTATTTGTTTTCTGCAGTACCTACAGCGTTACTTAGGAGTTATTACAAGTAGCAGAGAAAAAAAAAATGCCTAAAATAACCCATGTAGAAAGCTTGGGTATGTCCTTCTGTTTATTCACTCTCACTAGGAACTATCTAAAAATAAAACAGCAGTGAAGCAAATTTAAAATGCCTAACACATGGGTAAATTTAGGTAATGCACTGCCATCAATTATTTTGGGGTTTTGGGTTTTTGGGGGGGGTTGGGTTTTTTGAGGGTTTTGGGTTTTTAGGTTTAAAACGACATCAAGCATGGATTAGCATTCAATTATTTCTAAAACAATAATATGAGATAAAGTCTAACTGGCACATGTTAGGAATAAACACTAAGTTTTTGTTTAAGTTCTCAACACGGCAACTTCTGGCACAGTTGCCTGCAGGTGCTCCCTACCAGTGCCAGCCCATAACCTCAAATATTTAGGTATCAAAACTCATCAGACTCAGTTCTTCCCCCAGTTTGAATCCCATTCGTGGCTCCAGATGTCAGCACTTCCCCCTTTCCAAGGCACACATCCCCAGCCCCATCAGGCTGGAAATCTCCTTCCCTCAAGTGGGCATCCCCACTGCTCTACGGGACAAATCCAGACGTTTGCTTCTGCTTAATGTTATGTGTAAGTCAACATTTCTTTTGTATTCTATTGAATCACAGTTGATTTTGTTCCCTTTATAGTCAGGAATCAGATTTCTTAGATACAGTCTCATTTATTAGGACTTCTGTGGATGGTTCTGCAGTAAATGTGTATTCATATAGGTACTCAGCTTCTGGGGTGACGTTACAGTGGAGTAAATTCAGCCTGCTCATGATCTAACCACCCTCCCACAATCAGAAGTAAGGTTTTAATGAATGAAAAGCTGAAATAGTTCTCCTACCAAGGTAGTGGATGCAAAATTTGACAGCAAGAAAATTGTATTCTCTGAACTGCTAAATACAAGGGGGGAAGCACAGTTAAGTCTGCAATTACTAACTTTTTTTGATCTTACAACACCCACACAGTCAAACTAAAACATAAGCACACATGACTGCTACAGAACAATAACCAGCATGGGTTGGGTACGATTACAGGGCATTTCGTAAGGGCACAGTTCACCTCAGGATAGAGTGTTCAACCCAGCCCTACCCTACTTTGTGCTTAAGCCTTTTGAGACAGACAAGGGAAAATTTCATCTCAGAAGAGCAGTGACTCTCTTCAGCCTTAATAGCAGGTTACAGGGAGATAAGCACACGCTGTAGGTATCCCACATTGACTTAGTGCAATATCACAGCAAGGACCCCCACTTCATCCCAGCTGGGAAGATTTTAGAGTTGTGTACTCTCATATGGTTCACAAATACCCTGTCCTCAATTTTTATTTTTTACAGATTAGTGGAAAAGACTAGACTTGTTCTCAGCTGCTTTTCCTACTCTGCCAAAGCACTCTGCCTGTGTTTCGTGCCCTCAGTGTATTTAGCCAAAGCCATCCAGATGCCCTTCTGTTCAGTGAATAGCACAAGTTTTATATATGACTTCAATGATCATTACCTTGCCTTCCAGGGATGTCACATCATCTGTATCCCCCAGGGAATAGAGGCCGTATTAGGTACCTAATCCATACTTGCAGAAAGAAGCATTGCAAATACCTTTCAAACATTGCTAAAATTTAGCATGTAGTAGGTAAATTAATGCACAGCATAGTAGCTCTTTCGAAACATCTCCCCAGCTCCACCTCTTCCACTGTTAGGAGCACTACAGCTAAATGAAGGTCCTGCTCCTGACAGAGCTGGAACAGGAGGCACAGGTCAATAAAACTCAGACAGGGATTTTATATAAGATAATAGGCATAAAACAACATAGCTTTGGCTGATAAGACCTTGACACAAGGTCATACAGCAGAAAAAGTGTGATAGATTCTAATCACAGTAGAGTAGATAGATTTATTTCGGTGAGTTTTTGTGAAATGTGGTCATGAACAAAGCATAGCGGCTTGGACAAGTTGTTAGAATGAGCATCCACAACAAAATAATGGAGATTTTACTTCAAAACTGCTGTTTTGAAGCAAATATAGCAAAAAGTTCACACTTTTGAGTGAGAACCAGATGAACGAGAAAATATTTGTGTTGAAAGCTTTGAGTGGAATATTGCAACAGAAATAAAAATATTTAAATTTTATATTACAAACATCCAATTCTGGAGATGAAAAGGGGAGGGGGGGGAAGCTAATTTTCAAACAACACCACAACTGATGACTGAAGTCTCCATTGCAAAGAGTCATAAAACTCCAACATGCACTTGGCCACAAGTGCCCAACCATGCTCATTTCTATTTGTCAAATATAAGTCTGGATTTAAATGTGGTTCTCAAGTTTCTGCCAAGGTTTATACAAAACCTGAACCTCTAATGTAATGAAAGAAGGTTGAAAGAAGAGATCTGGCAACAACCTTTCAGGTTTTATTAAAGTAGTGCTTTAATTATGGAGGAAAGTGGACCTGGACATCTGTCAGCACTTTAATATACTGTCTTCAAGTATGACCACATTGTTTAACTCCTTCAAATCAAATCAAAATGTTTATTTTGTAATACCACTCAAAAGATTTAAACAGAATTGCTTTTTCTGGGCATAGATATCAAGGAACAGATTAATTGGAAATAAATTCTAATCCAAAACAACTCAAGATCAATCCCCTCTTGAAATTTTGCCTTATTCTAAACAGAGAAATCAAGACCTTCCTCTAACAGCTCTTCTCTCTTTCTAAATGCCTTTCTCCCTTCTGTCCCTACAGACCTTTCCCAGGTTTGACTGTTTAGAAACTTGCCCTTTTTAAGCACTTGGAAGGTAGTATCTTACAGATATTTGGAACAAATGTAGAGGAACATTTCTACTTGAGATGGAGTCACTGGCTTAATGCTGCATATGCTGAACTGCCTTACACAAGACAAGCTCTTAAAAGATACAGGGAGGCCCAATGACCCTATGGATGTTAGGAGAAAGCCTTCCAAAGCCTTCACGCTCTGAATTCAGGAGAAAATTATGTGCACATGGAAGACTGGGAAGGAAGGAAGGAAATAGAGACTGTTGCTAATACCATTCCTTTTCCCTTAAACACAAAAATGATTACTGTAAGCTGGAAAACAAGGAACTACAATTAAATTTCACTAAATTCGTTGCTTAGAGAAGAGCTTAAATAAGCAACAGAACTCTTCCTCTTGGCTACATTTTTCACATTGCAGTGGTGGCATCTTGAGCCGCCTCACCAGTATCTTATCTTGGTGTCTTAACTGAGACCTGAATGGTTCTACAATGAATCTAACCTAGGCTTTCTTCTTCTGAATCATATGCCTTCCTGAAGACATTTCCATGCAACTTTCATGTCCAACCCCTTAAGTATCTTCCTATTCTTCATATGTCCTGGCTTCATAACTGGCATGTCTTCAGTCCTACACATGTTCTTCCCAAGTCATATTTCGCCCTGTGTCTGAGGAGACCTGTGCCTTCAATATTTCATTTTTAATTGTTTCTTTTCTATAAAGGTAATACCACCTTTTCTGATCCACTCTCCTCCTCCCTCAGGGGGAAAAAAAGTTTGAAGGCAAATCCCCAGTGGAATTAATTTTCATCACCCTTGGTGCTTCTGTAATTGAGTGCTGCTCTCAATCCATTTCTCTAATGAGGGGGGTGAGAGCGCTTTTGCAGGCTAGGAAATCCTCAGGTTTGCTGATAATACACTTTATTAGCAGGACCGTACAAATGAGGAATGGAGTCGCTCTTGCTCATCTAATAATTGTCAGGACATTCAAATGAGGTTTTCTTCCCCTTTAGCACTTGCTCCATTATGTTTTGGTAAGCCATCCATGCAAGTTTGGGTAGTACTGAGCATCCCCAAGCTGCACAAATCACACGTCCTCTCCCTGCTGCTAGAAAAAGAGCCGTGATCCTCTGGACACTGCCCTGACCATAGCCTGGGTGCAGAAGGAACAACAACACTACAGAACACTTCCTTGCTTCCCAGAGGTGAACTTCTTCACACTCCACAGTTGTCCTGCTGCCTGGTCCTTCACTTTCCTCCCACCACACAGGAGCTGTGATAATGAAAAATGCAGGGGGAAGAGTCTGTTTTCACCACCTGGCAGGCTCAAATGATACTGTTTTTATGGTTATTTCTCACCATAGTTTCTGTACGAAATAAATCTTGTGTTTTCTCTTATTGACACCTCAGGAGGACACACTCCAGCAAGTAATGCTCCCTCCAACATTCAATTATCAAAGTCAGTTACACAAAGCCTCACCTGTACTTTCTTCATAAAAGAAATCACATGCTTGATTAGATCAACAAGTCCAAGGGATGTTCCATCTCCTCATTCATCTAGGACTCAACACACTACTATAAACCGATAAGCATAAAGCTGGAGATACATTCATGGCATTACACTATTGGTGTCATCAAACTCTGAACTAGCTGTCAAATGAGAGCAACTGTTGTCATGACGCTCAAAACAACTAGATCCACCATTTCATTGTCATTCTGTGCTAATTTTTTCATGATACAAGCATTTTGTTCAGTAAAAATGCTGAAACATAGGCAAACACCGCATGAAGAGTTTGTTCAGCTGTTTGAGAACCAGTCTAGGACATGGGTGATTTCGGAGGAGTAGGTTAGGACTGTCCGTACTTTGTGTTTAGTGGGAGGACGCAACTGCCCTAGGGTTTCTCCACCCCAAACTCCAGACAATAACTACTGATCACATC
>KZ506269.1:17880-46213 GCA_002844005.1 Limosa lapponica baueri | reverse complement strand
TACATTTAGAAAATATTTCTCAGAATGCCTCCGTACCAATCCAGGAGCTGAAATGTCAACCATTTGCAACAGCTTAGAAAATAACCTTTGGCATCTGGTCAGTAGAATCCACAATGGAGAAATGGCACTGAAGTGTTATTAATTACTAAAAAGAGCCAGCAGAGCCCAGCCTGGACCAAGACTATCTACTCCTCTGAGGGAAACGGTTGAAGATAACAAACTTCAAAGCAAAAAAGCATCCACTGTAACTGAAAGTCAGAACTGACAACTCCGTGTTTTTCTCAATCCTCAGCTCTTTTTCTTGAAGACAGCGCCTTGACAGAAGGCAGTCATTTCTGGCATGAGTTATGAATGAACTAGCTCATTATCAGCAATTTTACAACTTCCTGTACTTAGGAATAAAGTGTCCCAAAAAAGAATTGCTGCGCTTGTTCTCTCTCCTCAAAAATGCTACACAGGCTTATCCAGCAGAACAAAAATAGATGTTACCAGCTTTATATTGGACAGAAACAATTCAGGTGGCAGTAGGGGTAAGAATAGCAACAGCAGAGGTGAGAACAGACCCTGGTCCAAGAAGGGGGATGAGGAGCACCCTTCTCACCTGATGAGCACATTGTCAGCAGAGCCAAAGGAGCTTCATGTTAGACCACTCCCACCGCAACCAAACTCCAGGAGCTTCAACAAAAGTAGGAAATAAAGGTAACAGCAAATACTCTCACCATTTCTTAGCTTGGGCAACTTTAGTTCCTGGGAGCCACTACATTAATCATGTGTAAACCAAAACACCAAAGTGGAACTTCAGCCTGGTCTTGGGAGAAGGGCATGGGGGTAAGAAACCACAGGAGATGGACACTGCTCAGTGCTCAAGTACATCTCTGTAAATACAACTCAGTCTACATTTCTTAGGTTTTACTGTAAGCAAGACAACAGAAATATCCAGCTATTTAATGACCTTTGAACATTTACACAGGAGAAAAACCTACATATGCAAAACATCTGCTCTGCTGGGAACTGCAACAGACTCCACACCCAGGGCAGATATTTCACCCTTGAAAGCAATGAGCCCACCTCACCTACACCTAAAACAGCCTCATCTTTGTCTTGGTGTGCATTTCCCACAAAGTTCACATGAGGAAGATTCCCTGAGCTGAAGTCAATGCAAAGGTAGGGTTAATAAGCTTCTTTTTATGGTCCTCACTATTTGTTCAAGGTATAAGTTATCTTTAGAAGATGTCCATCTTAATATCAAGAGGAGAGCACAGAAACAGGAGAAGAGATCTCTAAGGATACCGTGCTGCAGGAGTCCCTTATTAAAGCGCACTATCTCCAGTCAGACCTGGCTGGTAGAGACTAACTGGTCTCAAAATGCTCACAGCTAATCATTTTTACCAAGGCTATTTTACAGCTGGAGGGACTGATGAACAGATGGCTGAAGTGCAATGCAGCAAACCTGCAGCCCAGCAAGGCACAGTAGTTTCTGGCCCCATTGTGATCCTCTGCACGTGGAGAAAATTGTCCCGTGTCCCAACACACTTTAATAGTGAGATGAGACTGATCTCAAAGGAACAAGCCAGCCATTTTTGCCTAAACACAGGAATCCCTTAAAAATACAAATCCATGTTTTTTCACAAAAAAAAAGAAAAAGAAAAAAAAAAGCCCTTTCTCAGGCTCAGCAACAACATATACAGAGAACTCGCAGAAATCAGCCCAAAAACCAGAGGGAAGGGAGCAGAAATTACATTTGCAGAGCAGGAAGCAGACGCTTCTGGCAATGGTACTGCTCAGCCACCAGAGCGCCTCAAGGAGGATTACGCAAGAAATAAACTCTCTGCTTAAAGTATGTAAACTGATAAAACAGCCATGCTTTGATGCTTGCTCTGCAAGAAGCATTTCAGCTGAATCAATATCACAGCGTTGCTCTTTCACTGCAGTGACACTGCAGCGTCTGCAGAAATATTTTCACATTTCAGCTGTAGTGTTTATTCCATAAAGTGCAAAGTTTGTGGTGCTTATATTCTGGAGATGCAATCTGTGACAGTACATTGCTGCAACCACTCAGACTTTGTCACGGGATGGATGATGTAGGATTTAACCTTCTGTAATGAACAACATGCCAGATTTATGTGCATATTGTATTTCTCCAGTAAGAATGCCTGACTTTTTACAGAAACCACAGAGAGATCCAGGTGGAGAAGTATTCAGGATATGACAACTACCTATTGTAGATTAGATCAGAAAGGGAAGCAGCAGCTGAGCTTAATATATGGAGAAAGAGTCAAGTTTAGTTTATGGCCTTTTCAGAGCATCCAAAAAACAACCATCCATTTTAAAGAGTCCTAGTGCATCAACTGGCAGTTTTGTGATGCCAAAGTTTTTGGCAAAATAAAGTGCTTGGCAAAATGAAACCAACAGGGAACGTAGAGCTGTGGATGAGTATCAGAACAGGGAGGATAGGCAAGCAGAAAATATGATGAATTTTTGAGCATTCTGGCTTCTGAGCAGAGCTAGATTCTGTTGAAGTCCACCTCCCATTTGGCAATTTCTTCCCAAGTGCAAGTCCTTTGCTGTGTCCCAGGTATAGTGCATCAGTAGTTATTCCAGGGGCAGGACATACAAATATCTTTGCTATCTTTATAATAGAGGGTTTTATTTTAAAAACATCAGCAGTTTTATTTAGGGGAAACAGGATCTCAAACCTCTACCACAGTCAGTATTTTAATTTATTCGTTCTCAAAAGTGCTGTTGCTAATTGCCACAGTGTATATCCAGGCAGAAAAAATACCCCAGTTGTTTTTCCTGTGAGCCTTCTGTGCTTCTCCTTTCCTCGCTGCTCTATCACTCTTTTCACACTGCTTTTGCTGGAGACTGTGAGACCCCTTTCTCATTTGGCACTTCTACACCGAGGTGACAGTATCTTATAAAGGATGAACCGGCCTGACTGCACCAGCAGCTTGGCTGCGGCAGCACAGGCTGCAGCATCTGCACGTCAGCACAGCCAGACCCTGCTGCCATGCCCTCCATGATCTCAGTCCTGAGGATTGCTCGTTCACCCAGATCCCTACGAAACACTGTCACATTTTCCATAGCACAGGCTTTTATTTTTTAAAGCCTTAAGTGGTGCAAATTTGGATGGCTCCTAAAGCTAAATTGGGCTACTGGATGAGAGGTAGCTAACACCTTCAGGTGCTCTCCGCCTCCCCCATTATCCATTTAATTCTCCATATTTGAAATATTTTTGCAATGTTTTTGTTTCTATGCCAATGGAGCTGATGTGATTCATCAAGCAACAACAGCAGATGTCAGCTGAGGAGAAACCTGCTTCAAGCACTAAGGGCAGTAGCGGCACCAGCAGAGTTCTTAGTGCAAACTCTTATTTCCTTGTGTCAAAACAAAGCCATGACAGGGTGCACAGCATTCCCACTTTGACTTGTGTGGAGATTCTCCACACTACACATGCTTAAAAAAATCATATGAAAGAAAAAGATTGAAGCATGCCACTGTGACATTGTGTAGCGCTCCATTTGGGGAGCAGTGCGTGAAAGAAGTTTTAGCTACATCACATTTCAATTGCTTCCATTTAAAGTTGTCTGTAACTTTCAGCTGGGAAAAAAAAAATGGAGAAAATTTCAGAACAGCTGATTTCTGTGCTAACATGCAGAGCCAAAGTTCAGGTCTTTCTTTACTTTCCTCCTCCTTGCTCCATTATCATCAGTGCTCCAGACAGATTGAGTGAGCAGCACGATGCTGCAGGAATGAGATGGAGGTGAAGAGAGAGAGAGGCTGCCAACAGCACAGGCAAGAAATTTTCCCATCTCTATCAGTCCTAGGGTTCTCTGAAAGCTTTCCTTCTTTTGATGATAGCATCCCAGTTCCCTGCTTCATTCACTACCTTCATTTGCAAACACCTTGGTTTTTATTTTAATCTGAGCATCAGATGGGAAAAGTAGCATCACTCTTCTATTTTTAAATTCTTTTGTTTTATCATTCTCTTCACTATTCTCTTTCATCTTCTTCCCTGAGCTCTATTTTCTTCCTCCTTTCTGCACCTTGTTTTTGCATTATTTCTCTTTCTGTATTTTCATGATTTGATTTATTCTCTCTCCATAGTTTTGAGCTTCACATTTTGTAAGCCAGCAGTTATAAACTCCCCTTACTGCTGCTGATACACGCTTCAAGAACACGTGCTCTCTTCCTTTCTTTGTGTTGGGAGGAAAGAATTGCTGTCAATGCTGTCTCCATTTATTTACTCTACAACATGACCTTTCTGATCCCAGATGAATTGTTTAGGATGGCTTTTCATGGTGAGGTAGCACCTTCTCCCTGTTCCATTTTGACCTCTTTGCCCTGCATATCTCTTCCCTGCAGCTTATGGAAACAAGTCACAATGTTGTGTGAACTGTTGAAATGAGGGACAACTCAGCAGTCTGGTGCTGCTTGGTAAGTGCAGAGTCATAGGCTCCCTCCAAAGAGATTTGCCAATTTTTATTACGCAGGAATAGGGTAAAGTCAACACATATGACCTCAGCAAGCCACCAGAAAGTACATGGTCAAACTGGAACAGGGTCGTTGAATCCTGAGAGGGACTTTTTTTTCACCCCTCTTAGTGAAGCAAGGGTCAGCTCCCTTGGGGCGGGATGTAATTCAAGTACTGCCAAGACATCCATGGGAATTGCATCAGTTGGGCGGGTATAAAGTGCTTGTAACAGATGATGATAAAAGCACTTGGGAACAGACTCTGAACATCAATTCTTCATTGCCCTTCTGGATTTAAATCATACAGTCGCTGCTTTGTATTTTGTGTAATTTTTCCAATGGCTTGTCAGTGTGTTTGTTACTGCTGTTAAATAATACTACTTTGTAGGTCAGCTAGATAGCCTGTTTTCTGATGTTAACTCATACTTCAGTTTGCCTCTTGCCAGTTAGAGATAGAAGTCCACCACACAAACCAGCAAAAAGCCTATCCCAAATGTAAAGGGTTTGCAGCCTGCACAGGGGTAATATGGTGAACACAAGGTGTTTGTGTCCCATGCATATATAAAATACTCTTCCCTCTTCAGATGCAGTGCCTTCCTAGAGGACCTGCCAGCTCCTCTCCTCCAGGGATCCACAACAGGTAACTTCCCAAAAAAACAGGTCACTGTATTACATGTATGTGGTCCCACATCAACTGCACTGCATTACTTCCTTACAGTTCATCTTTACATTGCATTGCAGCTCAGCTCCAGAATCCCTGTTTAAGATGAGAAATGGGAAACCTAAACCAACAACACACACCCTCAAATACCCACACCCCCTCCTGCACCAGTAATGATACAAGTGGCTGTATGTCTCCAAGGAAGTGGGTCCTGAGCTGTACTTCTGTTACAGAAGAGGTACAGATGCTTAAAAGCCAGGGCAACTTATACTAGAACACACTGTAAATTAAAAATCACTCCCTCTACAGCTCCGACAAGACTATCGTGCAGTCACTCCTGCCTGCACGATCTGAATGCAGCAATCTTGCAGGAGAGAGGAAGAATCAGTGCACTTGGCAGCTCAACTCGTCTCCACACAGATGACATGGGCAGAAGGAAGAAGTGGCATCATGCAGCTGCCTCCTGATATTTACAGGAGTTTCCTCTGCTATGGCTACATCACTGCAAGTAGCAGAAGAAATACATTACCCTCTGCTGAAAGAGTTCTTCAGCGACCTGCTTGTATTCTGATTGGCACAGACCTTGAGAGAACTCTGGGAATTTGGAAGCTCGAGAGAATTTGCTTCTTACACATTGCTGGCACAGCTAATACAACCTTCTAAGTCCCATACCAGCCCCTTTTTCCCACATAATCTGTTTTCCCAAACATTTAGCCATCTCAAGGCCCTACTTGGATCTCTGCGAATGTTTATCACGCTGCTACGTCACTCCTCCGTGGTGCTGCCCAAGTGCTTGCCTAATGTCTGACTCCTGAAAACGCATGGCTGTTTATAAAAGCTTTAAATGATGCACATAGTGATGAGACACGTCAGATTCAGCACACTGTGTCCAAAGCTTTACTATTAAAAATAGTCTGGACTGTACCACTGCATTTGTTCTGATCTAGAGAATTTGTGTGCTCTCTCTGGTGCCACTAGTAAATAATTGACTGTTTAATATAATGAGTGTCAGAATAATTTAATGTTTAATCTGAATAGAGTTTTTGTTGTAGTTTTTAACTCTTTGCTGCCTCAGCCCAGCCTCTCCTTTATAACAGACTACTAAAAGAAGTGGAAGGGAAGAGAACAGTGATTTCTGGTCATCTTTCTGGGGCTCTACTTGTTCAGCACTGACTTGCTCCCATGATAATTTAAAGCCACATAACAGCTTCAGTGATGCATATCCATACCTTGTCCCACCCCCAAAGATCCTCAGAGACCCCCTAGTTGAGAGCAACCCACCAACTCTTGCTTCTCTCACTATAAGGCTTTTTCCTTTGATCTGCCACATTTCCAGGAACTCCTCACTGGCAGGCTTCCCTTCCTAAAGTTCTGCAGTGAAACAATCCATTTTTCCTCATAAAATATTTATCTAGTTTTTCACAGCTCTCCTGAGGACTTTCCACTGGATAATTGAAAACAAAAATGAACAACAACAACAAAAGAACCACCTTTCTCCATGAATCTTACCATGCTGAAAATACTCACTGCAGATCTGTTCTCTTTCCTTTGGCTGCATTTTAAGTTACCCTCCAAAAATATCTTTTACTGCCTTCTTCTCTGAAGGGCCTTCCCTTTTCCTGGATCTCTCTGATCTTCCTGTATCCCTTGGGGGTGATGAGGAGGGGGGTGGCTGCGATGCTTTTAGGAAACCCTGTGCTCTTGACATTTCTAGAGTTTTTACAACTGAATCAAAGTTATCAGCTAAAGCTCATGGGAATCCTGCTGCAAAGTTCAGAATCACGCTATTGCTAGCAGGTTATACCAGTAGTTTCATGAAAGGGATTGTTCCCAAGTACTCATTTTGAATTCATGAGACATATCAACTTACTTTAGGATTTACACAAGATTTAAGATTATCTAATCTCACTTACACCTGACTAATAAATATCCTACAAGATGTTTGTAAAAGGTCCTGCAGGTATTTTCTCCCTATGGCTCACATTATCCTCTAAGAAGCTCTCACTAGCTGTTGCAGCTGAACATCAGCAATTTATTTCTTTTTAGATTTGTATATTCTACCTGTGCTCCAATAACTTACCATTTTTTATCCATTTTCCCTGTTCAACCCATCCTTCCAGAGAGATCAAGGGGGAAAAAAACCCCAGTAGATTTCACAAGTGTTGTGCCAGAGTTCAGAGATACCAGGACTGTTAGACACACATTAGATAGTACTAAGATACTGGCCCTGTTTGGAAACTGAACAGCCCCAAAACAGAGATCGTGTCCATTTTCTCCTTGCAAGATGTCATTCATACTAAACCACTGTATACAACATATCACAGATACTCAGGGAACCTCAGCCATGAGCACAGAACAGGTAGAATCACTGGTGGAACAAACCCTGGGAAGCCAAGGAGCTGACACAAGGCTGAAGACAGTAGGGCTTACGTTGTAACATGGCAGTATCTTCATACTGCAAGAGGAAAAGAGCAAACACACTCTTTTCCTCCTCTTCAGAAACACCGTGCCACATTTGTGTGGTATTTGTTTGTTTTTCCAGACCATATGGAATTCCTTTCCTTATTTATGTATTTCAGATGAATCTGTTAGCAATAGCTATTCAATAGCTACAGCCCTTAGACAGCAGCCACATAATTTCATTTCCAGGTTTGTAGGAAACCAGCACAGATGTAGAAAGAGCACATTTCAGTATTTATGAAGTGCTGCCTTTCCATAAAGAGTGAGAACCTGGTTATCATCATAACTGTTCATTAAATCCAAAACACAGTTACAGGTGAATAACAATTCATCCAGAACAGTACGGTTTTAAAAAAAACCTAACATTTGTAGGCTAGGCCTATGTCTTTGCACGCTAATCTTAAACACACCAGAGTCACTGGAAGTGCTGGAAGATTCAAGATATTCAGGATTACTCCTGCACAGCACAGTGAGCACAGGTCCTAGGGAGCTGCTGGAAATACCCATGTCATTAACAACACACAGTGTCTTGGCATGGTGAACCATCACTCTGCAAGTCATCACAGCATACGCCAATAAGAAACCTTATTCCTGTATCCCTCAAAGAGTTTCACACAACTGGTGTGAAACAGAGCTATCACGCCTCCCTTGATACCAGCATTCATAACTCTTAAAGTAATAATGAACATTTATCTCCTCAGTAGTTCTATATGAAAACATACATTTAGACCGTTACAATAGACTTGAATTCACTGGACAATGTTTTGGACAGAGACAAGAGAAAGATGTGCAAGTTTTAGATGAGCTAACAGCAACCTCACATCATGGGTTATTTCCTAACACTCGCTGAAGCATCTTCCTTTTTTTTTTCTGATACCTTCACCTCACCTCTGGTATAGGCATCCCACATTCAAATTCAGTTGGACCTTGGACTGACCTGGTAGAGCCACTGCTGTATCCTTAGTGTTCTTATTCCCTTTCTAAACCTAGGTTTTCCTCTCCAGCAGCCTTCCTGCAGCCTTTCCATGAAAAATTCTTCAGAAAAAGCAAACTGCAAATTTCTCACCTCCGGTTGCTGTCATGGTTGTGTTGAGGTAAGGGAGATGAAGAGTTTGGTGAAAAGCTGTGATTTATAGGACTATTCCCTAATCAACCTTGAGTTCTGCACATCAAAACATAGCCAGCTATTTGCATTACAGGTTATAAGGCATCCCTTGCATCTGAGAGCAAGGAGAGAGTACCCAGTGACTGAGTCAGGTCTGCCAGTCCAGGGCAGCACCCAGATTTCCTGCTCCACAGTTAAGTCTAACCTGTAGAGGCTGTCTTATGATTTGGGACACCTGGATCAATTTTGGGATGCAGAATTCCCATCTCTCACATGTTAAACATTTTGTTTCTGAACTGAATGAAAAGCACCAGTGCAAATAAAACCCCAGAGTCTGCACCTCCTGTTCCTCCAACCACTTCCTCTGTAGCTTTACCAGTAGGACTAGCAGCATCCTCCATGAAGCCCCATCATCCTGCCCTGTCCAAATTGTCAAAGAACACTCACCTTTCCGCATCCTGTTAGGCAAAACACTGTGGTATGGGTATAGGAGGGAAAAGAAACAGATCCAGAGGGGTTCATTAACAGAGCTGCAACACCACACTTAGCACTCTCAGACAAGCCTTCTAACCCAGGGTTTACTGATATTTTGGGGAATTTGATCCACCTTCATAATACAAAAGGAAGATAAAGTCTTAGAGCTGTTTCTCTGAGGGGAAAGAAGCACCTTGCACAGCACCTTGAGATACGGTGTAGCAGAGCCAAATCCTTGCTGGGAAACACAGTCCCTAGTCCAGCTGATGGACTCTGCAGTGTCTGTCATCGTGCACACAGACACAGAGGCAAGAGACATACTTTCAGGCATTTCAATTTTGTAAATATGCTCTTTTGTGGCCAGCTTTTTCAGTACAGTAATTAGATTGAGATTTTCAGAAAATCCCAGCTCCTGTGAGTGTTTATCTAGTGGCTACTTTGCAACTGTGAAATCTTCATATCTCCCCTTACTGTCTGCAAAGCACCATTTTGCATTAGAGTCCTAGATAGGAGCAATTACCCTTGCTTTGGCAGTAATACAGATCTTGCAGAAAGCTCAGGCTGCTTTGTCTCCTCACTCTAGCTTCCTCCCATGGAGCTATTTCTTTAATACTAGTCTCTGTGCAATGCTTCCAGAGCTTGTGCTGCTATAAAAACCTTACTTCAAACCACCTGACGCTTATTTCCCTCTCCCTAAATCTAAAAAAATTACTTTATGATATCTGGGGCTTATAATAGATGGGATGCATGCCAGGGGGAACAATAGGAGGAAATGAAAGATGAAATTATTAGCCAGGAGTTAAACAGGAGATGAAATGACTCTGAAGTGTTTTGGATATAAGAGGGCCTTTATTTTTGGAAAAAGCAGGAAGATTCTCAAGTCTGATTCTGGGTGGGGAAAATCTCTTGCAGATAAAAAGACAATTGCTATCCTCTTCTAATCCTTGCTGTTCCACCCCAACGTATTTTAAGGATCATTTCTATTCTTGCACACCCAATACATTGTTTCTCCCCCACCCCTATTGCCTATGATTCAAGAGGACTAATAAAAATATATACTAATATATTAATAAATAATATAATTCTAAAAAATAATATAATAATAAAATATATTATATAAATACTAGTTAGCAGCAAGACAGACAAAACCATAGTGGTTAAAACAAAAGAAGGCATGGTTTTCGGAACATAATCTAAAACTGGCAACCACAAACTACCTTGATTTAATCTCGGACTGGGCTTCACACTATTCAGGCTGGTCTAGCACTGGGGAAACAAGTAGGGTCTGTACAGCCAGCAGGCTTCACTCACCATCCTGCTAAGAAGACAATGCTCACAGTGCAGAACACATCACTGTCCTCCTCCACAAACCAGCTTCTTCAGGCTGAGGGAACTACATAGAACTCCTTTCTTTCTTTCTTCTTCCATTTATAACCTACTTATCAGGCTGGAGAACACGTGGTCATTAGGCATTCATGAGAACCTCCTGTGTGTGGCCCTTTTTTTTTTTTTTTTTTTTTTTCCAATCAACACCTTGTGCAACTGTTGGGTTTAGAAGAGGAATCAACTCAAGCAGCTTGTCTGCAGCTGAGGAGCCCTGTTCTGACTCAGACTGCAAGTATGGACGTTTTCGGAACAAACTAAGACAGAAAACATGAGAGTCTGCCCATAAGACTGCATGCACAGGGGGAAGGAAAACTAACCCAAAAGACTTCACAGGTGTTTAACGTGAGCAGCAGCCCCAAAAGCTTTCACAGGTGTTAGTGTGAGCATGCACAGCAGAGCTGTGTTTAGAAGGAGCTTGAACTATGCTTACAGCAGCAAAATGCTTTATGAGGCACAGTGAGCTGGTATGAGAGTCTCCCAACACCACAGCAGAAATACCTGGTATCTTCTTTTCTTCATGAATTTCACTGGGGACACTTCCCTGCCCCTCCCCATATTTCCTTCTTCAGCTACAGCTCGAGGAACATACCTAACCTGAGCCTCAGAACAGAAACACATCCCAGGTCCTGAAAAAAGGAAAATAGTAAGACCCTCAAACCAGAAGAGTTCCTTAAAATCAGGTTCCCCGTGCTGTCCTGTGGCCAGTGGAGCTCTCCCCTGTCCCACCAAGCCCACCATGACTCAGTGCCATAAGTCTCGCCCTCCAGCTGCAGAGCACGACAGCACTTGTCCTCCAGAACAGCCCGAACAAAACTGGGCAGGTCAGAGAGAAAAGAAACACGACCAGGAGGCAGAATTGTGTCCTTTTCAGTCAGGTTGGAGTCCATTAAAAAAATGAACACGAGTTTAGGTGAAAAACTCATATTTCCTTTAGTTGAAACTTCAGTTCAGGGTGAAGTATTTCTAAATGAACCAGTAGACCAGCTATTTTACTTCCTATGCCATTTTTCATACTGTGCTATTGATTTTGTTTGGGCACTGCAGGTTTCTTTGTACACTGAATTTTTAAGGCTGGTTTTTTCCCCTTCCTCATTAATGATGTCACCTATAAGTTGAACTTTAGCACCAGTTGAGCTAAAGTTTCCCTAGAACAAGTGGTGGTCAGGGTGACCTTCATTTGACACAGAAGCTAATATTCATTTCTCTTACAACCTGTTATAAAAATAGTAAAATATGGCTATTACTATTAATCTTCTTGGCATGATTGCTGAATGATGAAGGCTATTAAAAACGTTGAGGTTATCCTTCTTTTGCTAAAAGGCAGAATTCCAAGAAAATGTATAATATTCGCTATTTTAAAGTTAAAAATTATCGCAAATAGAAATTTTTAGCCATGCTGAGAGATGGGAATTGAGGATAACAAGGCGTGCTCCGTTACTGAGTAGTAGGTGTACAGCCACTACATTAAAGGTGACTCTGCCATGCTGAGACACTTAGCACCAGCCCTGCCCCTTCTATGAGCTTATGAATCATAATCACTTTTCAGTAACCACCTTATCATTCTTCTGGGGGGATTTTATATTGCCCTGGTGATGTCTGCTTTATGTACCGTAGTGATGGATCTGTTAACTATTCAGTGCCTCCACGTTTTCCGCCGGGCACTGTTGGTAGCAAGCAGAACCTCTGGGTATTGTCTGGCTTTTGGTGCCTTTGTAAAGCCACTCTCTGAGCCCAATTCCCCTTCACAGCCAGAAGATGAATCTGTTTTACAGAATTTCCATGTAGTATATCCTCAATGGGCTTTTGACCTAATGTTATGCAAATCTTTGCTCCCCTAGAGAAGAATTGGAGAAAATAAGCTGAAAAATATTCCAGACAGGAATGTTACATGTAAAAAATATATTAGGTTGGTTTAAGAGAGGACACTAAGGATGAATTTGAAATAGGGCATTATTTCACATGAGGTAAATAGACCATCTCTGGTGCATATTTAATTTACCTGTTGCTGCTGGCAAGTGTATAGTCTTGTATTTCTGAACATTGCTTCTGGTTGTTTCACAGACACAGCTTTAGCTCAATCAGTGTCTGTGAAGAATAAGTCCTGATTCATTAATGGTCAATAAATACCAGAGAAAAACTGGATAAACATTCAATGATTGGGCCAATGCTCAGCGCAGTAGCTATCAGAACACTGTCACTTCCAATCTGCTTGAAAATACACACAGTGCTCAGTTTGGTCAGACACCACAAGGGAGACTGTCAGCTAAAATGGAGTAAAACTATATCCCAGCAATGTTTATTTTTCCAGATTTTGCATGTCCTTCGTCTACTCAGTAAAATCACAAATGGTGTCTGATCTCCCCAGGTGTCTTTTTGTTCTTTGTGGTCCTCTCTGCATTTCTGCTGGCATAAATCAGACGCTGCTCTACCAAGCGCCATGGCAGGAGGGGAGTGAGAGCGGTCCTTCAGCCCAGCATCATCGCCTGTTGCCTTTGGTAGACAAGAAGCTGCAAGATACATGTGGCCTGAAATTCGATGCTGTCTGCAGGAGCTGGAAGACTCAACCATATGCAATATCTATGCACAATAAAACCTGAAAATCCATACCAGTCACATTTCCTCACATCAACCTCAGCCATGTCCCAGATTTATAAGCCACTTCTAAGTGATTTCGTTCCTAGGAATGCATCCTGGCTAACACTGCCTTCGCATGCAGCATGCTGCTTTTGATTTAATCTTCATTAATTATTTTTGTCCAGCCATTCAAAGCCCACTCATCGGGGGCACTGATTTATGGTGCGGGGCATGAAATAGCCAGATTCTATTAGAAAGATTTGCAGTTACAAGCCTGAAGCATTATTTATTGGGGTTTCACTAGTAATTGTAACTTTTCCCCCAGCACCTGTGAGTGGGCAAGCGGACTCTGTTATGCATTTTCTGTGATGCTTTCTTCTTTTATCTACTTGTCTGTTCTCACCAGCCTTTAGAGAATATCAATAGTTAAGGGTATCTAACTACATACATTTAAATAAGACCTAAACACTCCCAACAGTAAATGGAGTGGACGTAAGACAGTCAGGAGTTTCCAGCACTGAGACACCTAATACCTGGATCTCTAGGCAAAAAGATGCAGGACTTATTGACTTTTAATTTAATCAGTTAAATACTTAGAAATAGAAGTGTTGAACACTGACTTTTGTATCTCACAAATCAGCTGAAAGCTTTCCAGATACACTTGAGCTTTCATGCCAAGTTAAAAAAAAATGCTACTCCCAAAGTTTCACAACCGGTATTTTTGTGGGAGTTAAAAATATACCTATATTTGAACAAATATAGTCTCTTCTCCTCCCCTGCAGAGCTGACAATGCCTGTTTGCCTGCAGCAAGAGGGGAGACAGGGGCAGTCCTGGGACGTGATGCTGTGGCCCAGCCCCTGCTCCACTCCTCGCTCTATGCATCCCTGCCTGGCCCAGGCTTTACTGCTTTGCTTCCCTCTTCTCCTCCCTCCTTTAAAAACCAGCTTGTGGCATCTGATTTTTCTCTCTGATTCTGCTGGGGTGTAAATGCTCCAAAAGAAAGGGCTCTGGTTCTTTTTCAGATGAAGTTCTTAAACAACGGGAAGGACTGTGTGTACGATTGAGAGGCAGTGGAAGGCCCATGGGAGCCGGGCTCAGGAGGTCAAGGAACTCTCCAAAACTCAAACAGCTTGGGAGAGCTCCTAACAGACGCCATGCAGACGAGGTTTAAGTCTTCCTTCTGTGCTGTGATGCTGCTCTTTGCTGAGAGCCAGGAAGTTAGGGACACTGTCCTTGGTTTATTGCCTCCATAGAAATGTGGGATTTCTAATCCAAATTAAGAAGTACTTCAATGTGTAAATGAATTCAGTCTAACTTGCATAAACTTGGTCGGGAAATGGTTCATTGCTGGATTAAGGTACTGATAAGCAAATTTAGGCTGAGAAGCCACGCTGCTATTTCGTCACTTACCCCATATAGACCAGCAACTGCCCTGGTCCGATGGCTCTGGATGGAGTCACACACCTATGAGCCCTTGATTTCCGTCTCCAATACAAAGCCCTTTGCATCACATGCAAAGGGAAAACTCTGGTCAGCGAGAAACACTGCTCTTTCCTCTGCACCTTGCCCTGAGGTCCCATCATTTTTCCCTCTCCAAGCAGGACTGGCCTCTTTCAGTGTGTACTCAGGAGTCCAGTGAGTAACGCGTAGGAAATGAGGGGAAGGATGCTGGCAATTCTGTGGCATCTTTTGTAATAGATGGGGTCTTAACCCCAGTGTCCTGGATAAACTCCAGTTCTGGTAATTGCATTCTGCATACTTAAAATCCCCCTGCAGTTTCAAATGAATCCATTATTCTTCACTTCCTTTCCTAAATTGCTGTGCAGCTTTGCTTTGTGCTGCTGAAGAGTTGCTTTGTTTCACCTGAGGGATGATGGCATTTCAGGGCTGTATGAAATGGGCCTGAGTGCACAGTTTGTACAACAGTCAGTGAAACACTTTGGGATTATTCATAATTAAGTATCCGCTCCCTGTAAATGAATGGGTTTATAATGCTGGGTGAAGTAGTACAACACAAAGCACTGCTTCTCTCTCTACTTGAAAGTTGGTAATATAAAACTTATATGGGCAGTAAAAGACAGAAGTTTTCTAAAATTCCCCTTACCCAGCTAAGCATGCAAACTTTAAGTGACTGTCTCAGTCTTAACTTTCCCATATTGTTATTGATTAATTGCTCTACTTCAATTTCCTTGTTCTAAATGGAAACACTACAATCATAACTCCAATCTCTGGCCACGATACAAACTGATTTTAAATCTTTAAATTGTGTCAGTGGGAGGAGGTGACGGGGGGTGGAAGGAAAGCCTTTTATTTTTATTATTAATTTTCATGTGTTCCAGGGTTTACTAATTTCACCCAGATGTGGAAAAACCACAAGGTATTTCTGCTGCAGACAAACACGGGAGATGCTTCAGCATCATAAACTTGCTCTGGCATGATCTTGTCCCAGCAGTGTGTCCTGGTAAGAAACAAGAGGATATTCCACAAACATCAAAACATGCTCGTCTTTCTCGAGCTGAGCCAGTGACCTTTTTCAGCTCCAGCTGCTTGAGTTATAACTTTGTTCCCCTTCAAGATTTGAGCTTGTCCTTATTGTATTCATTGCCTGTGGCCTTGCAAGAATGTCACTGGCATCTTCTGAATTTCCTGTCTGTCCTGGAAGGAGACGGTACCACCTAGAAGCTCTGTGTACCACAGGAGAAATACGCTTTCTAGGAGCCTTAGCAGGTGAGAAAACAGCCAGGACTCCCACCCTTGGAAACGGTATTCTTTAGCTAATACTATTCCTTCGACCTGTGGCTGTTACCCACAAAGCAGAAGGTCAATACAATGGTGTAAGTAGATTCCTCATGCCCTTTCCTTCTCTGCAGGGTAGGTCACAATCTGCTCCTTGATTGCTCCAGCACTGTTTTGATGCAAGCTAAGAATGAAATCAATAGAAAAGATTATAGAAAATTATGTATGATGTGGCATCTTGGCAAAAAAAAATATGCTTAATCTGAAACAGAAAAATGCTGACTTAGGAGCCACACGTGCATCTCATTTAGAAAAAAATCTATACTGTTATTAAAGTAGCCACAATGAGAGTATTAGCTACAAATTAGGTATGTGTACTGAGGAGCAAGCTTTGTGTACTGTATGGGAGAAGGGGAGCAGCATGTCTTGCACTGTGAGACATCGAATGAGAAGCTAAAAGATCTGAGGGCTCTGCAGAGGTCAACTCAGGACCCAACTGAGCTTCAATGGTATTTTATACATAAACCACAATATTTTAAGAACAGTCCTCTAGCAAATAAAATGTCAGAGAGCAAATACCAAGCCTTTCCTTGAAGATCTGGGGGGGCAGGGAACCCAGAATGACCAACAAACCACAGCTGACAGCGTACCTCCAAATGCCAAGGAGTGCATTTATGGCCCTGGTCCCTCCGAGGACTCCAGCCTCTCCATGCAGCAGCCTTGTGCAGTTAGAGAGGAACTTCAAAACCCAGCTATGACAGACTGACTGCTCTCCCTGCCCAACCCATCTCCTGTTTCTGCAAGCCCTACAGCAGCTGGGGCTGTTGCAAGGATGCCCTCTCCTTCCTCTATCCTCAACCCCATGTTGCAGAGTGGGTCCTCTGGAAGAGAAAACAAGCACTGATTTGCTTCCCACATACTCCTTTTCCATGGCATCCAAACTTGTTCCTCTTCCTTTTTCAGGAAGGAGGTGATATTCCACCTTTAACTTGAACATTAACAGTTTTTTAAAATGGCTATAAGAACTGGCTAGAGTTGGCTGGAGGTCCGAAGTCCAGATACTGGCCTGATTTTGAAATGGGAAATTTTCACAAGCAGTGCTTCAGGGATTTTGAAAGTTTTCCAATTTATTTTTTTTTTTAAACACAAAACCGGGAAATGAGTAGTGTAGTTTTTTTCCATGTTCCTCCCTGCCCTTTTTCCTTTTTTTCAGTGAGAAAAGTTAAAAGGAAAAAAAAAAGAGAGAGAGAGACAGGGAAACAGGAGGCATAAATGAGAAATTATTCTAAAATGGATTATTTTGATTAAAAGTCCTGTCAGAGCTTTGATACAAGAATGCCCTTTTACCAGCATTGTGGTGGGGAAAGGACCATGGAGGACAAATTAGAGGAATATTGCCTCTGCCTCCCAGCCAAGTTAATTCTGTTAGTTAACTATCGTGAGAGCAGTATTTACATAACCACCCCTCGGTGGGAATCGCATACACAGTGCTGCTCCAGCTTCCCAGCCAAAAAACCCAGGCAGCGACAGCTCTCAAGGACCTTGCATTTGCGCAGTGATTTAATTCACAGGCGTAAGAGCCTTCACAAGCCTGACCACAAAACGCCTGCACGGCTGGATTAGCCAGCTCCCTCCTCCTGGGAGAGTTTTCAGGGGAAACTCCTCTGCCTCTCCCGGGAGGAGGGAGGGCTGTGGGCGAGCTCAGAGCACCCTCTGCTGTAACCCTGCCCGCATGGAGACACAGTGGGTGCACATCTGGACACAGCTGCAGTCTGCAGACGGACACACGGATGGCTCAGCTGAGTGCCTGGACCTTGCATGGGGCATTGTCACTACGGTGGGATGTCACACGTCTGGTTGCTCCACTGGAGACGGACTGGCTGCCAATGTCTACTTGCATGCTTTCAAGACACTCATTGCCATGATTTTAGGCATCAAAATGGACTATCTATTACCTCTTTTGGGATTCCTTTGCTTTTCTTGGTGGCTAACCACACCAACAGTGAAAATGTGTGTGCTATTTAAAAAATAAGTGGACCTTAATTTAACTCTCAGACATGCGTTCTTGCTATGCCTACAGGCACTCGATAGAACAGTACCTATAGAATATTTATTCCTCGTGAAGATATATAAACCCTGCAAGCAAATCAAGGCTGAAATCTTTCTGATAAACCAAACAGATTGAGGTCTGTAAATCTCACACCATAAGGCACATTTTCCTGCCCTTGTATCTTTACTGTGGCTCTTTGCAGCATCCTTTCCAGTGTTGCAACATCCTTTCTGAGATGTGGAAGGCAGAACTGTGTTTGCTGTTCCAGTCTCACCATAACAATGGAGAAGACAGAGGTTAAACCATTCACTCTCTGTTCTCCAGTGTCCCTAGTCTCAGCAGAAGTACAGGTCAGCAGCACTCATAATGCTTTATTTCATTTGATTTCCTTTAAGAAGAGAATAAGATTTCCATTCACAATATCACTAAGAAAAATACATCTGCTGCATTTAAGACCACCTTTTATTCAGTCTCAGTGAAATAATAATCCCTGATCCTGTAAGTGAAATTGTTTTGAGCCCAGATGAATTAACATGACCTTGTTTAGCAAGTATGTTTAAGAAGACATCTGGCATGCAATGTTCCCCTTCATTTTCTTTAGAGAAAATCCTATCTAAGCATATGCCTCAGGAAAGAGCACAGTAGTATTTCGTACTACATGAGATGCTTCTTGTGCATTTAATATTTTCCCTGGTGACAAGTATGAATTCTTCCTCCTTAAATAAAGAAGCATGCCTTGCAGTCACAGCAGCTGTCCACATGATACCCATTAATATGTTGCTGAAAAGAGGTCACCTTTGTCTTCAAAAGGAGGTTCTTCAGGAATCTCTGTTCCGCCGTCATCTTACTTCCTGGAAAAAATGAAGGTATATCCATGTTAAGAGATTTATTTACAACCACCATTGGTTCCATTTCAAACTAGACATAAAAAAAGCTGTAAAAGCAACTGCTTGTGAGAAACACTTGCACTGTCCCATAAGAACTCATAGCTACTTATTTAGATTGAGACCATGGAAGAAGAGCAGAGAAAATTGCGCTTACCCAGATCCCTTGGAGTAATTTTTTCTCCATAAGAAGTGAACATTAATTTGTTGTGTAAATACAATTTAAGGTCACTCTTTAAAGCAGAGGCAATTACCCAAGGATGGAAGTATAAGCTATTATATGCATTGAACAGACAAAACGGTGTGTTCTCAGAATCAGATACAATCCATACTTTAATGCCCAAGTCAGGCACAGGGATCTCAGCAAGTACAATTTTAAAAGTAATTGAAACATCAATATATATCTTCGCATTATTTTACTTGCAGTCAAGACCATTATTGTAGCACGTGTCAACTGAGCTCGCCAACAGATCTTACATGAGTGCACTGTACAATCCAAACCAAAACAGGCTCAGACTGCACATGCACAACTCAGGCCATGGCCAAAATGGCTCTCAAGTGGTTGCCACAGTAGTGATTGGAATTACTACAGAAAATTCATCCCCCAAAACCCTTATAAGGAAGCTTAAGTGGAGTTGCAGAAATAAAATAAGGCAGCAACTAGAGGATGCATTATTTAGGATGGTTTCCAGATTCCAAAATTCTCCCCAGAACCATGATGCTTCCATGGGAGTACCCTGCAGGCAACAGACTCTGGAAATGGTGCCTGGGACTCCAAGGTAGCTCTGCCCCATCAGGTCCAGCAGCTCCAAGGATGTTTGCTTCACATCAAAACATAGGTGGTTAGGAATGTAGCCCAAACAGGGTATTTTTTTTTTTTTTTGTCTACAGAGGAAACTGTTTGGTGTCTTTTGTTAAAACTTGTGTACAATCAGACTAAAGAACAAAACTTTGAAGAAAAATTTTACTTGCTGAAAGACATCTTGTAGCTGACTCATTCCTCAAGATACACACACTTACCTGCTGCCCTAATACAAACCATTCGTGCTGTGTAGCGTTCAACCCACTTTGATGATAAAGCACAGTAAATAGCCACTTAAGTAGCTAAGAAGAGCCATTTGTAACCCTGACATTGTTTCTGTTGCTTCATGTTGCATTACTCAAGATTTGCTCCCAGAACAGGCATGAGGAGCAGTGTCCAGCTCTCATGTCATCATGTCATGATGTCAACCGTCATCCTCAGATGAAATGGCCTCAACAGATGATTGAGTGCTCTTCACGCTGCTCCCATGGCCATCTGGGCATTGCACAGGGAGACATGCAGACACCTTTCTGTGGCAGATTTGGACACCAGAGTGTTATTGGAGTTACCTGGACTTTCACTATACCTGATCTGAGCATCCAACAATTTGGCATGGGAAGCATGAGATCTTGAATTGGGTATTCTGGGCACCACTGCATTACAAATACTAAACAGTAGTAAATAAGCTGCATTCTAGTGTGAGTACCTTTCTTTTGAAGTGTAGTTTGTTGATGAAGACCCATGACCTGAGAAAGGTAAGATTCACTTATAAATATTTATCATCAGTTATTCTTTCTATTCTCAAGGAAGAGAATATTCTATTTACTGAGAAAATAGAGTCTCATTAGACTGCACAAACCAATTATATGATGCTCATCATCTTTCAACTTTCACAGGTTCTTAATTGCTGTGGGAGAAACAGTTGTTGTTAAACAGCTATTTTTATATGATCCAGATATTATATCTGTTGAACCAATAAAATGCACAATATATTTCTGCCATTGCTTTTAAACCTCTTATCTTCTTGGATTATAGACATGACCCTTGCAAACCGTCCAGTTAGCAAGATGTGTACAATTAAAGTAAAATGTATGTGCATACACATGTATGTATATTAATATGTGTATATATATACAGCATACAAAAAAAATACATACATACAGAGCTCTCTAGTGCATACTCTTCCCTCTCAGCTAAACCAGGGAAGATTCCAAAGGTATGCTGCAGCTTAGAAATATAATTCTTCCCAATTGAATTGCTCCAGGCTTTAAAAATTCAGGAGTTCATTAAAAACATCATGACATCTAAAAATAGTAACTATAACATAGTTTTAAAGGCGGGAGAGTCTTAACTTGCCTTCTGAATTTTGGCCCTGCAGCTTTGTATGTTCAAGTTTTTTTTGGAATCATTTAGTGCACTGAATATTTACTTCTTTCTTCTCCTCTTATGAAAGCTGAGATTCTCATGAAACACCACAACCAAGTAACCTTGAATCACCCCACCAATATCACGAGCAACAAGCCCTTCGGATCTTAAATTAGTGACTAACAAACAAGGAAGAGTTACTGGCAACTTTCAAATAGGATTCACTAGAATGGAGGTTATTCATCCCTGTGAGACGCCTGTTATTGTGAGGCCCTTAAGAGAGACCTAAGGAGGCCAGGCTGTTCTGAACTGCAAATACCCGTTTAAAATGTCCCGCTGATGGAGCCGCAGGAACACCGTTGGTTCTCCAGCCTCACAGGAACAACACACAAATCTCTTCTGATACAGCTGAAGGTAAAAGAAGATCTTGAGTTTCCTCAAACAGACCCTCACTTGATGCAATTTGGCTAATCAGGAACTGAATCTATGGAATGGGCATGCAAAAATAGGAGGAAAGGAAGAAGAAGGGAGCCAAAATAACCCAAAAACTTCATTCAGCTGATAGCATTTGCCAGGTCCTTAAGGAAAAATCACTGCTCCCAGCAGGCAAGCCCCACCTTGTCCTACCTGAACAAATGACATTCACCATCCCAGTATGTCAAGGAAGATGAGCTGGCAGAGAGTGTGATGAATTGCTGTAATTAAAGGAAGAAAAAGGCACCAAATTAGCTGTCAAAGAGCAGGACTGGAAGATTGCACCTGGGATGAGTTGATGCATACAGCGCAGCTCCAAGGTAGAGCTTCACTGCCTGTTTGGGATACTCCAGGCAGTAAAATCACAGGTGATCCCCAAACGCTCTCTGGGTACTTCTGTCCCACCTGGGGTATTAATCTAGCCTGCAACATCCCCTATCCTCCTATTCCAGCCTCCATAGGACAACACTTTCAGACTGTTGTGTAACGCTGCTGTCTAAATGGCACCTACAGCAACTGGAGTGAGTTGATACCGGCGGGTGCTTTGTAAAGCTCTGTGGGATGCACTGGGATGCCAGTTGTGGTGCACAAGCGAGAGCTTAATATTGCTGTACCACTGTCTGCAGATGGTGGTTGCTAGGAGGCAAATATCATATCGAGAAACCTGAAAGGAAGCAACAATTTCAGGTCCAGTGTGGGGCTCATTGGAGTCTTTCTGTTGACTTTAAAAAGGATGTGATCCATCCTTTAGCAAAGGCACTGGAATTTTTTGAAGAAGTAAAAAGGGATGTCACCCAAATGACTCCAGGTAATAAGGGCAGACAACAGCAGGCCACCAGAAAGGAAGAATGACTGGGGAAAATGAATGGCAACATCAGCTTCAGTGAACAAAACCCCACCAGATAAAGAATCTGATGGGGAACAGCTAACAATGAAAAACTGTATAAAACATATATTATTACTAGGTTCCCCCCCATGCCAGGGTTAAATTTGACAGAGACACTGGGATTTTTCCACTTCTTGCATCACGTGGCCCTTCTCACCTCACAAAATCCCTGTACCCATAAGGTTGTATATAACTGAAGCTGCCCTTTGCAATTTCTGCTCTCCTGCTGTGGCACCTTGCAGTGATTTTAGGTATCGATCTGGGCTCTGGGATGTTTAAAGTTCACTGGACAGACCTGGGGGAAGTTTTCTGGCATGTGGTGTGAACCCATCCCAGCCCCGATCCAGACCCCTCTCCACTGTGTGCACAAAAGCACCCTGGGAGCCCTGAAACACCACAGCTGCTCCGTGGAAGCACAAACAAGAATAAAAGAACTTTCTTTCAAAGTGGAAAAAAACCCCATCAGACCTGGCTAAAACACAGTCACATAAACCCAATCTCTCCCTGCCTACTGTACCGTTGCAGGACAAGTCCTTTTGTTCAGCAACCCCTAACGGCTCCCTATTAACGAAGCCCCACACCGGCTCTCTCTTCTCATCCCAGCTGAGGTTTGGCAGGTTTCTGGCTCCTCTCCAGCAACTCCAGCGCTGCTCGTGCTACAGAGTCCCTGGGAGATGGGAGCATTGCCCAGCACAGCACCTCCCCTATTTTGAGGAGGGACACAGCTCCATCTATCCAGTGGGTCGTCCGCCAGAAAGAGCTGGCAGAGAGGATGCCACAGCCAGACAAACCTCCTCTGCAGGTAAACACCTGTAATTAGTAAGTAGATGTCCCCCAGGTCTCCCACCATCCCAACTAACCCAGGAGTCAGGCGGGGCTGACCTACCAGCCATATCCATGTTGGTACCTCCGTTTGTGTTTTCTTAACTGAAAACTTACCTTCTTTATCCGACTTGTCTCTCGGTGACCACCTGGGGCCAGGGACAACATGCCACACACCCAGCACAACACACAGCACACCTCCAACCGCCCCAAGCACTCTGGGGTTTAGCAATCTCCGTTGGCATCATAAGCTTGGTTTTTTTATTATTTTTTTTATTTATTTATTTTCACTAAGAAGACACAGAAAAATAAGATCAGTCTGCAGCAGACTTTTTTTGTGCGATTGTTCTGATAGGAGCTTCATGGGGATACAAACATATTGCAAAACAGTTGAAAACAGTATTTTCATCACCTTCAGGAACTCCCTGGTGGGGTTTCAAAGTCTTTGCTCACTGCTGAGGTGTTCACACCTACTCTGGTCCTCTAGGGAGGAATAATTTCCTCAGGTTTTGACTGTGCTCAATAAAAGGGAACCTCTCTTTTGCTAGTGAAATCCCCCCCCCTCCAAAAGAGAAACTCATCACTGTGATCCTTCCCCCCTGAGAGCTAATGTGGCTTCAGCAATGTCACACAGAGTGTCCACCAGCCAAGGACTGGTCCTCTCATCTCCAGAAACAGCATCCCCTTCTCCTCAATACCCAACAAATGAGCAAAGAATGATTAAGCATGACATTCCAAAGAGGCATAAAAATGCAATTCTTTCTCCCAATAAAATCAGGTAACTGATTTTTAGCAGGCATGATGTGTGGTCTTCTAATAATGGGTAAATTATTAGAAGCTTCAGGCTCCTGAAAATTTTCATCGTCACTTCATGGATGGGGGATTGAATCACAGAACTCACCTGCCTGGCACTGACAGGATACAAACTTTGCAGTGCAAACTCAGCTTGAAGTTCCGAGCTTTCTGCAAGCATCTTCTCTGCACATTGTCATTGACTGCTGTGAAGCTCCCTCATACAGCTATTACCCGAAATCTGATCAGGTATGAGCCAGGAGAGCCTTTACGTTAGTAAATCAATAAAGTGCCCAACAAACTTAAATCAAGATATTTGAAATATTAGCAGATAAGTTTGATTTTATGGATGGAAAAATGAAAATTATTTTTTAACAATCTCAGATTAAAGAAATCTTATTAACTCCTGGAGACATCCAATAATTCATGCAGGTGACAGAAGACCCAAACCTCTGTTCCACCAATGCTACAGTCCCACTATCCTGTCCTGAATTTCCCTGCAGCTGATAGATGGGGAAGCTGCAAAGGAGCAAATCATTGCCAGTTCTCCCACTCGGCCCTTCTGGGGCTCCAAATCCCAAGTAAACCCTGTGGTCTGCCAAACCTAACTGCTGCTATCCTAGGAAAAATTATAAGTGGCAAAGCAGAGGCTCCTAAATAGGAATGAGATTTAGATTGATTAAGATAGCTATTACATGTCAATTTATTTAAATATAAATGGATTATTTGGAACATGTTCATTGAAGACTAACAGCTCCTGAATGCAATATAGATAACGTGGCTAATTATAAAGTCAAGCGGTCGTTATTAGTATTTCTAATGATCAATTAGTATTCCAACAACATAAAATCGTCAACTTTAAAGCTCCAACAGTTGTGGTAATTGGGAGAAGAGACTGTGCTCTATGCAGAAAGCAATCAACCAATTAGAGCCTGGCTGAAATAAGAGGTATAAAGCTGAGTTTTCTGGGGCCCACAAAAAAACCTGGGAGCTCAGAGTCTGATGGAAGCTAGAGGAGCTGCTTTCAGTTTTTATTTTCAGTTTTATTTTTTGGTAGGCGCAGCCAGGAGGAGGTTGAATGAAAAGGTTACAGAAAACTTGCTGCAATTGGTGTACATACATGGCTCTATGAGGGTATATACTCTGGACATGATGACGGACCTTAATACAACCCCAGAGAGGCAATAAGACAAGACAATAATCTTATCTGTGTAAAGACAAGGTTTACTCAATTAGATATACCTAAATGCAATAGATTTCCATAGAAAAACAGATCAGTCATAACTTCCATTCTGCATGTCAGTCGAAGGAGCAGCAGTAATTTAATACACTGCACTTGCAATTCTGTGCAGTTGTAGTGTCGTGTTGCTGGATCACTGCCAGAAGGAAAGCAAACACGCTTTTCTGAAGAGACGGTGTCTTGCAGTAAATTTGGACCAAATTAGATTTATTGAGCACTGGCACACTTCAAGGCCTGTGGAGAGGAGAGCTTCTCCCACTGGACCAAGGGGCATCTCCCGAATGTGTCTTGCTGAGGCTGTCAGGACAGAGGTCCAAAGGCAGGTGTTGGGAATTGGGTGGAAATCAAACACCTGAGCCCTCCCAGTTCAGCCGCTTTTCCCCAGGGGGGGGCCTCGCTGTGTGGTGGGAGAGCAGGAGGCAGGAGATCGTGGGTGGGCTAAGCCTCCCTCCAGCCCATTACCAGAAAATCCAGCTGGACCATCAGCAATGAGCACCTCCGCAACCCCTGCAAATCCCAAAGAGTGAGCTGCTCTGATTACCACCCGGCTGTGGATGGGGCTGGGGCTCGGTAGCCACTAATGACTTCCAGTTGCCGACCCTCTTGCAGAAGGATGCATGGTTTTATTGCACTGGGGAGGGGAGTCTCTGCAGCAGCGTGCAGGAGCTTTACGGAGGAGGTTGGGAAAAGCCCATCCTCAGCTTGGATGGACAATTTGTTTTTAATCTTAACAGCAATTCTTACCTTGAGACACAAAACTTCTTCCCTGCCAGCTTCTCTAAATCACTGGAAAAGTAAAGGTGGGACTCAGTGCAGCGTGGTATCAGGTGATCCGTGGAGGGAAAGGGAATAGGGAAAGGAGATGTCTCCTTCCCTGTCACTCCTGGCCTATGCATGCCAGCACTCCAATGGGCCAGGTCTCATAAGCGAGGCCACTGCAGGGAGACCATCCCCGAAGGGCATCTCAGCAGAAGGACTTCTGGCCAGGAAGAGCCCTGAGGTGAAGTTTTGGGCTGTTCCTCCCAGTTACAACCAACAACCTTGCACGGGGAAAGAGATGGACTAATGATTTTTTTTTATGCCTCTCCCTGATGAGATGGATCAGGGCGAAGCACGCACCAGTGGTGGTGGCACCGCGAGTGCTGCCTTGAGCCCCCTGCTTCAGAAATGGGTGAAAACTTCCCAGCAGACTTTCTGCTTCTTTCTTTTCAGCAATAAACCTGCCATTTTGACCATATTGACAAGTTTTGTGCAAATTGCTATGTTTCAGTTCACCACCTTCATCTGGGAGTTAGCAAATCATTTTACTTTCATACAGCTGAAATGTGTCCTCTTGGCTCTAGTCTAATTTTTACATATTTGTGTATAAATAGCAATTTCTGTAGTGGTTTTATTATGCATAGCAGTGATTTTTTTTAATGCTCATTTTTTCACATATGATATTTTGAGCAGATTCAGGACAAGATGAACCCCTCTAAACCCCTACATGCTACAGAGGTTTTCTTTAGCTTACTGTACAAACAGCAGTTTGCGATAGCATACACAGTCCAGCATAAAGGCAAGGAAAGGCTCTTCATTCTGCTGGTAAATCTGTTCAACTTCATCTAGAATAAGCTGAATACAGCATAGTAAAAAAGAAGCACTTTTTCCCAGCTAGCTAAGGGGCTTTATTACTGTTTCCTGTAAGCACCACTAGATTTGTGATCTAGTGACTTCTGAATCTCAATTGTTTTGCAAGAAAAAGCTTTCCCTAAAAATTGCCAGCACTTTCGGTTTTATTCCAAGTCAAGAACTGGCATCTCCCCAACTCTAATTAATGGTGGCTATTTTTTGCCATGTCCAGTAGCAAAACCACAACAATTGGCCCAGAAGTAGAGCAGACACAGCTTTTGCCATGACCTGCTGGGCAGTCACCATTCCCAACATCACAGAGAAAAAAATTCACACTAGCCTTAATAGATGTCTTTTTCCAGTGCAAAATAAATGTTGTACTAAATCACCTGCTTATCACTCACTAGGCATTTGCAAATAAATCCAGCCTTAGATTTCAAGCGCGTCAGAAATTTTCCACCAGAAAACACTGATTAGATGCAATATGCTCTGTGGGAACATATTGATTCTGTCTGGCCTTTGGGCATAAACCATGTCTGGCTTTTTATATGTCCATCTTCCCCACTTTCCTGGCTTCAGCACTGCTAGCCACCAAAGTGCGGAGGGAGGTGGCTCCTGGGATGGTCCCACAGCTACCAATATCCCCACCACCCCCTCTGCCCTGGGTGCCCTCCCCTGGGACAGAGAAACACAAAACAAATGCTCAGTAGAGCAGTGCTGTCACCAGGATATAAAAATGTGGATGGGGTGAACCTAGTAACACCTCTGCAAAACAGAGTGTGAGGCCGTGAAGAACATCGTTCCTTTGTGGGCTTATACCCAGTCACCTTCACGAAAGAGGGAGGAGGTCACGGCTGGAGATTCACAGGGGTAAAAAGGGTGGGAAGGACCTCAGCTGAGCATTTCTGGACTCTATCGCACCCTTGTCCCAGGGATCAGCTACTCCTCAACTTTCTCAACACACGTTAATCTGACACGTCCTAAAAGCCTTCCAAAGCCTGTATGGTCCTTCCCAGGAAATCCTCAGGGCGCTTTGCCAGCCTTTCTACCAGAATCCCTCCAGCACCTGGTTTGACATGGCTGCGGTTCCCACTGCACTCTGCTTCCCCCGTGCACCAGGGAGGGTGGACTCAGCCTGGCCCCATCCCTGGGGACAGCCCAGCCCAACATCCCCAGTCTCCCTGCCTCCGAGGCCCCGAACCGCTCCCCTACCTAATGCGTGGGACGGGATGTCACGTTTGCCTTTGCTTTGTTTTGCCGGGATGGGGTGGAAGGAAACTAAAGCCAGACCCACAGTCTCCCTCTACCCTTTAATCTTCAGCCAATATCGACGGTGTCAGATAGTCACCCAAATCTAGAAGGACAAGAGCATTACTCAGGAAAAAGCTTTATGGCGATTGCATGGCGTTTGGCTCATTCAGAAACTAAATGTCAACAAAAACATATTTGCCGTCTATTCTGGGACACTGGAACATCCTACGGACGCTGCAGTGACAGCACAGCACTCAAAGTGTGCTTTAGCCTTTAAGAAAATACA
>KZ506269.1:0-15240 GCA_002844005.1 Limosa lapponica baueri | reverse complement strand
GGGTCACCCCTTTCCAAAATGCATCCAAAATTAAAACCCCTAAGGAGAATGCAATGCTGCGGTACCGTTTTGTAGACATTCATACGCGGTCCTCTCCCTCGTTATAATGCAGACCACCTGCCTAAGGAGACGGCTTCGGCAGACAGGACTCCCGGCAGTGCACTTACAGCTGCATTAGCTGCCTGTTTATTCAAGATGCAAAGTTCCTAGAAATAGGTTAATTACTTTCCTTTAATTACACATTCTCTTATTAAATGCCAATAATAAAAGGGAATGTCTGCCCTAGAGATAAGATTATGCCACATTCATAAATCGGCTTTTGGGGACAGCAGATAAATGTCTCAGCCATTTTAAAATACAAATTTGTCATTCATGAGAGCAATAAATAATGCAAACAGGATGTGTGGTTACACTGACATTATCACCTCGTCGTTGCTTAAAGGCACCCCGGGCATGAATATGTGACACTATAACCTCAGACTCTTTGATAAATTATTGCCCATCACAATCCTATCTAACACAGGGGAACGGATGAGCAGTGGAAAGATTTTATGGTTGCAGTTGCAGTACTTTGTGGCTGTAATACAATTACTGGAGTTATTGCTGAAGCAGCGAGGGATGCTGGAAAGTACGGGAAAGTCTGCATCCTCCTGGGAGGTAATGTGTAAAGAAATCTTAACGAGTATACCCCGTGGGGGATTTCCTACCCTGCAAGTATTTAAACTGCTAATTAATTCCTATTAAAACAAGGTCTTTTGTGTACATCAAAAAATGGTGCCTGAGGCTTTGAGCCTGCAGTGGGATCTCCTAGGACTTTGCACCAGCTGAGTCTGCCAGGCTTGGCTGAGACAGTATGAAGCACCAATGAGCCCTTTAGTGGCCTCCATTTCAGGGTCGGAGCACCATGCCCATGTCCATGGCTTAAGTCCATTCCCAGGCATGATATAACCACCAGAAAACTAGAGAGCACAAAAGCAACCAGCCCCCAGGCACAAATAAATTATGCATGTCTAGGCTCAACCCTTACTTCGCGTGTGCAGTAATACATATTTCAAGATGAGCCACCACAGTTACACATAAAAACTTTGCTTTTAATGCCATGCTTCCTTGAAAACAGGGAAAAAGTTAGAGATAACCCACACTCTCAGATCATTCATGAAAAAACAGAGGATGACAAAGAAGCCTCAGAGGCCAGAGAGCTCCCGGTAAAACAGGACCATGCTGTGAAAGATCAGGTTACTGGTACTCTGCCGGGAATATGATGTTTGTTTTGTGGAGAGGTTCCTCTCCCTGGGAGGACACCTTTAGTTTTATACAGTCACAGCTGTTTCCATGCATAATTCTTTTTTTTTTTTAATTCTTCTCTTTTATTGCCCCATAAAAGGCACTGACTGACAATGAGGTTGTTCTTTACTAACACAGTACGGGGCTGGCAAGCCCCCATGTTGGACCAGCATGGTTGGTTCCCGTGGATGCTGGGTGATCTTACATGGCACAAATGCTCCAGCAGCTCCGTCAGAGACGGTGGGAGATGGGACATCTCACCCCCAGCCATGCCAGGGGTGGGATTTGATAAAGGGTTGGCATTCCTGCCCTCTTAAACCCAGATGCAGATAACAAAGCAGCTGCTGCGCTGAGCTTTCAGGCAAGTTCTGCCAAGGCACCCCTATGGCCAAGGTAGGATCAGAAATCCCAGTGGGCAGAGACAGACAGATAGACAGACAGGTACTGTGAGTCGAAGCAGATCCCCATGGGTGTCAGGGTGGCTGTTGGGACCCCAGAGCAAGACCTGTGCCCCAAAATGCCCTGCTCAACAGTGTTTCAAGGCAGTTGACACTGAACCAGGTGAAGAAGGTGGTTTATGAGCTTGGCTGACTCTTCCACTGTCTAGCCCTGGGCAGGAGCTGGCCTCACCCTGCCGCTTCCCTGGCAGTCACCTCTTCATGGATAGGTTAAATTAATCAGCCATAAAGTATTCCCGTGCTAATCGCACCCTCGTGCGACTCAATTCAAAGTAACACTGCCCTCTTGTGCTGCAATACATAAGGGGCCCTTGCTGTTAGGTGCATTTTTTTCATTTTTTTTAATTGGAGGGAAGGACAATCTATAAAACCAGTTTTCCCCAGTTGTGTGAAAAGCAATGGCCACGGTGTTTTATCCCAAGAGGTCAGATCGTTTTCATTTCTTGTCATTCTCAAAGCATGGGTGTCTGGCACAGTCTAGGCTAATCCATCCACTCAGGGCAGGGAAATTAAAAAGATGGGTAACGGTAATAAAATCAAAAGGAAAATAACATATGAACACAACTCAAGCTGGAGGAGCAATGGAAAAGATAACAAATAGAAAACTGCAGTATTATGAAAGCACTTTGCCTCACACAGGCTGTGTTAAACTTTTTTAAAGCACTGGTTAATGGCAGGAATCAGCATTTAATTAATACTCTGTTGAAATTTAGTTCTTCAGAGTCACATATCCCAGGCATAAAAGAAATCAATCCATCCTGATTAATGTTTTTCCTAGAAATAACTACAACCAGCTCAGTAATCGTGGGCAATAGCATGCCTGGGGCTGGAGGCTTTCCCTCCACACCGTCTCTGATAGACTACAGGGAGTAAATTTTCAAGATACACATTTAGTGCTCCACTATCCCTTGAGGCCTGATGGGCAACACAGCATTTCTGCTGGGGTTAAAGATCACGGTAATACTGCTATACCTTTGAGAAGATGTTCATCCCATGCCTGAAGTTATTCACTGCTTCTCCCACTTGAAGGACGCTGGCCAAGGCAATCTTGGCCCTTGGTGGCCCAGTTATGGCATGTGTGCACCCAACTCACTGCCTCCCTCCCAGGCTCCTGAAGCGGAGCTGTAATTGATGGGACAGCACATGGAGAGGGACTGCGGACAGGCAAAGGCACAGGAGCGTGCACAGTCACACATTCTGCACTGCAGGATCTCCCCCTGTGCTTTTACACCACCATTCAAATGGCTGCAAGTACCACCTCTTTCTTCAGCAGAAGGGACATAGATCAGGTCTGATTTTATTTCACTATTTATCAGAGCTGCCTTGGACAGCACTTAATACCTGACAGAAACGGGCATTTAAGAAACTTATTTTTAAAAATCAGTAGATGCAATGCAGTAACCGTAGCATTCAAGCAGAAAGACATTCGAAGCTCACTGGAGGAGGAAGGAATGATGCTCACAGAGAAGGAAAAACTGATAATGGCACAAGGGAAAAGGTGCTTTTCTGACACAATACTGATTCTTTCTTGGGTACTGCTATTTAATGGATTACTTGCATATGCAGAAGAGAAGAAAAATGAAAAGAAAACAAAATAGGTGCCAAGATAGAGACACGGACATCCTGCATCATTTTCTAATTGATTTTAGATTAGTCTGTCCCTACCCAGCTGCACACTCAGGCATGTACATAACTGTGTTTTTTCATGCCATAATCTCTAACATGCTGAAGTACGTGCCTACCTGCCGTGCAGAGCAAGGCTGCCTATGTGGACCTGCACAAATGTTTTCTTAAGTTGAAACCTTTGTCCCTGGGTCCTTTGAAGAAGCCTCCAGGGAATAAACATTCATTCAGAAGGGGAAAGGACTGTAAGAGCACTTCAATCAATGGCCTATGAAATACGTAATCACCAAAGCTACACCAGCTTATGCTGGGTGAAACAGGATGAAGCTCATTTGCTACAGTAGGGGAACAAAAAAATCCCTCAAAAGTGGATTCAAAATCCAGCCCTTTGTGCCCCTGTCGCTGTGATAGCAGAGCTGACAGTGGGTGATCACAACAGTCGTCCTCCCTCGCTGTCGAGGCAGGTCATTACTGTGGTTTGTCCCAACGCCTTTGAGACCTGGTTGGGATTTTTCCGCTGGCAAGAAGCCGAAAGCAGTCTTCCTTGGCATCACCCAAATTAAATATTGAAAATGTTTACATTAGGGAGAGACGTGGGTGAAGATTTGGGAAGCTCTTCAGACGTTATTAAAATGCACTAAGTGGTTTGCTGGCAATTACCTACTATTGTCACCGACTCAGGCTGGATCTGGTACGTCAGAAACTCCTGCATGCATTTTTCTAAATAAAACCTAGATAAGAGAAGATGACACAAGTTTTTTGACCAGGAAACCTGACATTTTGGTGTTGACATCTCCTACTAAGTATTCATAATAAAACTTCCTGGGAAAGACAGACAAATTATGTTGTGAAGCTTTTACTGGGCAGAGTTTAAGGTGTCCTTGTGTGAACTGATTTAAAACTTCTGCATCCTTTTTCTACCAGCCAGAAGCAGAAATTCCTACCAGAGTTACCAGAACTCTTATTATACCAGCGAGATTGATTCTTCTGATAAACCAGTTAAAGCAAAATACAGCGTTGGATGAGAATACAGCAGGGTGACCTGCCTGACTGAGATTTAGTCCCAATAAAATGGATGACATATTGAAGGGCTGTTGAAGCCCTGACTAATATTGTATTTTCTTTTCCAGTTGAGGGTGTCTTGATGTCACAACCTGTACTGTGGGGGTTTGTGGATCCTCAGCTGCTAGAAAGGGGTTTTCAGCAGCAATGCCCTGGAATGCTTCCCATTACTTCCTGCTGTCTCCAGCTAGCTATAGTTCTTAAGAGTTTGTTTCAGGTCTTGAACTTTCTGCCATAAGAGTAGCATTCATCAGCTCAGGACTTGAGTCTGTAATGTATTTTTCCTGAGGCTACACCTTAAGGCAATCTAGAAATGGAAGGGAGTGAGGATACCTACTTATTAAGTATGGTAGGGTATTTTTACTCAATGAAGTTTAAAAAAATGAAATAAAATCCACCAGAAATCTAACTTGTGCTCCATTGCCTACACCAAGTGCTTATAGTTTTTCCAAGTGCACATAAGATCTTGGCCAATTGTGGGGACTGTTAGAAAACATCGAGAAGGCAGTACAAAGGGCAAAATTTGTTATTATTAACCAGAGTGAATTTACTCCGGACATGAGAAACATGTTTATAAGTATCCTGGGTTGGACCCACTTTTGATTCAGCTTTGCAAACAGGTAGCTTTAATATAAAGACTGTTCTATCTATAAAGGGGTTTTATGATGCATTTGCCTATGGCAGCAGGGGATGGGATTCACTGACCCCAAGGGCCCTCACTGGTGCAAAGCTCTAACTTTCAACACTGTTAAAGTTTCCGTGTTCACCTGATGGGGAAGAAATACATATTAATTGCCAGTCCTTGCAAAGGATCCTGCAGCCCCATCTTCTGAGGTCTCAGACCCGTCATCAGAACTGGATTGGTTTTGTGCTCAGGAGCCTGTGAAGGTTTTCCTTGTTAAATGCCTTGGCAGTGAGCGCGAGCGCAGGAGCCCTGTGGCTTTGCGGGACCTGGGGATGCTGAGATGGGGCTGCAGCTCCTGGGGGAGACCAGCCCCTTGCTGCACCATGCAGTGGTGTCCACCACGTTGCTTGGGGGATCACGGCATCTGACAGCAGGGATCAGCCCGCAGAGGATACATCACTTCTTTCCCTCGGCATGTGGAGAGAAACAAAAACAAACCCAGGCAAGTAATATGATACAAAGGCCTTTCTAAACTGAATTGTTCTTCTCTGCAAAAAAAAAAAAAAGGGAAAAAAGAGAAAGCAAGTGTCTTCCTACAGCCAGGCTTTGCCAAGCGTTGTGAGGAATAACTAGCAAGAGAAATCCATCTGTGAAACCTTGATGGCTAAGAAGAAAGATTTTTATACATGCCAACTCCACTGTGGCCACATTTATAGGAATTTAAAGTGTTACTATGTGACAACAGAAATAGCTATATGTTGGCAGACCTGTTTTTAATGTGTTAAAGGGTCATTAATCATTTCCTAGTGCTCCAACAGTCAGATGTACTTGATATCTTCATTTACCTATAACATTCATACCAGCTTCTCAGCTGTCTTCATTTCCTTGGAAACAGCTGTTTTGCCTGTTAAGGAAAACAAAGTACTAGGAAAAAAAAAAAAAGAAAAAAAGAGAAAGTGTAAATACGATAAAGGCAAACACAAAAACTTGAAGGTTCTTGGTAAATACAGACCTCTATTACGTACGTGCAATCAATAAGGTCACTTGTGTAGTAGCTCATAACAAAGTACAGTTGACAATGTGTTATTTTTCTGCTGGAGAATATAATGTGAGGCTGAGCATGCTAATGACTTTTGGAAACGGGCAATGACAAAGATTGATTAATATCAGTTGACAGCCCGTTCCACAGCTCTGGAGCAGGAATAGCAATGATTGATTTGCCAAAATGTGGGGCACAGGCTTTAGGTAATAGAAAGGCTACATCTGAGCTCAATCTGGTTTGAGAAACACGATTTAAGGGCCAAATGTTTAACAGTAGTTAAAAGCTTAAAGGAAAAGACACAAGTATAGCAATATTTTCAGAAGGCATCTAATTTTAATGAATTTTTTTTCGATGTCTAAGTACCTTTACAAACCTCAACCTCTAGACCATTGAGCTTAGGACCAGAAAGCCTACATAAAATGCAGAAACAAAAGAAAACAAGGTGGCCGGGGAGGCGGGGAAGTGGGAAGCCAGCCTAGCTGTTTTCTAAAAATCAAAGAGAGACATCATCAATGATGAAATCCTCACCTAATGTCAACTAGTGAAGAGTCACTTTCTGTGATGATGAGGAACAAGGTGAATAAACTGCCACAATTTGTAGGGCTGGATGCTCACTAGCCAGGCTTCTGTGGCAATGTAAGGGAAACATTGTACCCCAGGCCAACAGGGATCACCACATTTTTAGGCAATTGCATATTTGACAAAACATGCTCCCCCCGCCCGGGAACAACAGGGGAGGAGAAGTGATCCCATCCTTACCTTCTGGGGGCTGAGTGATGGGAAGTCCTGATGAAAACTGGACCCATCCTTCCCATTTCCTCTTACACTAACAAGTTCAGCTTTTCACTAAGCACAGCACAGCCTGAGTGCCCTGAGCCTTAGAAAAGGCAGACCAATAAGCGAATTTCTGTACTCATGCTCCATTTATAATGATCTTGTCCAACCCAGCATGTAAGAGAGAGCAGGAGAGAAGGATGGAGAGTTTCACGACAGATGTCCACCAACGGGCAAGTCTCCATTAGGGATGTGGTCATGTGTGAAGAGCTGAGTTAGCTGACACGATGCTGGCTGTTCTACTTAGACCAGGTCAAATTGCAGCTGGCACTGTGTCAGCTAATTGCGATTAAACCCCCCTGCTAATCAAAGCAAAGCCTCTAAAGCGATCCTACCACCCGCCTCAGACTGCTGCAACCACCACCTTTGCAGTGTAATGCACCATCTCAGTTGTATCTCACAACGTGACAGACTGAAAGCTGTACAGTGCAGACCTAATTAGGAAAAGAAGGCGTTAAGATAAACAACAACAAAAAAGCGAACGTTTTCACAGAGTGCAGAATCTGTGAAAAAGTGGACAAGCATTTGACTAGGGGAGCTTGGGGGTTGCCTGGGCTTCGTTCCAAAACGCATCTTTTAAATACCAATGGTGTTATGTTATTATCTTATTTTTCATAGCAAAGTTCATGGAGAACCCAGCAGGCTCCCAAGGAACTGAGGATGGGAGCTTCCCTTTCCACTCAGGCCTTTCAGGGAGGGTCTGAGTTTGGCGATTTATGACCTTTTGAATTATGTGACATTTATCAAGATGTTTCCAAAAAGAAATGTAAGATCCATCCTCCCCTGAGGTCAGCTCATTTATAAATCAGTAGTATCTACAACTGACAGATTTTCCTTAATAAAATAAGGTGTTCATGGTGTGCAATGACAAGTCAACCTTTTAAGATGACCAGCCACCCTTAACTAGTAAAGTCTGCAAAGAAACCTCCATCCTGGGTAAGTTGTCCCTTAGACAGGGCTCTGTTGATTATGCACTAAAGAATTCCTGTGCCTATTCCTGGGGACAGGTTACTGACATAAAGAACTCCTTTACAGCTGTATCTGTGCCACAAACTAGGATGGAGGGTAGACTGGCAGCAGTATAACATTTTTGTTGGCTGGTTGATACCCATCTCACCTTCCTTTGGCCATCTCAAAGTCAGGTATGGAAGGTCCAAATAAATTATTAAAAGGCTCCTTCTGCCACCTGTGGATAAAGGCAGATGTCCTCAAAGGGGCTTTGTTTCTTCTGCCCTGGACACCTCAGTCAATTGTGCTAGTGGACATAGCATTTATGAAAGGAAGAATTTGAGGAAACCTATACAGTAAATTATAGTTGTAACACTCGTGCCAAAAAGCAGTCCTGTTATAAAGCACAATCTGTAAAGCCAGATGTGGTTACCAGCTCCACATACTCAAATCGGTTCAACCAAGAGAAGAGGGGAGTGACCCACAGAGGACTCCACAGGAGATGGGTCTTTCCTCCTAGAGCCTGTCCTGGGGTCTCCTTGTCTCCAGTGCATCCGTTTGCAGGTGTGTTTACCACACACAGCCCTCCCTTGTGTGCATCAGCAGTCGGCTCTGGTATTACTCCACCTGCATGGAGAAACATGTGATGACATTTGCTGTCTTCCTTGGTTTTTAATATCTTTCCACAGGATCAGAGGCCTCGGTGATTGAGCAGGCAGCATGATGGGCAGAAATTGAAACAGAAGCCACTGATACCACTTGTACACCTGAACCTGAGTAATTAGTCAAAATTCAGACCACTGGAAGTTATTTCATTTAAAGGGAAGTTGATGGGTCAGGTAGCTCCATTGCAGTGACAACTGTGTGAAGTCTAGTTTACTTAGAAAATAAAACAAGGATCAAACCGCTAAAAATTCCCCCCCCTCCTCATGGTTCCAAAGCCCTTTATAAGCTCACATCTCCCCTCAACACAATTTCCAGGTTGGATGCTTCTTCCTCTCTTCTGCAAATCCACTGCAAATCTTCTGTGAAAAGAATGTCCACCCAAGCGCTGGGATTTCAAAATCCCAAACAAGACTAATTTATTTGGCTTTTTTCGGGGGGGGGGGGGGGGGGGGGGGGGGGGGGGAAGTAGGTGGTCCCTGTCTCTTACAGCTGTTGTGTGAAAGGTAGTGGTTAAACCCATTAGTCTTGATAGGGTTCAGTTCAAATCACAATAACATCATACACTGCGTTGGTGAAAAAAGAGCCCTGACCATAGAAATGTTTAGTACTGAAATCATAAAATCATAGAATGGTTAGAGTCGGAAGGGACCTTAAAGATCATCTGGTTCCAACTCCCCTGTCATGGGCAGGGACATGCTTTTAGGACTTTGTAAGCTATTCCTCAAGTGAACTTTCCCTTAGAAATCAATAGAATTGATTTTGTTTATGCTGGACACTTTTCGTGTGGCTGCATCGAGGCTGCTAATTGACAGGTCAAACTCTGTACATGGAGTTTGGTAGAGAATACTTTAAAAGTTTATATTTAAGGGACAAAGTTAAGTGATTATAGATGTCACTCTAACATTTAGTACCAGAAGCAATTACAAATAGTTTTTAATATTTGAGTTCACAACGAAAGCTACAGCACAAAGAACACTTACACCCTGCTGCCATAAAGCTCTTCAAGGCTCAGTTTCCCTGCTCTGAAATGAAAAGATGAGAAAGGTCAGGGAGAACATCAATTAAGTTGTTTTTCTAGACTAGCTACAAGTTTTAAGACTTTAGGAGAACTTTTGCTTTTATTCTCACTTCCTATTGGGAAGGGTATTAGTATGTTTTTGCTAGAAGTGGTGACTGAACCAAAATGTTTATCTTTACCACTAGTATCTAATCAAAATCTAAAACCAGAAACCCATGAGGCTTTTTGATGCCTAATCAAAAAGTTTTTTTCTACAAAATATACACAAGAACTTTTTGTATGGTCAAAGCCAGTTAAGATCTCATCTGAGAGTTATTCTGTGGTTTGCTTTCATGCACAAAAGGGCATAAAGTTCCTGTTAATGGAGAAATAAGAACAATTATCTTTGGAGTGAGTTGAGTTTGAAATACCTCTGAACTACACAAAAATAATGTTTTAGCACCTTCATTGTGTCCTTACAAGACATTAGTGAACTCAAACTCTGGCTTTCAAGATCAAAGGAAAGAGCTGACCTTTGACAGCCTCTAGTAATAGTATCCCATATGAATGATTTAACTGTAAGATTAACCAGGCTAATTAAGTGTTTTAACTTTCATTTAAGGTATTACCTACTGTGATGCACAGTATGCTTTGCAAATACTTATGTGAATAATGTCAATCACGTCTTCATGTAAGTGACCACTGTTGTCCTCCCCTATTCACTGAGAGGAGAAGCACAGGAAGCTCCTGAGGACAAGAAAAATGTGATTTTACCTCTGAGAGGCTGAAGGAGACCCAGCAGCCACTACACACAAATGAAAGCAGAAGACCTGCAGGGTCTCCTGAATCTCATTGCTTTCAGGATGAACAAAGTTGATTGTTAATTTACTTTGTGGTCAAGACACTTAGCCTCATTCTTAAAACCAAATATGCTAAGGGAATGTTACAAGCAGCACAAAAAAAGTGTATAATGCTGCAGTAGAAGCCAACCACGGTAGCTACCACCCACACAAGCTGTATGGTTAGAGTCAACGTGGCAACCTTACAAACAGATCAGCTATTTATTAAGCCAGCCTTCTTCTATGGCTCTACATACACCTTCTGGGTCAGCACACAGAGGAGGTGTGAAGCGTCACTACAAACCAACCTGTTACATCACAGGTTGACTGACATACATTGAACGACGTGCACTGAAGTTTGGTAGGTACTCAAGCGCTTGAGTACTTCAACCAAGGCTCCAGGAGAGAGCTGGTCCCACAGGGCAGGAGGTGCAGAGCTCTGACAGAGAGAGGAGTTATCCTGAGGAACGAGTAAATAAGACAGCTCCTTTTTAAAAATAAACATGTTTCTGTAGAACAGCTTGGCACACAGGCTCACATATTTATGCATATAAATAGTCACTGCCTAAGCTTGTTTTGGGCTCTGCTGTCTCATATACATTTTTATGAAGTGATTCTCAAGCTGGGAAGATATGAAGGGCGGGGAGGAAAGGAGGGCATTTCCTGGGAACTGCTAGAAGCACAGTCAAGGATAAGCTTGAAGAAAGTCAAGGAGGTGGGGGTAAGCAGCATAGTGCTGGGGTTGGAAACATCTGGCCAAGAGAAAGAGGAAGGAGGGGATAGACTGGGCAGAGACCGTGGCTGCTGGGAGCTCCTCAGCCCTGCTGCCCCCTGCCAGGACCCTGCCAAGTGGCTTCTCTATTTCTCTGCTCTTTGTACTCCATGTACTCTGGTTATTCTTCTCCTCCTTTCTGCCTCTTTGCTTGAACACCAGGGGCTCCTCCAGGGTACACGGGCCTCCCAGCAACATGCTACTCAGCATCATACAACAGGCAATTAAATAGCAGTGAAGTAAAGGGGAGGGAAGCTCAAAGCAAGGATTTTGCAAGTTGTATTAACACAGGCCCAGGGCCTCCAAAACAGGGACCGCTGCAGTGAGCAGTGGTGTCCGGAGCATGAAGGATGCCACTGAACAGATACAGGGTACCTCAGAGTGATAGGTTCTTGCAAACATTTTACTATGAACCTTGTGTTGTTTGGGGTTATTGGGCTTTTCAGTTCAGGCCATTACAAGAAAAACCCTTAACTTGAAGAAAAAATAAAATTCCTGCTTCTTCAGGTGCCGGAAGGGAAGCTTTAAATTTGGATCTAGGAGTCTAAAATCCTCAGAAAATAGACTCAAAAGAAAGCCAAAGCTATCTGAATTTTATCTCATGAAATCAAAGCTTTTAAAGATACCCTGCGATTGTGCTCATGATTTTTGCAACCTAGGACTGGGGGTTTATTTTCTCTCATTTCCTAGCCTCAGGGAACTACTTAAAGAAACTCTGTGATGGCATTTCTATAATAGGGAACAATCCAGGACTGGTCAGGCTAAGCAGCTGTGCCTCCCCCGGTCCCTGCTATCTTCCACCTGGCTGAGTAATTACCGTCCTGCATTGCCTCTTGTTCAGAGGATGACGTTATTCCCCCACCGGCTAACAAGGTAAAATCAACTTTCCTCACAAATCCCATTATCTCCTGGAAGATCCTCTCGGAATGCAAATCAACAAGTTCAGCAGAGACAGGAACCCAACAGCAACCCGCAGCCTCAATTCAAATTAACTCCACGCTGCAGGATGAGACAATCTGGATTACTGAGAATTACCTGGGCAGAGCAGTGATTCTGCATCTTATGAGCTCCTGTTCCTCAGATCAAAGAGGTTTGACGGGCATTTAATTAAAAGATAAAGTAGCCAGCCATAAAACACCAGAATAACCTTTTGAATACACAACTGAAGTTACAATTAAAGAATGACTATAGTTGTCAGATTTTTGGACTTCACCAGCAATACACTCCATCATTAGGGGATAAATTGACTGTTGAGAGCAGTGCCCACCTTGCTTTTTAATGCTGCCTTAGGGCAAGCTGGTTCAGGTGGTAAGAGCTCACATGCAACATCAGAAGTCTCTTCTTCCCCCAAATCCAGGGATTTTCCCAGATGAAATCATAGCTGCTCTTTTCTTCTTCCAGGACTGCACTAGAGGCTGGTCCCAGAAGAAGCCACCTTCACTCTTACCATACACATACTTCCTTGATGGGGTTACACTTCTCCTCGCCCTTCTTTGGGGAAGAGCAGCCAAGGAGCAAAGCTCATTTAGAACGTGCACGTACGAACCCTGGGTGTGCTGTTAAGGGGCTGCTGTGAAATGTGATAAAGACATCAATACCCCATTACCTTCAGTAACCCTGCGCTGGGTTTTCTTTTTCCCAGAACAGTGATGTAACTTCTCCCTCACTGTGCAATGCTGGCTGGGACAAGGTACTAGTAGTTTTTAAAGACAGTTAGCAAGATCAGCTTCTGTGTCTCCTCCATCACACACACCGACTACTGATATTCACTGGTTTATCTCATAGGCAAACCTCAATGCCTTGTCACAGCTACACAACGGGACAGCAAACTCTTGCAAGTTAACACCCAGCAGAAACATGGGTTAAAGAGAAGTTAAATATAGGTTAAGAGGGTCATCTCTTAAAGAGAGACCCAAGTTGCACAGGGAGAGGAGGCAAGTCCTACCAGAACAGCCGATGCAGCAGGAAAAAACAAATTGACTCTCAGGTGCAGAAGCACCTAAGATCTGCCTCAGCAGTGAGGTCTTCTCCAAAATAGCACAGGTTGAGGAGCATTTCAAACCAACATGGAAGCTGAAGTCAGTCTGCTGCCATCTCTCACATGTCCACAACCACTGCCTTGCAGCCCAAGAAACCAAGGTACCAATCTCATGTAACACAACACAAAGCCAAGTACCTCATTAAGCAGTGCCAGAGGAGGTCACCAGTGGTCCCCTGCCCCCCACCCCTACGTGCCAAGTCCTCCCTCCAGCATTTTGCTGATCACCTCAGTCACATTTTTCACATACTTAGTGCTTAACTGTACTTTTCTCCAGTGCATCCTCTTACTCCATCCCTCTGTATATTTACAGTCTGCTCTGAGGATGATTTACATGAAAGCCCCAGTGTTAACACAGTGAAACCATTTGCATGGCAAAGTCCAGAGCCATAAAACATTTACAGCATAACAAAAATGGTTTCCTAAATCTCTGGCTTACTTCAAGATACAGAAGAGGCTATTATTTTCACTTTGCCCTTTGGATCTGGTTTTTGCTCCTTTTCTCTGGCTGAGTAGTATTGTAATCTTGGAGGAATGAATCATTATCCATCCTTGATAAGAAGGGTAGAACCACTCCCTGTGCATGTAGAACTGAAGTCCCATTTGACACAGGAGCTGTGATACTCTTCATACGTTAATTTCAGTAACGAAATGTTTTGAAAATATTAAAGGATCTAAAGATGTTAAAATGTCTGGATGCTGGCAAGCTCTTTGATAAGTTAATTTTGCATTCAATACCAATAAAGCGTCAGACAAAGTGACCCAGGGTCCAGACCTACCCTGGATAATTCCTTTACTGTAAGACATTTAAATTAAATCAGTTAAACTCTGACTGCGCTTATTCATTGGGATGTCAGTGCTAACACACCATGTTAATTGAAGCAACACTGAAAAGTATTTTGACTTTAATTTAGCCAAAGATGTATCAGCTTAGCTGTAACCAAACAGCAACGTGTTCACACTGTGAAAGCGACTTTAAGCAAATTTCAGAAAGCAAATTTAATTCTGAAAAAATAAGGCCAGCTAACAAGAGGCTACAAGTCAAAACAGCCACGAGGGAGAATGAACCAGGAATTTGTGGGGAGGGGAGAGACAGCAATAGGGAGAGGATGTCTGCAGAGCCTCGGCTATGCGCAGGGGTGTCTCACTGCTCTCAGTCCCAAGGTGCCCCAGCCCCACTGGGGTATCCACAGCATGAGGCACAGGACGGTACCCAAGCTACAGAGGGAAACATTTTGCATTTGGAGGAGGAAGAGATTAAACACACTATCCAGACTACCATGCGGTAAAGATGTATCTGCTTTGAGCAGGCACTTGATTCAGAATGAAACTTAATGGAAGGTGGGAGGTTTACTTGAAGTTTGTCTCCAATTCAGTTGCATCATTGTAGGTATTGGAAACTATGTAAAAAGTGAGCAATCTTCTTGTTCAGGAAGATACGTACAGCCCTATAAAGCTGCTTTATCTCCATATTGCTATTGCCATACAGAGCAGGCTTAACTAAAAATGTTTGAAAAGTTGCCAGCAAATTGGCTGTCTGTCTTGGTTACAACAATATTAATGTATCTGTTTCCCTCGAAGAGCTCAGCCTTCCTTCTCACTGAACGGAACTGAGCATTTTTGCTTTTCTTCCAATTTAGTAGAACATCACTATCCCACAGGATGGCCAGGCAAGAAAGAAACTGGGCAGATGAGTTTTCAGGCCTTCAAGCAGAATCTTCCAGAGTTTTTCCTTCCCCCCTGAAAATGTCGCTTGAATTTTGCAAAGTACTTCCAGCGTAATCATGCTATGTGTAAACCTGGCGCAGCTGGGATAATCCCTACGCACAACTTGGAGAGCGCAGGCTGTGGTTTCATAGTGTCATTAGCATTTCCTTCCTCAGTCAAACCCGAGACTAGTTACACAAACATAGAACTCAACGTGAGCCGGCAGTGCGCACGGGCAGCCCAGAAAGCCAACCGCGTCCTGGGCTGCATCAAAAGAAGCACGACCAGCAGGTCGCAACAAGTGATTCTACCCCTCTACTCTGTGCTCGTGAGACCCCACCAGGA
>KZ506268.1:241122-271494 GCA_002844005.1 Limosa lapponica baueri | reverse complement strand
GTGATTCTGTGATTCTGTAAGTAGTAGTTAATTTTTTGTTACCATAAAAACACTCAAGTGTCTTGATCAGCAGCAAAATACAGCTTTTATTTGCTACTTTTTTCAATCTCAGGAATATAACAAGACATGCTGAGATATAGTATAGGGTTTAATTTGAACATAAATGTGAAACATGTTTGAATGAACTATACCACAAAGAACATGGAGAATGATGGATTTTGCCAAACTACATATATAAAAATGCATTAAAAATTAAAATTTATGGAAGAAGCATTAAAAAACTATATCCATTCAACTAGAATATAATTACTTTAAAACATATGCTTAGCCCAAAACAGGTTAACAGACCACTTTAAAATGGAAAAAAATTGTTAGCTGTGGTTAACAACTGAAAATTTTACTTTTATCAGTGACATCACAGACTACCATGTAATTTGTTAGTTGCCCCCAAAAGTACCATCAAGCCCATTTCTGTCTGTCTATACTCTTAAATTTAGGGATACATAAAGCCAGATTTAATTCTTAGTGTTACGTTGTCTCCCACCACATTGTTCTTCATGAAAAGACTTAAGACAAAGCATTTTATCTATCCAATTACACTTGATTTTTAATCAAAATAAGAAAATATTCTCTACAGCCATATAGAAGCTGAAAGTAGTGAGAAACAAAGACAAAGCCTACGTGACTTAAAAAATAAAGATCTCTTTAGAACTGGAAATAAATGCATTTTGTTATACTTTAATGTCCAATGGTATCCAATATACCAGATACTTAAAAAGCATTAGATGTTTAAGATTTCATCCATTCTTTTAATAATGAAAAAGCAATACCTTTTAATTTATTATTTTCAGACAGCTGCATAATTCTTCATTACCAGCTAGATGCTTTTTCCCAACTAAAACATCCTGGATAGTTATATAAGTTTCTCATAAAGTTTCTCCTATATTCCCTCCCCACTCCAAACACATAAACATAAGAAATCCCAGGTTCCTTTGAGAAAAAAACCTTGCATTCCTGTTATTTTCTAGTGTCATAAACTATTCCTAAAATTCTAACCAAAAAACACAATAAACAGATACTTACTTCTAAATTAGGATTTTCAGCGACTGCTGTCAGAACCACCCTACTTGCCAAAGCTTCCGCCTGAACAATTGTCTCAGCATCTGCAGAAACTGGCCAAGATGAAACATTGAGAATAAACTGAAAGATCCCCGAATGACATGGTAAGAAAAGTATTTTCAGATCATTGGTAGAATAGGGTCCTACGATGGCTTTGTTCTTGAAAACCAGACACTGGTATTTAACAGGATCCATCTGAAAAACAAAATCTCTGTCATTTTCAACAGGCCTCTTGCTAGAGGACAGCTTCTTTCAAAACACCACATTACTCTAGCACCGCTGCTCAACACGAACATTCTGGATAAATTTTTGCTCAATATTAATTATTGCAACTTCGTGTCCCACTTCCATCTCATTTAATTGTAGGCATTTTCTTTTAATTTAAAGAGCTAGATAAGTCAGCCTGAAAGTTGCTGGGGTTTCTTTCCAGTATCTAGGGAAAGATTAACACTATGATTATAGTATTTATTGAATTCATTAGTAACACCCTGATTTTTGGGAAAGAACAGTAGCAAAATAAATAAACAAAGCCAATTTACTTGGTGCTTTCTGCCACCAAAGATGGCAGGAAGAGATATGGTTGAACAGTAATGGAAAGGTCAGTGGACAGAGGCCACCAGTAAATCCTCGTGCAGATGCCTTAAAGTTTCTGTTGTGAACACACTCATAGATAACCTTCAAGCAGGAGCGACAGACTGCAAGTCTTAGTCAGTGTATCTCAGAGTTAATTTGACTGAAAAAAAATGGTTTTTTAATCACATTGTCCAGCAAACAAGTTAAATGGATATATTTATTCATGGAAACAACTGTAAGTGGGACTGTCAATTGTAAAGTAATTTCATGAAAAAAATCACCTGCTGATTCAACAGTCTCAGGTTTGAAGAGTTGCTTAAGAGCCCCATTATACTGACCAACTAGAAAAAATATGTAAGAAATCTTAAATCATATACATATGTATACGGCTACACAAACAAAGAATTGTGGTTTGGTGGTTTTGAAAGAGGAAATATTCAGAAAAAATGAGAGCAAAACCAGAAGTCATTCTCCTGGAAAATCATGTGTTACATCTGCTTGAAAAATATACCGAAGGAGGAATAAAATAAGGATTTATAAGACTTATAAGCATCAATATATAAAGTGAATTATTGTCCATATTTCTCAGTAATAAGGACCATGAAACAACACCAGCAAGAACCAGATTAAAAAAAAAGGAAAAAACTAGTGCATAGAATCCACAACTGAATTGAACTGTGGACAACACTACACAATTTCAAAAGATTAACTAGACAAAGAGCATTCCACTAAAAACTAGTAAGAACAGAAATATCATTTAGCTCAAAAGTTCCCAAGCCAGAAGCTTAGAGTACACTACGCTTGTTCAGTTGTTATGTTCTTCTCTATTAAGAGCATTCATCAGTAAAGCAAATTAAATTTTACTGATGGATCTTTACTCTAACTCATTATCATGTTCTTGAGATCTTTTACCTCTGGAACTATTATTATCATGACAGAAGTATATAGAATTTAATAAAATTAAAGTGCAAGATGCTCAATCTATGGCCAACAAACTACATATACCCACAGAACAACCCATCTATCTTGAAGTCTGCTCCAAATATTTCTCATTCTCTGTCACACAGTATCTCCTGATACCAAGAAAAATGGGAGCAAACCGCACAAAATGTGTTAGAAGTAACAGTCCTCAGCATGGAAGCTTTCTTTTCTAGGGATGACTTTCCTTGCATACAAAGGGGAATGAATATGTAGTAAATTCACACCTACCACACTTCACACACGCAGAACAATTCTGCAAGTCAATCCCGTCATGTGGCATTTACCTCTCTATGCCTACTTGTTGGAATAAGTCAAGTGGCCTGGCTGAAAGAGGGTAGCATTGCTTTTGTGCATATTAACTATAAAATGGGAAAAAACTACAAATCTTTACTGAGGGCTCTAATTTTACATATGACATCTGGTAAGATTACAGCATTATTCTTATAGCTTTATTAAAAAAAAGTCTCTTACCTTTTCCCCATTAACTGAAACACTGAGTATTCCGATGCTGACCTGCAACCACCGTTCAGTTGGATTAAAAATGCTAAGAACTGTCTGTGATGCAATTCCCACGCAACAGGCATTAGGGAACTTCAATTCTTCTGGTACTTTTACGTGTCCTTTGAAAGAAAGCATGCTCCTGTTAGTTCCAAGTACCCAGGAGCAAATCAACACTCAGGCTGCCATCATGTCAAATTTATAAATTCATTTGACAAATACTTTGTTGTGGCAAGGAAATGTTTGACTCCTACTGTTTTCATAAGAATGTTTTCCGCAAGCCTGATACTCAGAATTTCAATTTTTTTTTATATATATATATACACCCCCTATATAAAATACTCAGTGTTCACAATTTAATCAGTACTAGTCCAACTCAGAAAATGTGAATATCAGCATTACAACAACTTTTGAACATTTACACTGACCAAAAGGAAAAATCTTTTTTTACCCGAGTACAACCATTACCTAAAAAAGTGTTCAGGCATTTTTTGCTACAGAAAATACTGAGTACCTAGAGTAGATTTTCACTATAGAAGTGCTGTCAAAAAGTTATCACCAAATCAAAAAGAAATTCTGCTTCAAATATTTTACTTCTAAAATATTCAAAAACAACACTTTCAGAGGAATTGCAACATTATAAGGACAACTCAAAACTCAAAGGGAGGTAAGAGTTCTCTGGCACACCAAGGATCAATCTGCATTACATCCAGAAACCCACTAATGGGTACTCCTGTCACATTAAAAATTTGTCTTGTCAGAGACACACATACTCACCTGAAGCAGTTTTAGTTACTTGAGCAACAAGTTTCATTTTAAAGCCATACACTCTTATTTCCCTCCAAAAAAGAAAATTTAGCAGAAGTATGAAGGTGAAAATACAAACTAAGACCAGCATCACTGGAAGTTAAGTTGAAAAACTCAAGTTTGCCAAAAGCTAAGTTTAGACTACATAGATATTCAGAATTCAAAAACATGTAAAAAAACCTAGAAATTGTGTATAATAAGAACAGGAAAAGGGTAAGATTATTCAAAGTTTACTATTTTAAAATGCACTAACAAGATCAATAATTTAGAATAATCAGTAAACAGAAAATAACCTATAAACTGTCAAATTTAAACCTTCAACCCCACTAGCTCGTCATTTCATCTGAAAGAAATAGCCAGAAAAACATATAGCAAAAAAAAAAAAACTACTAAAGAGATCATAGGTTAAAAGAAGTCTTTAAAATGAAACACTAATTTGCATTGCTTAGGTTTAGAGCTAAGTCAAGACACAGAGAAACAGCAGAAAGTACAGAAGCCACTTGGCAGCTTGTCTTTCCCCTTCATAACCAGAAAACAGCCCAAGCCCTTCACTCTTCTCGGATTTCTTGGCTTAACTGACTGCTAATAGCAAGTCAGGCTGGAGACAGAAATGCCATCTACTTTCCAGATAAAATACAACTGAATTTCCAAAGCATGACTTGGCTTGCCTGGCATGAACTGCAGCTAGGATTTCTCTTCCTCCTACGAAAGACAGTTCTAAATCCTTCAAACATACACAAAACCACTGAATGCTGAAATTTTTCTCAATTATGAAAAATTTCTTTTAAGACCATAAGGGAGACTATAAGAATAGACATTTAATTCAGAGAGTATCATTAAATAAGGAAAATTAGTAATACCTCTTTTTAAAATAACAAAGTTTGCATAAAGAATAATTGTGGTTACACTTAGTAGTCATCTTAATTTTATTTACTATAACATTAGCATCGCTACTATCACCATTCTTGTCCACAATTGTTATTTTAAACACACTGTAAAAAACACACTTACCAATACCAGATGACTTTGTCAACTCCCACTCATTTCCAACAGCTCCAAGAGGTTGTACAGTACATGATTTTACATTTAAGATATTCTTGTTCCAGGAAGTAGAGTGTGGATTACAAAGTGAAGCTGCACCCAAAGAGCCAGGACCAATATGTGGACCTAAAGGAATTCCTACCACAAGTGGATTCTCAACATGTCCGGCTGGGATACCGGCACAAGGAAGCCCTGCTGAAAGACCAAAACCTGCAGAGTTGCAACCATGAAACTGAGACAAAACTGTATTTCCAGTAGATGGTATATTTCCCAGATGCTGTTGTGCAAATGGAGTCGTTGCAAGAGAACGTCCTGTAAGCAACGTGGGAACAGAAGAAGAAATCGCTTGACTCTCAGAGGTAGTGACGTGGGATTTAAAGCTTGAAATAGGAACATATTGTTCACCAGATGAGTTTTGATTAAATGGCATACAAGTGCTTAATCCAGGATATACGGGTAATACATTCAAGGATGGTAATCCTTGTCTCTCTGCTTTGCTTGTTGGATCACGACACACTTCTTGTGCATCAACTTTAACAGAAAGTGGCTGAAAGATGCAGAATTTACTTGGTAAAGCTGATTTAACATGGTCTAGCTCCTTATGATTTGCTGCTGTATTTGAAGGAACAGATGAAAGCTGCTCTTCATTCTTCGGAAAACCTTCTTTGGACAGTTCTTCACCCAGTACACCATCAAGCCTTCTTTTAAGACCTGCAAGTTCATTTTCTTCAGATTTCTGGTCAATATTAAGCAGTGCTTCTTTTCTATTTCTTTGACATGAGTGGTCTTCCAGATTTTCATTTGTGTGTTCCTGCGAAGGAGTTGGGCTGGCTCGAATTATTGTTGTGCTCAGTTCACTAGCATTTTCAGTCTAGTAAACAAATATAATATGCAGTATTACAAATTTTAGAAAAGCAAATAGGGTACATAAAACAAGACAGACCTTACTATCAGTATTGCCATCCAATATAAATAATGAAGTTTGTCAAGTCTTGTCTGAAGTTTTGCTTTTGCAATACCTGTGGCTAGTCCTGCTGGCCACACTATTTTTGAAACAATCAATCCTAATTAGCAGCATCCAAGTGTGGTATAGATTATTTATCTCCATATTCTTTATCACTTTCTTGAACGCAAAGGTGCTTACTAAAGTCTAAGTTTCTTCTAACAAGAAATGAGAACCCCCAAGTATTAACCACAACAAAAATCTGATGTGGTTAGGTATTAAATCTGTACTTGCGGTTCAGCAGTAAGTTACAGTAATGTATTAAGATAGATTTTTTGAGAAAAAAAAAAAAAAGAACCAAACCACACCACTAAACACATACTTGCCAACTTTTTAAGAAAAAAATTAAAAAGCTGAGTGACCCTAAATCAAATCATTAATCAAAAACATTCAGTTTAAGATTCTTGAAAAAGCACTGATACAAACACTTTCTTTGTGCACTCAAACAAAGAAATCATTCAAGCCCAACGACATTCCATTTTGGCAGGTATGCATGGTGTAGGTGGAATAAATATACCTTCTCAGAGTCCTTGGATTTTTGTACTTAGAAATCAAACCAAGAGAAAAAGAAGCACAGACCATAAATCAGCATACACACAAATGTGTTTCAAGGAATCTCCTATTGGGTTAACTGTCGACAGCAGAAGTGATTACACTCACTCATGCGCTGTTCATAGCTACTAACAATAGCATTGGAACTATTCAGTGGTGGAGGATTGATCATGAGAGACCCATCCTTTCATAACTGGAATCACACTTGGCAGTCTTCACAATACAGTGGATGGAATTCCAGGTATTTCCCCCTGCCAATCTGAAAAAAATTAAACTGTTCTTCAGATGTTCTACAAATGTTAATTTTTTCTTGTGAAGCACATCCTGATCACAGATTCCGTTCTCAAAAGCAGAGTTTCAAAACCAAAACTAGACAGTGTGGTATCAAAGCAATCAGACATCAGCTCAGGACAGGTGTACCTGGAGAGCTCTAACACGGGAGCAAGAGAGGTGCACAAAATGATGAAGAGTATCTACAGTATAAAGCAATTGTTCAGCTTAAGTAAATAGGACTTGGAAGGCACAGAAAGGCATGGGAAAGAAGGGGAAAGAAAAATAAAGTAGCTGTTCAGATTGTTGTAGAAAAGTAACTTGCAAGTTACAATCCTTTCAAAAGGGCATTGAGGGCAGCCTCACCAGGCCAAGTCAATCAAAAACAAGACATGTAAAAAAAAAAATTAAAAAAAAATCACGCACCTTTGACAACCTGACCCTAACGTTAAAGGGAGAGGGCACCACTGATTAAACAGGTTGTGCTATAAGAAGTATTCAGATCTGAAGATAACATCAATACAAACATTCTTGTTGTTTGTAAAAAGTTTCAGGCAAGGGACATTAAAGTGGCTCTTAACAAGTACAAATGAGATGAAGATCTCAGTCTCTCTCAGCATAAAAGATTACTAACCCAAAGGAATAAATTAACACTGCAGCCTTATAAATGGAACTTATAAGCATACTTATAATACAAATGTAAGACTTTGGCCAAGTTCTTGAGGATCTCCCTGCTAAACTATCCTGAGGAACGAAGACTACCCAAATAGTAACATCTCTTCAAGACAGAGCGGCAAACTAGTACACAGCCAGTTACATCACAGCATCAAGGGCCACCCGTTTGCATGAGATGACAGGAATCTAGAACCATATGCATTTCAAACATGAAATAGACCCAAGAACTGATGCTACGACAGCACTGACTCCAAGCAAACACCCATTTAAATTTGCCTTTAGGTTCCTTCCTACAGGACTGTGATTCCCACTGGAAACATCAAGATGGAAAAGAACAGATATTCCCTGTGTAACTTGAGCAACTACACCTAGAACAAAATGAGGTACAGGCCAGAACACATGCTTCCTTCTTCCTGATGCTTTCAGCAGAAAGGAACATGGCTGCTGGTGGGTGGAAGAGAAGGCTTCACTAAGCTTTCACTAGCCACCAGTCCCGAAAAGCCTCACCCACTGCAAATGAAAAAAAAATGCACAACAGATAGAATTTCTATTTCCTGTGTTAGAGCAATCCACAACTGAACGACATTACAAATTAAATGTAAGCACTCAGATTTATTCAGATATGGATGCAGCCTGAGAGGCTTTTCAGCTTTTGTTTGTTTGATTTTTAAAGTTTCATCCACGTTTCCACACACTTTAGAAGGGGGAAGGCATAACAGAAAGATTCCAGATTCCAAGGGACTCATGGATATAGATTAAAGAATGCCAATTATCTTAATCAGCATAAGATTGCAAGTCTGAACAAAAGTTTCACTCTCAGAGTGCACTCTTTGCTAAAGCAGTAAGAACAGTCAGGATGACTGTCAGAGCTAGAAGATATTAGCTTCTGTCATGAAAAAAGTAGTTAAGGCTAAAATACATATTTATAAACGCTTCTCCAGAAAAAAAACCAGAAGCTGAGCAGAAAGGGAGCCTCAGAGGTGATGAAAGCAGATACAGATCCTACAAACTACTACTGGAATACTACACTGCATTCCAAGAACAGAATGACTCACCGAGAAACTGAAGAAAAAAAAAATGAAAGGGGAAAATACACCCTCTAACTTTTTTTGAAAGTTAGCAGTTCTGAGTGTTTTACTACTTTTATGTTCATTAGAGCTTGTGCATTTAACGCAATCTATTTCAGAATTTAAATTTCTGAAACTCAGAGGGAGGGGAGAAGCAGAATACGTTTTCCCTATGCACAGCATATCCTAAACTGTTCCAAAACCCTTAGCATTTTTCTAATTTAGAATTATTTTGAGCATTTAAGGGTTTGGTTTGGGGGTGAGGGGGCAGTGTTGTTTTGTTTGTTTGTTTTAAAGAGAGGGAATGAATACATATTTACAGTTCACCATTTTCTTACCCAGTATGCTTCCGGATTATGTATTACAGCTGTGTTCTTAAGGGTACTCTCAGATGCAGAGACATACGTTAATCTGCTCATGCTGGGACTTGAGTAAACCGACTGAGGCAGTACACTTTCTTTGCAAGAAGATTCTTGATAATGTGATGTGCGAGTAAAGTCAGTTTCAGACCTGAAAAACAGATTCAAAGTACGTCAGTATTAGAATATATTTCTAATGCTGCTGCCAAGAAAATTAATGCTACACATTAGCTATACTACTCTAAGTAAGCTTCCATAGCCATTCTGTTTAGTACAGTCAGTAGAAATAAGAAACCACCTCTCAATTAACCTTTACAAGTTCTGCCTTTGATGTACATAAAACTCATTTTCATTGGATATATATCCATAAAGCAAAGCATCAGAGTTCTACAACCGAACCCAGATGCTAAGGTCACAGAAACAACACAACTTATTAAAAGAAAAAAAGATGAATCAATATAGTTGTATTTAACTAGATGGAAGAATGTTAAATGAAATCATTCAACATCCCACCCACCACATCACATCAATATTTCCTATTAATTGCTGAGATTCTCTTCATTTCACACACCTGAAAACACAGGATCTCTCACCGCTTTGTGAAACATGAAAACAATTAAAGTCACTGACAATTTTAACTGGAAATCCTAATCTATAAAACGCACTTGCAAAAATACACATACTTCTGCACATTTTAACTTCTGAGAAATCCCAGACAGCCTATAATTCTAATATCACATACTACACACTAACTGTAATTAAGTATCAAACAGTGACCTTAAAAGTTAAGGCAAAGAAATCAGTTACCTCTTTTTATGAGCATGTACGTAGCATTGGCTACTGGCCATGTTTATATGTTTAGGACTACACAATCAACTTCGTTGTAATTTATAGTTTATATCACGCTTATTGTTATGCGAGATCATTTTAAAAACATTGCCCTTTCAGTTGCTAAGAAAGCCTTAAATCTTAGGCACAACATGCAGTTTCAAAATGTGAAGTAGTTAAAAGCAACGCAAATATTTCTACCCATTCTCTCTCACGACAAGCAGTGGTATGAAACAAAGAACCAAACTGAGTTGAAACACTTCTAAGTTTAAGAAAAACATGTCTTCATCAGTCTACACCATGTCAAGCTTTGTTATCATGTAATTAACATCATAACCCCCAATCAAATAGCTTTATTTGTAATACAGGAATTACACTAGAAAAACAATTAACAAATAAGGGATTTTATAGCTCCATCAACAAAAAGTTTTAGGCATCTGAGGAATACGACTAGCTAACAGGCTGAATATTTTATATTTTTGAATTACTAGATAATCCTGAGCAGAAACAGCAATGTTCCTATCCAGCATTTCTGTTTCATCAGAGCAGTGAAGAAAAAAAAAAAAAATGTTAATAATGGCCTAGACTGCTTCCCTATACACATAATAAATGCAAACAGAAAGCAGTATTAGCCTAATAAAGATCTTCTATAAGCTAAGATCAAGGACAACGTTAAACTAAAACTTGATCCCTCAAAAATCCTCATGAAGCATTAATTATTCTTATAACCTGCACCAAGAAATTTACCCTGAAAATGCTGTTCCAGAAGTGTCACTAGGAGAAGAGTGGATTAGTGGTGAAGTTGAAGGTCTGAAGCTACACTGCTCATCCTCCAGAGGCTGCAATTCGCATTCAGATTGAACTGGTTTATGCTCTGGCAAATGAACAGAATTTAATAACAGTATTTATTTAAGCACAGGAAACAAGTCTACTGTCAAAAAAAGCGTTTTCAACAACTGGTTACGTTTATATAGGTTTACTTACCAGTAGTATTCTGGGAAGTTGGGGAGAGCTTCTCAAAAGTTACATGTTTCACATTCCCACTGCAAGCACTACTGGCATCTTTGTTTCTCATCTCTATTTTCACACTTTGCTTCTTTTCACCGTTGTTCAATTTCTGTGTAGACTTTGCCTTTGTAGGACTTACTGAGACATATTTACTAGATTGTTTGGCAGGTTTTAGGTTGCCGAGTGATAAAGTATTTCCTGTGTTTCTTTCCACCAAATCATTACATGGTTCAGGAACAGCATTTGTTCCTTGATCTACTGTTTCCGTGTCTTCCCTGATACATCTACCAGCGAGATCACTGTTCTGGTAAGCAAGTGAACTTTTCTGTGCCACTTCCATTTTTGCTGCTAAGGGAATTCCACATGTTCGTGCTTCATTTCCAGTAGGTGAGGTCTGGGTATCAAGCATGTCTGATCTAAGATCAGCATTCACTGACTGTAAATGTTTACTATTTACCAAATTTGACAACTTTTCTGAATATTCAACGCTATTTGCAGTTACATCTTTGTGGTTGGGAATACCAGACAGGGTAGAGAAATTCTGAGTATCATTTTCTTCATTAAAATAATTCAGAAATCGCTTCTCTATTTCTTGCAGGTTGCTATGATTATTTATCAAGTCTTCTGCAAGAATATCCTTATTTTTATCTTTACCCAGTAAAAAGGTATCAAGCATAAGGTTCTGGACAGATGCTTCATGTTTCACAATACTCTCGTATTCACTTTCATGTCCATTCTCATCTGTTTTTTTGAGGTATTTTTCCATATCAAATGTACTATTTTCCACATTGCTGGATAATACCTGGTTAGTGCAGAGTTCCGTCTCTTTGACAATTCCAGGAAGGAAACGTGTGCTTTTACTTTTCTTAGAGAGTGCCATCATCATAGCAGCCAGCTGGGAAGGATCAGCACTGGAGGAAGCATTAGCAATAGCAGAGGCAATTGTGCTAATACTCAGGACAGAGTCAGAATTATTAGATAAGCCATCTTCAAACTTCTCTTTATGAATTCCACCCTACAACAAACCAAAATGAGTTAAGCACCAAATTAAGAAATTTTTGCTTAGTGTTTTGGGTTTTGATGCTTGTTGGGTTGTTGGTTGGGGTTTTTTTTAATTATTTTGCGTTTCAGTAAATGGTAATATATTATTATTTCTAGTTGTCACATTTTTAATCACCTGTCAAGAAGGAATACTGGAATAGGCATAATTCTCATAGTACTGATTTTTAAGTCTACTCCACAAAGCTTTTCAAAAGATTAAATAAAGATTGCCTGCTAGGAAGCCTTGGTTCTTGTAAAACTTTTAAAATCCTAAAATGTTTTAATTCAGTTGGAAGGACTGGGAGTAAAATCCCATCAGGAATAAACAGGAGAGAAGTTACCATGACCAAATACACAGTATTTTCCCAATTAACTTTAAATCAATTTGCCTCTCAACAAGGGAAAAACAAAGCTAATTCTACAGTTTTCTCTATCACTCAAGTTCGATTTCTTCATTAGTTTTTACACTGACTATTCTTAGGAAAGGACACAGAATAAGCAGTCAGTCATGTACAGACCACAATCTCTACCCACCTGTCAGCCTAGGAATCTTTGAAAAACTATGGCCTGACAGACCAAGCAACTCCAAAAGTGAAGAAGGGAGAAAAAACAAAAGATCATAACACTCAACTCACTACAGGGTCATGGCATTCTAATGAAACTATCCTAACAATCCATGTCACCTGCTATGATTCAAATGATCAATTTAAAAAGCAGTGAGCTGATATGAAAGGCCTAAATTAGTCGCATTCAAAGAAACAATAATAATTGGAGTTATTTGAATTTTGTTCAAGTTCATAGTTGCACCTAATAGAAAAATACAAGAGAAATACCTTTGCTTTACTTTTGGTAGCAACTTCTGTATTAATGCTTTTATGTATTCCAGCTGCAGTATCCATCCTATGCCAGGCACCTTCACATCTGGTAGAATTTGCCTGTTCTTTTGTTTTTGTTTCCAAGTCATCTAAGAACAAAAAAAAATACAGGGACTTAATTTACAGTAAGTGAATTGTCTAAACACCTGCATTCTTGCAATACATGTGCTCCCTTAATGCTCTATAGAAAGTGCTGTTATAATGGCACAAACCCAAATACTGCAAGCATCAACTGTTTCCTGTACAGTCCTCAAAGTTTACATTCAAGTCACAAAATTATTTGGCATCATGAATACCATGCTCACTCTTCAAATTTTATTTTCAGGCAGCTTATCATACTAGCATAAGTACGATAAACCCTAAATAAACCCTTTCATACAACAGTGTTTGCAAGGTAGTATGAACATAGGGCAAACTCCAGTAGAAAACTGGAAGAGTTAAATCTGAGTAAAGCCAGCTTTCTTATCCTGGAGACAGGGTTCGACTGAAGTAGACAGTAGTACACTGGTGATTTTGAAGGACTATGTTTAGGAGGGAGAGGTATGTTTCTGAAACCATCAAAACCACGAATAATCTTGTTGATTAGAAGATCAAATCCAAACAAGAAGGTATTGTTCATATGAGACCATATGTTTCAACAAAGGAGTTCCTGCTGGAAGGAAAACATCTGGACTCCCTAGAACACTAAACCCAACTTTAAAGATGCTTTGATAGTGAGAAAAAAGCATGAAACAATAAACATTTTTGGGGTTTTTTTTGGGGGGGAAGGGAAAGTGTTGAGATTTTTTGTTTGGTTGGTTGGTGGGGTTTTTTGTTGGTTTTTGGTTTGTTTTTTTTTTCCTTTGTGTCTGTTCTTACAGTAGATATTTGGAGTTTGGATATACCTCGTATTTCAAGTAACACCCTCCTCAGGTTGCTGATCTCTCAGCTTCCTCTCCATCTGCTGCTCCTTAAGCAGGAATTGCATACTGGTATTGCTGACAAAGATTATTATTTGTCAGTACTACTGAAAATCAGATGTCAGTAACTATTAATACCTTGGCCACAAAGTGACCAAATACCAACTGTCTCTAGCATTTATAGCAAACTTTGTATCAAAAGAACTGCAAGGCACATTTAAGGTATTTTTCTGCTATTCACATTAACAATTATAACTATAATTTAATTGAACAGACGTCATCAGCTCAATGAACTCCTGGTATTTTTTGCCAAAAATCCAGACTCTTGTAGAGTGAATTTAAGCACATCAACACTAAACTTAAAACAAATCATAATCATTAGAGACCCTTTAAAAATATTTGCGAAGTCCCAGCATGAGGAAAACTACAACTGTAAAGCTGTTTCCAGGAAGCAGGCTCCATGCTGTACAAGCAAGTACACAAAGACTGATGTTGCCACAGTTCCATCAAGAGCAGCAGAGATGCTTTAAAATGCACTCATCCTCTCCTAAACATACCTATTCAAGTTGATAGGTATAAATATGCACTGAAACGTGTGCTGTGATCTTCACAACCAAATTTTGGAGGAACCTCCTGAATTATTAAAGTTAAGCAGATATGGGAGCGTAAGTTATTTTTTTTAAAACATGGCAGGAAAAAAGTAGACTGTGTTTTATGCATACAGTCAGCTCAGCTATAATCTGAATTGTTTTCCTTCTTTCCCTACATCCTCTATACCTATATGAGCAAACAGACCAATTTTATGGGGGTTTTGTTTGTTTGGTAACACATTCATACAGCTTTTTCGTCAGGAAAACTCTGAACAGACTTTAATTATTATAAGACATCCTGGTAGTTATCCAGTCAGTATCTGAAAATCCTGAAATATCTAAAACAATTCAGGGCAGTACTTAGTATTAGAATGTTCTCTCTTGTAATTGTTTACGTTCTGTGGTTTTCTGGGGGAAGGAGGGGTGGGAGAGGTGCTCACAGCAAAAAAGATATTTGGTGAATGAAAACTATAGAGTCTTTCTATCATGGATTACTCTTAATAGTCTTTAATAGTTACATACAAGTAATTCTTAACTACTGTTATAACTACTGTCTTGGGCTGACCCTTCTGTTTTATAATTACCTGAAAACACTTCAGACAATTGCGAAACCTCTTGGGCAACGTGACTCCCTGATGAATCAGATTGTCTTAGCAAAGCAACAGGTTGTCTTTTCTTCGGAGATGTAATATAGTAACCAAAAGATGGCTATAAAAAAAAAATATACCCCGGAATACAGCATCAGTAAATTTAATTATTAATAACTAGGTTCAGTGGCCTTGCAAAGCACTTTCAAGCAACAGCAGCTCCCTAGTTGATGTTTGGCTCTCACGTCACTGAAAAATAACATATGCCTCCTACCATTGCAAATGCCTAATCCAAATATGTACACTTCCAATATAAACATAAAATAAACTAACAAACAGCTTATTTATACCAGTTACACAAAAGAAAGTACATATGCTCTCATCACCTCTGCCTGGAAGCATGCTCTGTCACTCAGCCTCTGAATGCACCAGGACAGAACATGCTAATTCTACCAATTCACCAGGACACGACAGAATTACACAAGGATATTTGACTTCTTCCTCCCATTTCACACACTATCCCGCTTTTGGTCAGTTGGTTTGGTTTTTTTTTCTCTGCAACACACATGAGATACTGTCTACCAACAGCAGATAAGAGAAGAGACAGGTATCAGCTAGATGCAAGAAGCATACAGAAGTACGTTGGTAAGTTACGGTCTAGATGACTACATTTTTACTGAAGTTGGGCATTTGCCTAGACAGCACATCAACTATCAACAGCCAAAGACCCGCACTGTTCAAATACCTCTGTCTGAGCAGCATTTCATTCAATTACTATGGGGATCATTTGCTTGGACCTCCAATGTGCACCCTCTATATGGTACACTTTTCTCTCTCTAATCTTACACATAATTAGTTCTTGACCAAAAGGTGAAGATCAAGATTCATCAATAACACCAGCCAGCCCTTCACATCAGAAATTCCAAGTGGGAAACAAAATCCAGACCTGTCACACAGAGAACTTCCTTCACAAGTGAACTTAGAAAAGTAGTTCTCAGAAAGAATTGTTACAATATAAAAAAAAAAAAAACAAACCAAAGTTGTGCTAGCTGTTATTCTTGTCCTTTCCTTGTGTTTTAGTATTAAAATCAAGATACATACCCGTTTCACATCACTGCCTCCACCAAGACAACCAAGAGCTTCGGATCTCTGACCAAAGAACTCCCCTAAAGACAGACGTAGATAACTGGCATCTTTATCCAGATCAGATGTTCTCGGCAGAATGCAGCTATTGGCAGATTTCCATGAAGTATCTGCTAATTCAGATGTACTTAGAATGTCTACTTTTTCCACCTGCAGACAAAGGCAATTCAGAAGTCATAATTTGCAAATAAATTAGAGAACTATTCTTTCACATTCAGATACTCAGTTACCTGCACAAGTTTGCGTGCTTTCTCAAATTCCTCCTGGTCTTGTGCAATCATAGCTGCTGCTTCAGCTTAAAACCAAAGAGAACATTTATTAAAATCAGGCATAAGTTATTAAGTGCACTGTTTTGCATCTTTAAACTAAATTTTGAGGGACAGATATCGCAATGTTTAATTCTACATCCGAGACAGCTTGGGACACACTAGGAGTCATTCCATCCTGTTACAGCGAGAAAAATTAATGAAATTTGTTTTACAAGAGTACTCCCTAGATCTTTAGGAGCCAAAGTTAAAGAAGCATTTAGCTAACTGACTTAGTGGTTAATAAAGTCTCTTACAGCCTTAACCCCAAAGCAAACTTTTCATAGGTTATGCTAACCACACTAGCTAGAATTGACCGTCACATGGCTACTTCCGAACAAACTTTTACTAGACTTGGTTTTGAAGATTTCATCAATGTGGTACCTGTGAATTGGAGCAAAATGAACAGACTGGCCTGTACCAGTTCACGAAATACCTGTGCAAATTAACAGGCCAAATAAATCCATACTTCTTTTAAATTCTAATGCTTGTATTATTTTCACAATTACCATTTACAGAACAATGAACGCTTAAAGTCTCTTCACCAAAATGTTGTGGTAAACTGCTGATGAAGAGAAATTGCTCTACTATCTTATTTCAATGTTAATGTCTCATTAAGCCCATCAAAACTTATAAAATATGTAGCCTTGTACACACAGCATCCCTAGTCCTAGAAGGCATGGGACAAATGGAGGAATAAGTCAAGAATTGCCACAAATTGTAAAGTGATTACAGGTTTTGTCCATAAAATTACTTCTGGGAAGCCACAACATGTACTCTGAGGACAGAAACAAAGTTGGAACACGTCTTTATTGAGCAATCCAACCCCGTTTCCTAAAGGCAACCTAGCACTGTCAAAAACACATTCACATTGTTATATCCAGTTGAACTCTAGTATCAGTTCTTCCTAAATCCTCTGTGTAAGCTGTACAGCTTTGAAGACCTCCTGAAGCACCAAACTGTCAAGTGAGCAATCCTGCACTATTCTATACAAGAATACACCATGTGCACAGTTTGCTGACAGACATGTCATAAATGAGACTCCAAAGCATCAAGTGTAACATTTCCTTTCTGTCCCTACCAATCAAGCATCACACTTGAGCACTGCAGACAGAGAGGCAAACTTAGCATCCAGAAAAATGCTAACCACATTGAATCTGTAAGCGCCTGTCTTCTACCGTGCAAAAAGGTCAAAAACCCATCAGGTGGGAAAAAGCTAAACAGCCTTGGAAAAATTTGCAACAGTCAAATACTCTAATCACTTTACAACCCAAGTCTGAGATGCAGGAAAGTGTTTGAAATATCCTGGCATTTGACAAATAATAGAGGAGCTTTTGCTCCTAGGCTTTACTGACATAGTAGATAAGGAAGTTCCTACCAAATGATCACATTTGCTTGTTCCAGCAGAAACCCACTACAATGTTAAAAACATTATTTCAACCAATCAGCCCTGTTTGATAACTCATTCAAAAGAAACAATTCTAGACAGCAACACATACAGCATTCTCTTTGAAAGAAGAACCTTGAGCAGACCATTAACGTCTTTAGAATACATTAGCCCATCCATATGTCAACTTTAGAAACTAGAAGAGACTGGGAGAAATACGGTGGCACGCATTGCTTGAATCTGTCTAGTAAAACAGATGACACTTTGGTGCTAAGGAATCGTTTGTCTACAGTAGTATGTGCATACTATCCAAGCTTGTATGACAAACATAGACTTTCATGAAGATCAGTCTGAGATAGCTTAAGGAAAATCAACTTTAAACAGAGGTTCATAAAGCCTGGAATTGTTAGAAGGTGAGAGTCTAATAAAGCCCCTCAACAAGCACCAACATTTTTCAGTACCAGTACCGTTTGTCAGCATCAAGACACTCCCCAAGGGATTCATACAAAAAAAAAAAAAAATCACCAGCTAGTGAATCCAGCAGCTCTTTTCACATTCTAGCCGATTTTGTAGTAATTTCTTGTTTACAATTATTTCCTGTCTTATAACCATCACACAGTACAGAATGAACACTGTTCCCTCTTCTTGAAAGAAAGGATAACAAGAATGGAAGTCCAAAGGAAAAAGTGTGGAAATGACAACTACAGGAGTTACTTTTGCTCATACAATAGGTATCAGCGACACATCAGAATGCTTTTTGAAACAAAACAAAAGACACTTCATGGGAAGAGTAGGAAACTTGGAAAGATGCTATCAACTATAACTAATCATCACTGTAGGCTACTAGCAACATCATTTTCCAAGTTATTTGTAGTATCTAAAGCCTGGAGGCTTGGCAACATGAAATAATGATTTGTTGGAGTGAGGGGGGAAAAAAAAAAGAAAGTTAGTTTACTTAATGCTATTACAGATAACAATGGCTAACTAAGAAGGAAAAAAGTTACATACATCCAGTAATGAACTCATTTATTTTATCCTCTTCAGACAGATTTAAATCTTGTTCTTCATCAAATGAAGTATAATACGCAAGATCAGTCACCCATTTGCCCTCTTCGTTTTGGTAGACAATGCTGTGTGGTAAATCACCTGAAAGATATATCAAATGCTACACTGTTGATTAAAATAAAAAGGAATATGGCAAAGTCCCTTAAGTTTAAGGTTAAGGAGCTCAAAAACAACATAGCTCAAGTTGCTGCAACTGCAAGCTTAAACTAGTTTCATCATCAAATAAACAACAGTTAAATGCAATACACGACACTGTACTTTTTAAAACAAAAACAAGTCAAAATGTATTCATGTTATATTGTTTTTTATTACCAACTTGCACAACTGAAGAAAAATGCATAGCTTACTATTTTATTTCATTTTCCATATAGGGTCTGGTCAGAATTGAATAGATGGGTTATATCTAAAGCAACCTACCTTTGTCTGTTGTAGCTAAACTTATGTTCTCACAGCTGTCTGCAGTTGGAGACAGGTAAGTATCATCAAGACCAACTTCACATTCAGATGCATCTGTCTGAGGTGCATTTGCACTAAGAACACCTTTAGGAGTGGTGCAGTCCCCCAACAATCCTCTGGCTGTGTGTAGCACTTCTGCATCAGGAGCAGCAGCCTGACACTCAGAGGTCTGCATTTCTTGCTGCGGAGGGACATCCGACACATCTGTTTTATGGCTGCCCATACACTGAAGATACATTGAATCTACTCGCAAATCAGCAGTGGTGCAGGAATCTAACACATCTCCAGTAGTCACGGAATTCTTAGAGAACAATAATAACTTGATAAGTGTCAGAAGTGCAGTTGTTAACTGTTTGTGCTAACAGTTCTAGGTACAAAACAGTCCAAGTTAAATATGTTTGAAAAAATTTATCTAAAATACAAAGCGGTGCTATTCATTCTTTTGTAAACAAAGTTTGGGTTGTTAGTTCAACCTCTAACAAGTTTTCAAACACACTGCCATCTTCTACTACCGTGTTACTCTATACCTTTAACAGAAATTTAAATGACAATTTCATACCGGTTGCCGCACTGCTCTGGGCAGCATTTCTTTTTGCACAGGACATCCAGGTATCCCTTGATTTTGTGAATCTTCATCACTAGTATTTCCAGAGTCTAGTCCTGTCACAGCCTGATAAGTGTCAGGAACCTGAAAGTTCTCCTTTAAAAAAAAAAAATAAAATTTAAGTTACACTAAAAAAAAAAAAAGCAACATTACAGTTGTTTTTACAATGTTAAACAATTCTCTAGTAAAGAGATTATCATACTTTGCTCATGTGCCACTGCCAGAGGCATCTCTAGCTGCTAGCACCATCACTAAGGACAATATTTCCTGGCTATGCCAATCCATGCAGCTGCCTCCAAGGGCACACACAGCAAGAAGATGGAGGATGTCTTACTCCTACTACATCCTTTCATTCCTATGTAGCACCATGCTACTGCTTTTCCCCTTCTGGTTGACCTACTGCTGGGTAAGGCCTCCAAATCTAACTCAGAACCTGTTTTATCTACCCCACCCCTTATCCACAATGGCAGCGAAGCAGTAATGTCTTACAGAAGTAGCGAAGACCTGAGGTCAGAGAGCAGAACTGTGTTATTCTCACTCTTCAAACAACCACCTATCCCCTTCTTCACGTACAGCCATAGATCAGCAACTGGCAGTCTATACAGACTGCCTTTACAGGGTTAACAACACTGCACAGCTTGGAAACTCTGATGACAGTTGGGAAATTCCTGAAATTTCAGAAGCTACAGTTCATTTAACTGTTTAAATCAATCACACTTTCCCATTCTGGTCAAGCATGCAACTGCCAGGATCACATCCATCATTGCAAAGCCAAGAAAATGAAAAGGCACTTAATCCCTGGCACTCTGTTTGTAATGGAACTAACTGCTGCTCAAAGATAAACCACAAGCCAGCCAGTTGCTGCTCTATGCTTACCTTTCACACTCCGACCACTTATTTAAGAGACTCATTTACTCTCCTGGAAAAACTAGTCTCTGAATTACTATAGGCTTAATAAAACTTTGGAAATTGCTATCCAAGCTAATAAAGCAGTGATCGCAAAGATTTTATAAACTAGTTGCATGATGGAAAGTAAGTGCCAGCATGTTACTTTAATAGTTACAGAAACAAAAAGTAAAACAGAATCTTTTCTCAGTAGTTAATTAAACTCATTGAAAAGAAATTTAATTCATGTCTTAAAAGAAAATGCCATTCTGTTCTTTGAATTTTGTTGCAGTTAAAACTGTAACTCTAATTAAGAATAGCAACAAGTTAAACTAGTGTAAGTAGTTTTGTCACAGAACCATCAGATTAAAATTAAGCAATTCCTACACAGACAATAGGCCCATCTCCTGGATATTACAAGCAAGTTACAAATGAGATCAAAAGATGGCCTTAGTTTCAGTTCAGCTGACCAGCTTGCTGAGGCTGGAGGGAATGGGGTAAAGCAAGCATTTCATGGGTATTAGCTTGCTTATGAAGACTTCTCTCTCATCAAAAATTCTTTGCATTCAGATGCTAGTAATCGAAATTAAAATCATGCCACCACAAGACAGTGGTATCAGTAGAGGCTTCAGCTTAGTTACCTAGAATATAATTTCCCTTAGTGGACTTGAGAACATCCCAAATGCTTATCTACAAACATTTTACAATCTCTGACACTAAAAGCCACTGCTAGGAAGCTGAGAGGGGAAGCAAGGTGTGTAAGAAACATTCATACCTTAAAGCATTCAAGAGAATGCCTCAGAGGTACAATAAGTTATGACCAGCATAAACAATCCAAAACTCTAAAAGCAATTTTTACTTTTGTAGTAAGGATTACGAAATGTAGTAATATTTAGTAGTCCAGCAGAAAAAGTCAGGAAACAGCTGTTCAGGAAATACTACTGACGCTATATGAGTTACTACCGGATTTCTTTGAGGACAAGTCTCCATCATCCCAAATAAGGGACAGAAATCCAGTCTTAGAGTTAGGGGCTTGGTTTGGTTTTGCAAAGACAGAGTAACAGAACTGACTGTACAACAGCTCTACCAGAGCTGCTTATCAGAAGAAAGGAGAAGACTATGCACAGGACAAAGAGGAGTGCGAGGAGCAGGGTTAGAGACAGGTACAAAGCCTGAATGGAGACTTGAATAAAGGAGACACTATAATAGGAAACTCTTCAGCTTTGCTGCAAGCATTCCTGACTAACGCCTCTTGGGACAGCCAGCCTAATCCCACCTTATCTCATTAACAGCAAGACTTTCGGTAACAAGCAGATGAGTCAGCTGCTAGCTCTGCACTACAAAGAAGAGGAAAATAAATACAAAAATAGCTACCTAGCTCCCTTCATTTTCTTCCTTCCCTCCCTGCCCCAGGTGAAACCTTGCAGAGCAAACAGAAGTCAGAAGCTCACTCAAATGGCTTTGTTTCTAGTTTAGAGCTGCATTTGGTACCCTTAAATTTAAAAAGAATTCTTTGCTGTACAGACTATTTGTTGGACAGTATTTGGGTTTGTCAGCAAAGAAGTAAAACCTAGTTCACCCTGGCAGACAACCGTCAACAATGCTACCATGTTTAAGGGCCACTGGCCATGCTGAGCTTTGAACTTTAAACCTACTTGAAACAAGCCATTTTCAGAAAGCTTCAGCGCCATACAGCATTCTGAGAGTTTCTGTATGTCGATGCCTCCTCTTGTCATTTCTGGTTTTATCATCTGCTCAAAATAGGCTTCTAGTTGGTTATCAAAGAATTCTTCATCATCAATATCATCATCTATTGAAAGAGAAGAAAATATCCTGTTCACCTTCTGTGGACATTTTATATCACCTGACATACTATCAAAGCAACTCCATCATTTTTAATACATTGAGTCTCACAATACACTCACACGGTCAGAGGGGAATTATCTTGTTTTTCCCTTAAAACAATTGGGTCACAGAAACATGTAAGTGTCTTATTCTGTGACTAGTGATATACAGCAACACAAGATGACTGTAAGCTAGCACGTCAGTTCCCAGGCTATGAAGTTACTCATCTTCCTTCACATGATCTGTACATAACCATATTCCAACTAGCAAATGATATACATACGTGTAAATTAAAAGTAAAATATATATAACATTCTTATACACTTAATGCACAAGTGAAGCTATGCTATAAAAAAAGACTTCAAAAGACAGTCACGACATATGTAGATATAACAGGGAAAAATCCAGTAACCCTACATGAATGCAGGGCTGCTTGATCTTAAGACACAGTAAAACTATTTATCACTCTGCCTTCCTCATTCTCGGTGCATCTGAGGACATACCCTGTCATCCTTCATGTTATGTGCAAAGTCAACTGCATTAATAAAGAAGAGCATGTTTGTCCTTCAACAGCAGCCACTGGAAGGGCACAGAAATTTCAAAACTCTTGTTCACTTATACAGAACTCAAGCTCTCACTTTTATCCCTGCGTGTAAACTAGACTTCTGACTCAGGTGTCACTGTGCATGTGTGGCATCTAAAGAGAACTGAAACTTAAGTAACAGTTAATTCTAACTGCATGTACATGGTCATCATAAAAGTTTACATCAATCTAAACTGAAAATGTAGCTGGGGTCACCACTTTCTTAAATGAATGCCCACATTTCTACCTGTATTTTTGATTAACAGTGACTGAGGACTGTTTTAGATTAAATTTCCAATTGTGATTTTCTCTGACAAATTCCATAACCAATTTCAAAATAGCCAGTTTAATATTCCTAATACTGTTTTTTGATCAAGCATAATCCTATGTTAAATATTTCAGTAAAACAATATTATTCTTCTCAAGTATGCAATAATATTGTGTCAGAATTCTAAACTCAGCTACCCAGAGTTATAAATACACTTACCAGTGGAATCTTCTTCTGAGCTTGTAAGAGATGAGAGTTTCTCATTTTCCAAAAAACTTGAAAGGCTATTGCTAAGATGATCACTTGAGATTTCGCCTTCGATCAGCTTTTCAGTAGGTTCAGGTGGAATAACCTGTGAAAAGCATCCATACAGAAATGTTTCGAGTTACTAACTGAATTTATATAATAGCTTATAATAAACAATTAATGAGGTTAATAATATTCCAAAACTCTCCCCCTCCTTTTTGTTTTTTTTCTACTTATCCCAGCAAGCGTTCTCGTTCCAATGGACTTTGCCTACTAGCTTCCAGAACCGATACATGCAAGAAATAGAGATCAAAAAGTGGAAAGAGGGAAAAGCTTCTGAATGACACCAAACTTAAAAAACCTCAAAAATAAAATACCGAGTCATTGCATTAAAGAGTTTACACTTGAAAAAAATTGGCCCCTCCCATTCATTAAGTTGCAATCCCAACTTAAAAGTACAAAGACAACTATCAAGTTTCCTATGCTGCTAAAACAGTGCTTCTTCAGAAATCATACACCTAGATCAACCCTTTGTTGATAACTTCTTCAAATGAGCATAGTCAATTACTCATAAAGTAGTATTTCAGCTGAGTCTAGCTAACTGTCAATACTGTATCTTTTATATACCTGAATGATTTTTTAAAAACAGTATGATGTAATGTCTGTTTTGGATTTAGTCTCACATTCTTTGTGACAAACAGATCACCTTTGACAGACAGCAAAAAGGTCAAAGTTCAGAAAGTAAAAAATTTGAAAGAGACTTGAATTACGGTTTTCAGGTGACAGCCTGTGAGCATTCGACTGCAACTCACTGACCACTGTGGCCCTTAGAAAACTCAAACGAAAGAAAACTAAATCAGCTTAGTAAATACCAGCTGACACGTCAAGGAGCACATACAGCCTGAGGCATATTTTCTATGAGGGCCACAAGATCTCTCATTCCTGTCTGCCTTGTATCTCTCTACCTGTAATCGTCAGCTTCTCTAATACAGCAGATAAAAGCAGCTGAAGCATAGCCCTACCTGTCAGTACCAGCAGCTATTTGCTAGTTCTGGGATAGAGACACACACAAAAAAAACCCCACCATCCAGAGGCAGCAAGATGATTGTGTTCTTACAAAAGGTGCAGTTTTTAATGTTGAGGACACTGAAGAAGTCATCTGAACTAACATTCCTCAAAGTAATTAACAAGTAAGGGGCAACTCAAATCAGGTTGATATCGTCTATGCCAAAAGCATTCCAAGAAGTTCCTCAGGTGGCTTTTCACTAAGCTAAACTACGATTGGGATAAAATGTAAGGTCCTTACATGGATAAAGAACTACAAGAGAGCAGAGGCTAGGAGTGAACAAAAATTTTCATATTTGGGAAAGATTAAGCAGAGTCATGCTCCCATGGTACTATGTTAAGAGGTTATGTTAAGAGGTCTGCAAAAAGGAAGCAAAGTGAGGCATAACACATTCAGCCTGCTAGCACCATTAGAAACTTAATGGATACACAACATAAGACAATAAACACAGTTCACAATCCCCTCCCTCCTTCTCACAGAATTAAGTCTAGTACAAGATTAATATTAATTTTTTTTTTTAATTTCACTGTATTTAGAAAAGGTTTCACCTTGTTATTCTTACTGTCCGGAAGAACACATATTCCAGTGGACAAATCTGGAACAAAAGAATGTAGTGTAATCAGTATTTTATTATCTTCTTATGCTACTAAGTCCTAACTACCCTGTAAGATAGCAGACCAAGCCTCTTGCGGATCTTGGCATACACCATAAAAATATAAAGCAAACATGTTATCACAATACCAAACTTTACATGTTCTCATAACAATGACCAAAGTATCTGGGAGTAATTAAAAAGGCAGGACTTCATCAGGGCTAAAACTGTACAAATTATGAAAGACAACTACTGCCCTAAGGATTTCTACAAGTCAGTGCAAAAAAAGTAAGGACTCCCAGGCTGCACTAGCAGAAGCAGGAGCAAGTGTTCTGATCTACTGTTGCATTTCACCTATTGGGCCAGTTCTTTTCTTTGGATCACTTGTAAGCAGCTTCCTCTTGTCTTCATGTTATATCCAATTGCAAGTCCCACAAGACAGAGAACATTTTAGACATGCAGATACAGATTTTAGCAAAAAAGGTTCCTAATTCTTAAATAAAATATGGGAATAAAAGGCAGTTTCCAGACTAGAATCCTAAACCTTGAATAAACAGCAAGTTAAAACTAATTAACTAAATGCGGACAGGCACTATCAAGTCCAAACACAGGGCAGTCCCAGTTTTCCAAAGCATCATGATTTTCGTTGCCATAGTTACTGCTGCTTTAAGACTGTCAACACTTGACTGTTAGAAGCGTGTTTTATAAGGGCTCATTTAGATTACAAACCACAGTACTGTTTAATTGAATATGTACTCTATTGAAGTATTAATACTTACTTCATGAAAACCTAAGCAAATATTCAGATAAAACTTACAAAAGGGTAACTACTGGAAGTATAGATTTACTAAGTACATTTACTGAACTTTAAGCAACGAGCAGAATTTAATCACAGGATTGGCATTAGCAAAAAAACCCAAACAAGTTTAGTATCAATAGCCATTGATACTAATATCAACTTTTAAAATAAGTTACAGAATATTACTTTGCTTCCACTACTCTATCCATTCTTCAAAAAAGCATAGTTTTCACAGCAAGTATTCCAAACTACTTTTTCATGCATCATCTTGCTAGATAAGTAGGTTTCCAGCTTCTACAACTGCACTTAAAGATCACCTATTACAGGTTGGAATAGGGCAAGAAAAGAGATGTTAGTTAAAATATAAGCTCATAGACATACACCTACTGAAATTGAAGGGGTAGAAAACAACTTACAAACACCTTGTCCACAAGTAAAGTTCCTGAAATTAATTCAGATTCCTACTAGCACACTAATTATGGAATATTTATAGCAAAAACTACTTTCATCAGTTTCCTGTCTAGCTTTGTACTTTGGGGACAAATCTAAGAACAGCGTCAACCACAGTCTTTCTCTCTTTTCAGTTTGTTCAAATCAAGGAGATTCTTTTTCAAAATCCATTTACACTATGCCATAAAACAGTGGAAGGGTCAAGAGAAGACATCCACAGCATAAAAAGCTAATTACACTGAGAATAAGTATACAATTTTTCTCAAATTTTAATACCTTCCAATCGTTCAAGTGGCAATACCTCAAGTAAGGTATCTTGACTGCATTTTGAATGCTCAGTGACATTCTGATCTTGCTCTCCGTATATTGAGTGGGATTCTTTCAAATTAACACAAGTTGGCTGGGGTTCTTTAACTTGTGTAGCAACTTCCCTAGAAAGACAATTATTTCAATGAAAAATCACTCAGTGAGATATATACATCAACATTAGTATACAACATCTCTCTATATAAAGATGTAATAAATTCTCCAATTTTAATCCCTTTGTCTCTAGGAATTCGGCTGTTCCCATTAACATAGCTTCTACAGACTTATTACCTGTAAAGGAATAAATATCAAGATTACAAGGGCTTCAGTTTAACAATCTAATGTGTGAAACAAATAGTGAAATTTAATGGAACATATGCCTCTCTACTTTCTTCTGTGTGTTCCTTTCTCCTTCATTTCTGCAAAAAGAGGGAAAATTATAGGAGGAAAAGGGTGTATTCTGGGCAAGTTCCATGATCCATTTGAGAGCAAGTGGAACCCTAGACAAGATTCTCCTAAGTTCACAGTATCAGCATGCCTTTTCTAACACTAAATTAGCGACTAAATCATCAAGAACATGACTTATTGAAATTGCATATATTTCTGTTAAATAACAGCTTTCATAATTCTGTGGGAAAGTTATTTTTTACTTCTGGTTTCATAGGACATCCACGCAGGCAGATAAGCTAATCATGTTAAAATTTCCACATTGAGTGAACTGAACCATACTTTCACTTTAGTATTTCAAATGTCAGCTTTATTTATATTTCTAAAAGTCTGAAATACAACTATTCCATGTTTTGTATTTTTTTTTACTTGAGTACAATCAAGAAGCAGATTCCCTGTATTAAATCTTATGTTGTTTTTATAGGGACATACTGCCTATAAAACAATTTTATCAGTGAGAAAGATGCACATTGCAGTTTCTATTGCAAAAGAACAAATTTGATCTCAGTTAGAATAACCTCTGCAACTTCTACCACTTAGTTACACTCTCTACATTATTTCACTAACACTAGTTATTTCCTAAGAAATAGCAATCACTGAGGCTACAAAGAAGCCAAATTTAATAGAAATTGATTTTCCTTTCTGTATGCAAACCTCGTGATACTTCCTTGGAACAAATTTAAATCAGTGAAAACTATTATTCACACACATGACACGAACCAGAAACATCAGCTTAATTCTAGATTATACTAGGTAAATACATGCCAGATTCAAATAAGCCAATTAATTAATCACGCTTAGGAAATTCTTAATTAGTGTGACAACAAAAAAAAGCATCATAGTTTAAAAGAAAAAAAACAATCACTTCTAAAGATTCATTCCTGTCATGTACATGAAGTCAAATTATCCAATTAAACAGCAGGACGCTGTTCACATCGGGCTGTACAGCCTAAGCAGTACCATTGCACGGGATGCTTCTGCATATCCTGCCACTATCCCTCTTCAGAAAACACAGAGAAGCTATTCTAGTAGGAAAAGCTGCCCAGGCTGCCAAACACTGTAAGCTATCAGGCTAATGCACAGCTGAGATCTCCAGTTACTGCCATCAAAAGGCCAGTAGTAGAAGCTGCTGCTGAGCAGTTCAATTCTGAAGTATTCCATAATTAGCTTATAGTACATATAAATCTACATACTGGTATGTGTATTTTAAGACAGAATTAGATTTTAACTATCTCACTTACGTGTCATCACGAAAGCTGAGGGCAAATCTCCCCATTGGCTCAGGATCTGACTGACTACTATGAGAAGATCCTGATGGAGGGGAGTATTTCCCTTCTAAGTAGGATGCACACATATCCGAATGCCTGTAAAGGTGGGGAGGAAAAACAGACAACAGAATCATTCTAATATGCACCTCTCCCATTTTCCAAAAACAGCTGGAAAAAATAATCATATTGATGGCCACTCATATTCTATAAGTTCAATTATTTGAATATTTTAGCATTTTCTAGCCAATCTGTATCTACAGGTACACATATGTACCCAGAGTGATCCTCTCCAGTCCTCTGTAGTTCTTCAGGAAAATACCACATTATCATTTTTAGTGACTAGTGCTGTCCTATTTGGAACGCACACTTCTGGAAAGACAGGGCATAAAGTCTCATCTTGTTAAGTCACAGGGCATCAGTTAAATGAGCAACGGCTTCTAATTGTTACTCTTTGCTCTATCCCTGGCTGAACAAATCACTGAATTTCACTGAATTTTTTGAGTTGGAAGGGACCATACAGATCATCTAGTCCAACTCCCCTGCTGAAGCAGGATTGCTTAGAGAATGCTACTCAGGACTGCAAAATCATTATATAAATCATTATAAATTGTGTTAAATTTTAATTCATATCCATAACACTAGTTTTTACACTACTCTTTCTAAAATGAAACCAGATCCAAGTAAGTTAAATGAGCAGTTAAAAAAATTAAGAGGACACACATGGAAGAAATATATTATTCTCTATATGACTTAAAACTTGTTTATATTAAGCTGAAGAGTTAATATAACAATCAGGATTCTTTTAACTTATCAGTCTAAAAACTAAACTATTTTTAATGGGTAATTTTAATAAAAGTTTATTATTTTATAATTAATTTAATACAGATTTTTTCACTACTAATACAACCGATCCTGTATTTGTTGATTAGTTTTATCATCTACCAAATAATCTTTCAAAAGATTTTTTCCTTTCCAAAGCTAAATGTTTCAAACCAGTCAACTGTTTTTTATATTATTAAGTGGTATTAACTGATAGTCTCACCTGTTGGCACAGCCTGTCTTATTCCTGGCAACAGTGGAAGCTGCAACAGGTAAGCCAGGGTTTGAGGAAATGGTAACATTTTCAAAAACGATGCTTGCACTGCTACTCAAAGAATGGCCCAAGAAGCTTGGAAATGTCTCATCCGCAATATTTCTGAAGTCTTCCATCATCCTGCACAAGTTGCTTAAAATAGCACTCTGCTTGGCAACACGATCAGCCCTGGTCCAGCAGCATCTGAAAGTAGGAACAAAACAACTATACAGTTACATAAGTCACAGTAACGCTGTCAAAAACACGTTACTTATACATCACAGCCAACATTCTTTGGCATTCACCCCGCGTTATCCACAAACACGCTTAAAAATTATTTCCAGCCCTCTTCCCCCCAAGCCTTTTGGGGGCCACAGCGCTTCATAGCAGCCTTGGACTTTCTAAAAAGAGCAGCACTCCGACAACTTAAAGAGCACCTGCGCTGCACGGTGTGCCAACCTATATTTAGCCTCTAAAGCTGCTTGGACCCAGCCGGCCCTTCCTCCATTTCCACAGCAGCGGGCACCTGGGCAGTTACAAACTCCGTGACGCGATCCTCCCAGGCCGCCCCTCGCCAGGCGACAGCCTAACGCTACCCGCCTCAGCAGGGAAATGCCCGGGCCCTACTCCCCTTCAGTACTCCATCCAGTTGGCACCACCCCCCCTCCTCACACACACCCGTCGCGGCCCGGGGGAGGCCGGGACGGGAAGCGGCTCGAAGCCAACAACCCCTTCTCCCCAAACGGGAGGAAATCGGCCCAGCCCTACCCTTCCCCCTGCGGACAAGACCGAGGGGCCCCGGTCATCGTCCG
>KZ506268.1:226790-241007 GCA_002844005.1 Limosa lapponica baueri | reverse complement strand
GCGCCCCCTGGAGGGCGGGCGAGGCCGCGCGTGCGCAAGTTCGCCCCTTCTTACCTCCCCACCTCCCAAAACGTTCCCGCAGCCCGCGCCCCGCCCCGCCCCGCCGCCAGCCAATGGGCGAGCACCAGCCAGAGGCGGCGATTGGCCGGTGGGGCAGAGGAGAGGGGCGCTGATTGGGCGAGGGGCGCGCGGCCCCTCCCCACCCCGCCGTCCGTTAAGCTGCGAGGCGGTGCGGGCGGCTCCCCGCCGGCTGGGGACGTTCTGGTAAGGCAAACGATGAAATCGATTATTTCAGGTATTTGGTTTCGGGCCGGCGAGGTGCGAGTCCCTGCGGGGTCTTTCAGGGGAGTGGCGGCGGCCCCTCCGCGTCGCCGCTGAGGTGGGCCGCCCATGAGGTGTGATCAGCCGGTCCGGCCCTGCTGGCCCGGGGCGTGGCATAGCCCTCTGAAAATACATGCATACAAAATACGGCGTGCCTTTATAAAAATTAACTTTTTGGTAAAAAGGTCTAAGTACCTGCTTTTACTAAACCCGAGTTCAGTAAACACACACACAGAGTTCTGTTCCTGCTGGCTGAAAAACAGCAGCAGCCTCCCTCTGTGCACCATCAACAAGCACTCGTAACACCATCGTTGCCTCTCATGGTGTTTTAGTAAATGAAAGCTAGATTCCCCAGAGAAAAATCAAGAAAAAAATTTGGTTTATCTGAGCAAATCAAGTTTTCGGAATACAAGTAAAACTCACAGGACCTTGCAATCGTTCTGGAAGAATGCAGGTCGCCTTCTCCATTACCTTACACTAATGGTCTCATCCAGGAAGTAGCATAAGCCCATTTGAAGCGCACCGAAGTACAGTATTACACTCAGGGTTTCTGCTGCACAGAGGCCACCTTTATCCTTCCTCCCCCTAGGATCTGCAGAACAAGTTCAGCAATTGCATCTTGTACGGTAACGCTGCTCCCTACCAATGCCATGGAGTCATTGTCCAGTTTTATCCTCCCGCCTGTCGCACACCAGCCAAAGCTTGAGTCGATGCCAGCCTGCTGATCCGCAGCGATGAAGTTCCTGCGCTGACGCATCAACGAATGGGGCCTTTAACTTAGTACTATTTTTTCAAAACGTCCTAAGTGAATTATTCAATCACTGGAAAAGAATTACAAGATACTTTGAAACCCAACGACTTCAGTAGTCTCTGCAGACCTTCAACACACCCATGACAAAAGTCAGAGCACAGCGTGTGGCACAAAAATGTAATACGCAACTGCACACCCAGAATGGCACAACTTCACAAAAGCAAAGCTATGAGAATAGACACCGGAATCAAAAAAGCTCCTTGATCGGGAGCCTGTTTTAAAAAAAAGCCTATTACAAGAAAAAGCATACTAATACAGACGTTTTACAGTAAGTTTATTAGTCAACCACAATTATAAAATTTAAATATTTATACAGCAAGATGGAAAACTCTTAAGTAACCAAACACTCAAAACTATTTTGCTGCAGTATACACAGGAATGGTTTTGCTTCTTTTAGGAGTTGATCGAATATCACCCTTTCGTTACTCAACAACTTCTTGAAGTTATGTCTAATTTTGAGAATATATTTCATATTTGTCAGTGTAATATACAAAAAGAAAAAAATTCAAGACCATTAAACCAATTAAAAAAAAAGGGAAAAAAAAAGAAAAAAGGACAGGCACATTGAAGTCAGCTACTCCATAAATAGCTCGTGGGTGATACTGTTTGTATGTGTTGCCATAGTTCAAAGGGTACAGATTAAAATGTTCCTTTGAAACACAAACATAAAAAACATGTTCCAAATGGTATAGTTTGTTATGTAAAACAGGTGTGAAGTTCCCAAATTTTTTAAAATCTTCCATACAAGAAAAGAAATACAAAGGCAGCCAGAAATGGAAGCATTCACAAACACCAGAATAAGGCCCTTCAGAGTTTATTTAAAGTAACATGTTAAACCCCTTCATTCTCAGGTAATAGATTAAGAGGCCGAGATACACATCGTCTGCGAGGGTGAGGATACTGGAGGTTGGCAGTGTCAGCATCGCAAGAGTGCTCTATCAGAGGAGGAGGAGGAAGGAGCTGGGCATGGCTGGACCATCTCGATCCAGCCCGTGGGGAATCCAGAGGGGGAAAGAAATACCTGAAACAATTAAGAAAGGAACAAAACACCAAAACAAAACAAAAAAAAAATCAAAACAAAACAAACAAAACAAAACAAAAAAGAAAAAGAAAAAGAGAAAGGTAGTAAATACAAGGAGAACCAAAGGGGAGAAAAGACATGCTGGAAAAAATAAAAAGGCTTTAGTATATCCATGCCAAAACCAATAGAACATAATAGCAGAAATCAGGGCTTGTAATTCAAAACAAGACAAATCTGGAAACTGTTCTTTAAAAGAAAATAATACAGCCTTTTCCACTGAGGTTCATAGAAAAGAATACCATAATAATAATCCTGGAATACATTTTTACAAAAGAACAGATTGTTTTGGAAATCAAAAGGATGTTGTAGCACAGCTATTAACAGGCTTTCATTCTCCCAGAACTCCTGCCATTTGTTAACAGAGCATTTAGTAACGCTTCATTTGTGACATAAAATATACATTAAATATTATCCAAGTACATTTTCTGCATATGCATCTAATTCAGATTAACTTCACAGCACCTCTAGTATAGATGTAAAAACATCATTGTTTTTACAATACTTTAAATTTAATAATACACATTTACAGAGATTAACTACTTTCAATGAAATACAGTCTTTGCATGTATTTACATCTTATCCTCAGAGTAAATTTAAGATTCCTGGTGAATGCAAGACTCAGAATTATGCCATTTCATGTCATTTTAGTGATATTTTTATTAGAACTTACCCGTAATACTTGTGCATTTTAGTGTACCTATATCAGATACCTACAGATGTTTTCTGTCTTGTTTACAGTTCTGTGGACTTACATAAAGGAACAGCTATACAACTATGGAAAGTATAGGGCAATTCACAAGATGCATTTTGGTTTCAGTCTTTCTATGGCTCAAATGTTTGCATTTTTTAGGATACTATGCTTAGAGAATTTTAGTTACTCCATGGAATTATTACCATAGGAATGTACAAGTACATATCAGAAAAAGTACTTCTCTTAGGATGAAGAAAGTATGACAGTACTTACAAAACATTTATTTGAAGTCATACTAAGGTATAAATGAAGCAATACCAAACTATTAAAAGCTATCGTCTGTACAATTGTCAAAACACAGTTTTCTTATTCCTTTAAAACTAACAGTTTCATATATTACAAAGCAGTTACAAACTTGTGATGTTTAGGAATCTTGACCAAATACTAAACACTATGAAATGCAAAACAAATTAGTTACCAAAACAATTGCAATGAAAATTATTTTAATGGTCATCTCCCTCCTCCCATCCCAATCAAGGACAAAAATTCTCATTGTTAGTCATGAACTAGTCTTTTAATTTGACAAGCTTTCAAAAAAAAAAAAAATCTTTTGATGGGAAGTTTTGGGGTTTGGGTTGTTTGTTTGTGGGGTTTTTTTTTCCAAACAAGAAGCCTCTCCAAGTATTTTTCTATCAGGAGTTCCAACAGTATCAAACTGTGCGGGCTAGTACCAAAAACGTACACAACGTGTTTTAAAAAGGCTTTTTGAATAGCATTTAGTAGTTAGCAGGCTGCTGGTGTCTCGGGAGAGGTCAAACGACGTTGGGGAAGGGAAAAAGGAGTTCGTTTTCCATTCCTGTGTGCATGCAACAAGCAGCAAAACACCAAAGTTACTCCAGTTAGCTTGGTATCAGCTCTGCTTTCTGTTAAAAAGGACATAATACAAATGGAGAATGGAAATTGCATCATAAATCGAGACACACAATTACATCAACATAACAATAAAGCCCTACTGACTTATTCTCCAACAATGTACATCATCTGTTCTGAAACTATTTTGAGTATAAATCCAGTTTGGTGATCGTGCTCTAACACTTTTCCAGATCTACCTGTACTTTAGCTCTTTTAAGTGTTTAAATGTATAGACACTGAAACATAACATCTACAGTCACAGACAAAATAAATTCTGTGTAGCATACCAATTTAGTCTAATGTCAGTACAGAAACCTTTATTCTAAGTGTTAATACACTAAAACAAGAGTTAGCAAACTGTGCTAATGCAATGTGATTACAAAAGAAAACACATAGTTAAGTGCATCTGTTTTATAGTAAGTCTCAATCCTAGGACAAGACACCACGTACTTTGCAATTCCACAGCCACAGACTTAATTCTGTAACAAAACATCAATTCCATATTGGAGCTGAGAGTAACTTATTATAAACAAAATAACAAAAAAAACCCATTTTCAAAATGCAGAGCAATGGAGGGAGTCTAAAATAATGCTAGAAGTTTGTTTCACAGGGGCTTACTACGAACTTCAGGGAGAGGAGAACAACCAACAGGGTAGGGTAGTCTTGCTGGCAGCAGCCAGTCTTAGATAAGAAGACTGTGAAACCACACCCTATGCTACAGCAGTATAAAATAGCCTGTATCTCCCTATAGGAGCCCAAGCAAATGCAGTTATATCCAGGCTGCCCAGAGAGGTGGTGGAGTCTCCGGCTCTGGAGACATTCAAAACCCGCCTGGACAAGTTCCTGTGCAACCTGCTCTAGGAGGACCTGCTTTGGCAGGGGGGTTGAACTAGATGATCTCCAGATATCCCTTCCAACCCCGTATCATTCTGTGATTCTGTGATCACATTTCCAAGACAGAACTGTATTTCAGCATTTTTTTGCTACACTATAAGTAGCACCTGGAACCAGATGACCAGTATCATTTTGGCCTCCTTTCTTGCTGGAGACTTGGCCCATTACCACCTCTCCCATTTACGTTGTGAGGAAAATGTGGAAGCCCTTCTCTGTTCAACACAGCTAGGGATCGGGAAGCCAGAACTGCCATTCAGGACTGACTGCTGAAGGTGGGGAGAAGGCTGCCCTCCAAAACCAAACTGTCATAGTACTTTACAGATGAGCATTTTAAACTGAAAAAAAAAAAACGTATTAGTAGCTGCATGTGGATGGAAATGGAGGCTATTTTGAAAAAAAGGAAAGGTGGCCACAAAACCTGGAAGCTGCTGCTATGGAATTTGGCCACATCTAGTCCTTACATAGGACACATCCTGTTGAGCTGACTGTACACTCCACGGTACAAATGCAGGACCCAGTGTATTTCTAGATTTCGGCATGTGCAAATTAAAATGGTTTCCAGAAGAGGCAGTTAAATTTACCTACTAAACAGCAATTACTACAGAATAAAAACTTAACAGAGAAAGCAAATTAATCTGCTGCAAGAATGCCATATGAGGAAGATTAAAAACCCAAAACTTTTACTCAATTGGTGTTACACCTGCAAAAATGCAAGTAAACTAACACTAGTGTATGATTGTTGAAACCATGCATTATGAAGTATCTTTTCCTCCTTCCTTTCTGCTACATTATCCCAGTGAAAAACAGAATTCGTTGCTGGCTTTGTTTGCAGAATTTGTTTGCTTCACTTTTAAGAATGCATCTAAAACAAAAGGGCAATTACACAACAGTATGATGAAGTTTCTCCTTGTCTGAAACTACTTCAGAAAAAATATTTTTAATAATGTGGAAGGACTAAAAGTGAAAATAGTTGTTTACAGTGCTTATTTATACAGAATGATTCAGTATGGCTTACGGTTTTCTTCATTTTCCTCTAAACACTGGCTTAACGTGACACCATCACAGAGCAAAACTAGAAGAGTCTGTAGAAGCATTCATGCAATAAACTACATTGCACTTTAAAAAAAGTTGTAACACAAACATGAAAGCTGAGTGACATTAAGAAGATTCAGAGAAGAGACTGAAATTCAGTCTTTCCACTAATTAACCTACCTGCTGGCAGATGATCCATTTAGTGAATTCTGTAGACTTGTATTGGCTGAACCTAGAGAGGCATTAAAAATTCCCTGCTGAGAACTACCATTCACGGGACTCCCGTTACCTTTCAGTATACCAGTACACTTCCAGTTGTCCATGTAATTAGCTGCAAATATAGATATATAAAACCTGTTAGTTTCTCTTCTGAAGCTCAGCATTTGATATAACTATGATGTTTCAACTGCTATGCACCTGCTGAGAATTAAAATTGAACTTCAATACCAATATATAAATTCCAAACAGCTGAGGATCTGGCCCTTTAGCTGTCCAACATTCTCTGCCTATGCACCATTTAAAACTCAGTTTTGTTCAGTACCAAAAATGAGTTTCTTCTATTAAAATACTGAGGAACAAATAAGAACGGATGAGGAAACTGTCACTGGTTTTTTTGTTGTTGCTTTTATTAAACATAGAAAAAGCCAGTTTGCCTGAACATTGTGACTGAATGTAGATTTTCTGGGTTTGGCAGCAGGCAAAGATAGTAATGCAGTACGTACGTTAATTTTAAAAATTACAACTTTACGTAACTCTGGTGAAGCAATTTGAAGGTACAGTAAGAACTGTTCACAGCAGCCTAAAACATGCAAGTGTTCTAGCACAGGAAGTTATTTCTTTTGGAGCGGCACAGGACTAATTTCTCTTCTAATGCTTGGGAAAATTGCACTTTTAGAAGACTCTGGTGGCTGTATTCATGAAAATATTTACTTTATAGCCAGATCAGCTATGTGAGTTTCAAGGTCTCAGCATTTTTGAGCCTTGACAGGTGCAGGGAAGAGGAGGAGCAAGACCTGGTCACTTGACCCAGCCTGGTCAAAAGGATTATTTCATACCACAAACATCACATTCAATATAAATTAGAAAAGTTTGCTGCATAGCTCTCTCTCCCTTGATGGTGGTGGTCCAGAGACCTTCTTGCTCTGGTGCTGGACCTCTGAAGGCCTTCCCTTCCTCCCAAACCTAAAACAAACTTTTACTCCAAAATTATTTGTTGAGTAAAATTCCTCAAGTATATTCAGCATACTAAAAAGCTAATGTATTTCAGGTGGGTGACCTTACCCTTCCAGAGCCTAACGCAGCCGTCATCACCAGAGGAGGCTAGCACTGTGCCTGTGATATTCCAGCTCACTCGCCACACTTGGGAGTTGTGATTATCAAACTGGGCCACAATATGAATTTCAAATTTTGTTAATCCTCCAGATGAAGTCAATTCTTTCCTGTTTAAGAGAAAAGTGAAAATTCTGCACACAACTGTTCAAAGGTCTGGGCTTCAACACGGTGACGAAGAGAGAGGACTACATTTTTCAAGGAGTTTATATAAAAATTGTTAGTAGATTAGAGTATTAGGAGGTATTCAGACAAAAGGTATAGACTTGCTCACAATCTTGTCATCAGGCTGCTAAAAAGCAATCCTGCATACATCAAGTTACTACTATTGGCTTTGCAGATACTATTAAAATAAGACTTCCTAGTATGCACCACATTATACCAAACTATATTCCTTTTAAGCTCACCTTAGAGGTTTTAGTGTGAAAATTCGTACATCTTTGGTTGCTACAGCTAAGATGTGGAAGGATCTTCCCAGATTTGGAGCAAATGCAATATCATGTACAGGATCTGTGACTGTCATCAGAGCTTCTGCTTTCGCATATTTCCTGTACAGCGTAAGAAATTAACTTTTAGTGCCATCAAAATTGCTAGTGATGCAAACTATATAAGCCAGTCATAGTGGAATAGCAAAAAAAGGGTTAGCATATATGGTGAAACTTGCAAAAATAAAAATATTTTCATAACATAAATTTAAAGTAATAATTACAAGCTGATTTCTTCAGAAATTGAATACACCACATACAGTAACTACTAACAACAGTATACTAAAATCACACAACAAAGCAAGGATTGCAGTACAAAGAACATTTTTGTCTACAGTCGGAAGAGGGAAATAAAAACAATCTTCCACTCACAAATCTAAAGGCAATTTATATTTCAGTAACTTATTACATTTTCTGTGCTGGTAAGCAGACCGCTATCAGCGTCCTTCTCTGTATGATAAACACGTATTCCATTTTCTGTATACCACCAGGTAAGATACAGCAGCTTTTGTTTATTGTTAATGCACAGAGAACATTGTCTGAAGCCTGACATAAATCCACAAAACACCTTGGCTCCTTTCCCACAGCAATTACCCTGAATGAAATGCAAGTTCACTGTCATCATTTAACTGAAAGTGGTTGTGCACGCGCTTCCTGGCCTTTTCTGTTTCTGAATTCTTAACTGTACAAACTCAACTTTTACAGAATGCCAGTAATTCACGGGACCTTCTGTCGTTATAAACATGCTTTCAAAAGCATTTCAAGGTCCCCTTGAACCAAACAGTGCCTAGTGCAACACAATTCAAAATTCAACTTTGCCCTACTGATTCCTTGAGCAAAATTAAGCATACCAGTTAGTAGAAGCAGAAACAACAACTCCCCCTCTAAAAGGCTGATAAGAACACTGACATTTCTGCACTGAGATAGAACAGTATTATCAATATCATGTCTGTTAACATCAGTCACCATTCTGGTCTCCCTCTCCTTTCCCACCAAATGGCTCAGAGGCAGAATTAAGGTATTATTATTTACTACTCCACTCCACATCTAATAACAGGAATAAAATAAAAGACATATATTACAAACTACTTTAAGATCCACAAATGTTATATATCGTCATTTAGCATACCTGGTATTTTCATTATATTCATAAATTTGAACCTTAGCCAATATATTTGGACTGTTGTCATCACTTCCTACAGCTATCATTGGAGAATGTGCTCGAGAGCTAAAAGGTGAAAATAAATACTGTTGTATTTACAAACGATTCCACAGAAAGTACACCAAGCCATTTTTTAAATTTCAGACACATTATCTATATAGAAAACAAAACGCTAACAAAAAAATACCACAAGGGAAAAAACAATCACAAGGAAACACAAGTAAGGTCATTCACAGTTACTGGTACAATCTCCATTCTATTGTTTGGAAAGTCCACTTTATGCAGCCACTAAGATGAAATCACCAGGGAACATTATTTGGCAACTCAAGATGATGCTTCCAGAGAGCAGGATTGATTTTATACATGCATCACCACTCAAGTATTTGCCACAAGTTTCATGGCAGAGTCTGCATTCTTTGCAGTACATTTAATGATTTAGTGAGATTTCATTCAGGTTTTGGAAGACAGATTACAAAAGCTAAATATAGACGATTTCTACTTTTTAAATCAACTTTTAACCCCATCCCATGCATTAAAGTGAAAGCCTGTATTCTGAGCCTCTAGCACAGACTGCTACTAATTAATAGAAGAATAACTGGATCAGCAGGACACACAGACCAGTACATCTATAGGGAAAGCTGTTAAGTGCTTCTGGACAAACAGAATTCAAAACAGTTCAGCCCTGAATGGTTTTTGCCTTCCTGTTACTGCTGGAGGAGGATGTGAGATGTGAAGCGTAGGAGAACCTCTGCTTATGTGTGTTCTTCTGGGTGGGGACTATCCAACCAAACTCCTCTCTGATTCCTTCCTGTTCAAGCAGGTTAAGCGCATCACTGGGCCCCTGAGGGTATAACTAAAAGAACAACTCTTAGGCTTTGTATTTGTGCTGGGGAGTCTCTTGTGGTTCCTAGTACTCTGTTGCACTGGCAAAGGTGCACGTCCTTGTTAGAGCAGTCAAAATTATCACCTATTGCAACATCTTACTTAAGGAAAGAAGAGACAAGGAATTGTCTCTTTATAAGCACTTTCTCTTATGCATGTTTTAGGATATATTCTACAGAATTTCAGAACTAACTCTTTGGATCTTCTGCTTAAACAGTCGTAAAGCAAAACCTACAGTTTTAATAACATACCTTGAGGGATTCCAAGAAATACAACTGCAGCTTAGCTTACATGAGATTTCATGCTGCAGTGACCACTGACTGAGATTCATCACATCTGGAGCTTCATAAATCCTTACAACTCCATCTGCTGAACAGGTTGCTAACATAAGACCCATATGCTTGGGAGCAAACTTCACATCTGTAACAGATGTCCTACTGTCTACCAGAGTGGTCCTTTTTACCTGCAAAGAAAGGCAGAAATCCTTTAAGGAAATGCTAGAAATTTTCATCAAAAATGTATTCCCTAAGGAAGGCTAATGAAAGTCTGACAACACCGTTTCATAGGATCACTTACCTCCTCCATCAAAAACTTAAAAAAAGTAAGTCTCTTTATACACCAATGAATTGGAGAAATGACAGATCATTGCACTTTCAAACATCAAGAGATATACTCACAGTGGTATCAAAGTTTTGATACCAAAAAGAGTTGTTTAGATTATGCTTTTCAGAAAAAAAAAAAAAACAACATGTAACATAAGCATAAAATACAAGAGTACTGGCCACAGACAGTTTGAAACCACCCTCTTCATTCATACAGGTGTCTATTAGCTGCAGTGCCTAGCAACTCTGCTTTCTAATTTCAGTGCTGCTGAAGTTTATCACAAAGCATTTTCCAACAAAAGCATCAAAACAAGTATTTCTGACACAAGAATGAGTGAATACAGCAGCCATTTGATAAGAAGATTCACCAAGATGAAAGAGGAAAAAATTGTTAACATTTGCTTTTCAGGTTGTCTCCTCTCCTCCCAAGAAAGTATGAGTTTGAGCTGAAAACTATGCATCACAACTGCCTCCTGCACACATAAGTCCGCTTCTGTATGCCAGTGGGTGTAAGATCCTAAAAACCCAAATCTTCACAATTACGTATTTCAATGTTAGAAAACTTTAGGCAAAAGTAGAAAACTGCAGGTATTTTAGCAACCAAAACAAAAATAAAACTTTAGAGGCAGGTATACTGAGGTATGTAAGATTACACATAAAGAATAGCTGCAAAATAATGTTTAGATCTAAAATTCCCTTGATGAAAAGCTACCCAGAAAATCTACTTCTGAGCAAACTATTTTCCCCCCAAACCTGATCTATTGTTTGAAAAACAAAAAAGAACAGCATGAGGCAGTTGCAAATGAGCTCTTGGCACAAAAGAAAAACTCCACAACTTTAATTCTCCTGTACATGGGAATTCATGTCTGTGAGTTGTTGGCCAGGGAATATCTTATTAAGAAACACCAGAAGAAGTGGCCTGAGTTAACTGTGATTGATTAATTGCAACTGAATTAACAGTAGTGGCCTGAATGTTGCTATTTAGCTGCTTTCCTCAAATGCTTTAAAAATACTTACTCAACATTGGAATATTGCCACAAATTAACACAACATGGGCAAAATCAGGAACACTTTATATTAACAGAAGAAAACAGTGTGCTTCTTCTGTTTCAGGAATAGAAAAGACATTGCAAAACCAGAAGTGTCCAGTAACTTGGTATTTAGAACAATATTCATGTGCAGTGTTCTGTTTAATTCTGAAATTTAAACAGTTTAAAGCTTCAGTCCATTATGATAAGCAAACACATCAACAAGGCACAGTGAATCTGTTTACATAAGAACATACAGTAACTGTAATTAATATGTTAAAAGTCTCACCCAGTGACTCTGGCCTCGGAGTTTATCATTTGACTCTCCCACTATTTCTTCCCATACAGCTGCTGTTCTATCAAAAGAGCAGGAAGCCAGGACCTGCCCAAATTCAGGATGGGCCCATGTCACACGCCACACAGATCCACTATGTGTCTGCAAGATAACACCAAAACACGATACAAAAATATACTTATTGTATCAGTCCAAGCAATCATACTTTTTCATGACTTTCTGCAGAAGCAGAAGTAAATTCTAGGAAGCAGGAAGACTATTCCTTGGAAACCCATGTTGTTTTCTAAAGCTCAAAGCAACACACCAGCTGTTGCATTTGTTTATTCCTACAAGCACTGCAAAGTTTTGTTGCTACTAGTTAATGGCTAAAAAGTACTTATTACAAGTGCATTTTAAGGCATTATTTATTATTCTTTAAACCATAAGTTCCAATCTAAGATTCTGTCTTGACAGAAAAAGTACAGCTTTGTTTTCAACTTTCAGCCGTTACCTTGTTCACTCCTAGCTTGCCTGTACTTGTCCAAAGCATATGCAGAGCATTACTTACCTTCTTTTTTTTTACATTAAACTCCTCTTTCATACCTAGTCAACCTAATGCTTCTTTTCCTAGAGAAGGGGAATTCAAAAGCTTCACTTGCGTTTCCATTTACAGGGATTATTGTATTGTGGTCCTATTAAATACAAGTTTAAGGACAATTCAGCAGCTGAATGCACTAATTATTCAGATGAAGCAGAGTCTCTATATAACACAGTTCTCAGACAGCTTTTGAGGAAAAAAACAAAACAAAAACCACCAAACAGAGGTCAGATGTTGGAACATTTAATATCCAGACCTCTTCCTTCTTCTTGTTGTTCTCCTTTCTCCCCCCCTCCCCCAAGTCTTACAATAGGCAAAAAAGGAAATATTTAATTAAAAATGAAGGTACTGTTTTCCAACTCCCTAAACACCAGTTACTGCTATGTTTACTGATAACAAAGTCTGCCAACATAACCAAGTACTAATAATATGACTGCATGCAAGCCTCTGCTTTAAGTGAGGGGCATTACAGATGTTTTATGAAAGCACAGAAAAGGTGTTTTACCATAACAAGTATGAGATCTACAACAAACCAAAAGGATTTCTACTCTACAAGTCAGCAAAAACTAAGTATGTTTCTGCAGAAACTGTAACTGTGTAATTGTTATAAATACAAACCTTCCAGCTGGCAGTGCAATGCCAATCCCCATTTTCACTTTTGTCCCAGACCTATTAAAAAATGAAAATACAATCATTAATTTTGTATATAAAGTTTACAAAGTAGTACTACAAAGCACAGCCATTAAAAAATATGTAAGATAGACACCACTAAACATTTTCATCTGGAAATCTCTACCTGGCTCAGTACACAACTGCACTTCACTCAACCTTGAAAATATCCCTACTACAGATAGGAAGAACAGACATAAACCTGCAAAATCCACTATGGTATGAAGTCGAACTTTTTTAAACAGTAAGTTATTCACAGGAGATAAACTATTACAATTCTCAACACTTTGGTCACTTGGTTCCATGTGTACACTACTCGGTTGCACCCTAGAGCCCCCATGGTCCTCACCATGGCACATGCTTAGGTCTGGTCACAACACCCTGATGCAGCTGCTAGCAACCATCCCAAACACAGAGCAGGGCAGCAAAAAGAAATTAAAGCTAGTGGGGAAACAGATCTTGTTTCTGTTTCTAATACTCCTACCTTGACTTATAACCACACGCAAATCACTTAACCTTCCTTTCTCTTGATTTCCCACACACCTCAATCATTTTTTTTTTTCTGAAAAATTGTGGAGGAATTCACGAACGCAACCAGATGAGACACCTCTAGAGGCCTGGCATCCGCTCCTCTTTGTCACTCATTCACTATATAACTTTACTGAAAGTTACCTTTTACCATTCTGAATCTCTAATAAAATCTTGGTTGTTATCATCACAGCCCAACTTTGTAACCTCCCTGACTGCTGTTGTGCAGGGCCCAACCAGTGAGAATGGGCCAGATATACCACTGCTGTTGTGAAATTCTGGTTAGAGTAAGACTTCTTAACGGGGTCTCATTACAGATGACTGGAAAGTAACATCACTTTGTTAAAGAACACAGTTTTTGAGTTCTACCTAACTCTTGGCATCTTTCTTAAGAACATTCTTTTTAGGCTGCAAGTTTTAGGTAGTCGGTCCAGATCAAAGACTGACATGGTTTTGGCTTACTTTCTGGGGGATGGTGATGATGTTCCTGTTTTGTTTGCTTTTAACACGTGGTCAGGGAGAAGGTGCTGCTCGCATGTTTTTAAGCCTGACCTGTTTTGACACAGCTTTCTGTGAAAAAGCAATTCTCTCAACCTTTTACCTGGTCTAACAAAAGATATGAGTGTTCTCTGCAAATTAAAATCATAGAATGGTTTGAGTTGGAAGGGATCTTAAAGATCATGGAATTCCAACCCCCCTGCAGGGGACACCTCCCACTAGACCAGGTTGCTCAAAGCCCCATCCAGCCTGGCCTTGAAAACTTCCAGGGATCCACCCACAGCTTCTCTGGGCAACCTGTTCCAGTGTCTCACCACCCTCAAGAGTGAAAAACTTCTTCCTAATATCTAATCTAGATCTACCCTCTTCCAGTTTGAAGCCATTAACCCTCGTCCGATCGCTACCTGCTCTTGTAACACT
>KZ506268.1:206111-226407 GCA_002844005.1 Limosa lapponica baueri | reverse complement strand
TCCGCCCGCCCGGGCGGCCCGGTAGGCCGCACTACCGCCCCCCTCCCCCGCCTCAACCCACAAGGCCGCGTCGGCAGCCCGCTCACTTTAACGCTCTGATCGCTGGAGCAGGTCGCCATGCGCCGGCCGTGGAAGTCGAAAGAGACATCGTGGATGAGGTCGCGGTGATCCGCCGCGATGCTGCGCGCCACGAACATCGCCCCCACGGCGGCGCGGTCGCCACAACCCTCTCACTCGCTGGCCCGGCCCGGGCGCGCGCCCTCCTCACGCGGCAGGGCGGGGCAACGGCCGCCGGAGCCCGCCGCGCGCCCTCGCCGCTTTGCGCATGCGCACCGCTTCCCGCTGAGGGGAGCCTGAGGCGGCCTGGGCTGGGCTGTCCGGCCGCGTGAGAGATTTAAGGTGCTATCGCTCTGCGGGGTGAGCTGCTGTCGGGGGCGCACGGGCCCTGCCAGCTTCCGGAGCTGCTCCCCTGCATCGTACGCCCTTCCCCCGGGCTGTGTCACCTCTAAGGCCTTTTCTGCCCCGAGGTGGGCTGCGGAGAATCTCTTGCTCCCGTGAAGGTGTACGTGATGTGGCCCGTTGCCGCAGGTCAGCGTAGGGCGTCTCTCTCCTCCCCGCTTGCTGCCAGGGCCGGTGCCGTTTCCCTCTCTCAGCAGGCACTGCTAAGCCTTAGTATTACCTACCTACGATTGCAAATCAATAAGCAAGCAGAGGTAAAATTCAGCACGGCAGTGTGTGATATACTTCATTTATTTATGCTTTACTGTACTAATGAGTATTGTCAGATGAGCCCTGAGAATACTTTAACAGGGACGTTTGTGAATTGTAATGTAATGAATCGTGTAGCGTGACCTAAAGAGAGGGGTTTTTTTCTTTCAGGTCTACAGAAATACCAATTGTAAAAACTGAAATGTAATAAAGGGTTTTCAAGTGCCCCATCTCTCATCGGAGAATGAATGTAGTAAATTAATTGTTTATACTGTGGTGCAAAAGAACATGAGACCTGCTTCTCGAGGACAGGTGTGCAGGGGCTAAGTTTGGGAGGTCTCATAGGGAGGATGAACTGTGTAATACACGATGCAGACAGTGGAGGAATCTGAAGACAGGTTGGAGGCGCTGCGTGAGAGAAGGTGGGTATTGGATAGCACCACAGACTATGAAGTAGAGGAGGCAGAACAGAGACTTACTTGCACATGGTAGAAAATACGTCACAAGTGACTGAGGTCTGGGCGGGAGCTATAGACCAGTAGCGACTAGTACAAAATAAATTAACCAAAGCAGCTGAAGACTCTTGAGGGCTGAATACTCTCACTGCTGACCTGCCACCTTCCAGGGAGCCCCTCACTAGCAGAAGCACTTTCTTCTGGTTTGTGTCCTGCAGTGGCAGCTCACAAACTGGATCATGCAGCTCCCAGTATTTTTTAAATACCATTCATTCATCGTATCACTGCACACAAGACTGGTCCAGTGTCTTGTTCTTATGGAATGTTTTATCTATAGGCTGTATTATTTACTAGCTCTTCTGAAGCTAATTACAGCAGCTGGTTGTCATGGTTTAACATCAGCCAGCAACTAGGACCATGCAGCCTCTCACTCAACCCCTCTCCCCCACTCAGAAAGGTAGGGAGAAGAGGAGGGTAAAGGGAAAAAAAACCTTGTGGGTTGGTATATAGAAGTTTAATAGAACAATAATGGAAAATGAAAATGATTTAAGATAATCATAATAACGATAATAATAATAATAATAGAATATACAAGATACAAGTCACTCTCACCACTCAGTGAATTGATTGCCCAGCTCATCCCAAGCAGTGATCATGGATTCCCCCCTACCCCCAGGTAAACCACCACATATATAGCAAGCATGACATCTATGGTATAGAACATTCCATTGGCCATCCCATTGTTCTGTCTGTGCTCCCTCTCAGCTTCTATGGAAAGCTGAAAAAAGTCCTTGACTACTATAAACGTCACTTCGCAACAACTAAAACAATATGCATTATTGACATTCCTTTCATACCAAATCTGAAAAGACTGCAACCACTAGTAAGAAAATTATCTCAGCTGAAACCAGATAAATATTAACAGAGAGAACACAATTAATTTACTACAATCCAAATAGTAAAAATGCAGTTAATAGAGACAAAAATAAATAATAATGAAATGATGATGTGGTAATAAATAAAAGCAAGGACACTTGTATTTTACTGTACTTTAGTTCCAAAACAGTACTCAAGCCATTAGGACACCTTCACTGCCTTATAGAAAAGTTTTTAAATCATACATTAAGTGATTAAGGAAGAGAATCAAATGTAATTTTTCCTGAAATCAGATATATTCAAACTGTCTTGATTCAAGTCAGATTCAGACCTTTTCTAGAACTTTTTTGATATCAGCACCTTTAACAGGAGATTAGTTTTACCATTTTCAAAAGGTAAACAGTAAAAAAGGTAAAAATCTCACCACCTCATTTAAGATTTTCATACTTGGTCATGGCAATAAGGAGTCAAATTCTGTCCACTTGGTGAAAAGAATTTATTCAGGGATTTCCAGATCCTTAACAGAATTGTAAAGAAACTGGAATAAACGTGGGAGTTTGGGTTTGATATTTATTGCATTTATTTTTACAAACTGTAAACTACATTCCATAGCAACTGATGGAGCTGCTGCTATCACATGGCAGAGACATCACTTCACTGTTTTCTGCATAATATACAAGTATGCTTAATATGCAAGCATTTAGCACACTAATGCGTGTGCTTCATTAGTAGACCTTGTATTAAGACTAGATACGCTCGTACCCAAACTTGATAAGGAATGATAATATATTAATGATAGAAGATTGAGGTAAACGGCAACAAACTTGGACTTGCAGGGACACTATGGCATTAAGATGCTAGGATTTAATTATTTTAATGATAACCGGGTAAGGAAAAGTTAACATGTTAATAAAATATTTTGTTACCTAAGTACACGGAGTATGATAAAAACATTTTCAATTACAGAGAATGGAAACTGCATAAGGATTTAAAAGAAAAATTACCATCTGGTTTTACATTCTTATTTAAGTTGGCCAATGATAGTTTAAAACTGATGTTTTTTTAAATACTAGAGCTTAATGGAGAACATGAGATAGAGTTGAAGAATTTGCAAGTTGTTGTAAAGAAAATTAAGATGTCTGAGTTTTACCTATTTATAATAGTAGAGAATTTGGTTTGGCATTTGTAAACAACACAGAAAATTTGTAAAGCATTTTAAAAAATGAGGAGCTAATGAAAAGAAGGGGTAACATTTTCTTGTTTCTGAAGATGAACTGGTGTTGCACAATTCCTCTCCTAGAGGGAACCTCGCTGTGGACTGTAGGGCCATGGTCAACATCCCCGTTTCCCCAGCCACCCCTCCAATCACATGCAATCACTCTGGAGGTTGAAATTTCAGTGTGTTCTAAATAATAGGTAAAATTTAAGTAATACAATAGAAGAAACCAGCAAGGTTGATTGTTCCTGATAGTTCCACTGCTGTAGTCAGAGAGGTATTACTTTTTTCATGCTAGAGGGAAATCACTCATATATAAGAATAAAACAAAAAAAACCAAACCAACAAATAATATTCATGCACTTATTTGGATTGCTAAGGAGATTATTTTTTTTAACTTCTTTCAGCACGATTAGAGACATTTATACTTTGAAACTTCAGTTACTGCTTCATTCAAATAGCTGGAGAGACAGTGCCTAATAAAAACGTTAAAGCTGTTTCCTAAGTTCTTTAGTTCATGGCAGTGTCTCTGAATGCTTGATTTTATTAGCTATTTTTGGGAAATGTCTTTTACTGTAAACCGTTGATTATATTTATAAAACATTGTGCTTCTTTTTTTTTCAATAAAATTGTTTCCAGTCAGTGATTCAGCTGTCAAAAACCCATTCTTTTGCAATTTTTAGTAATGTAATGATTTTGTCAAGACTCAGAGTATGTTACAACTAGTGAATTCATGTTTTTCACCTGTGTAAACTTAGTTTGTTTCTTCAGTTGGAGCAGGGCAAAAATGTCAGATTCATAAATAATTGGCATCAATCTGTTTCATTTGAATAATATATAATTATTTTAAATGGAGCACAAGTGCACATTTTTGTTTGACCTAAAATGTTTATTTTCTCTTACAAGACCACAAAAATCGTACATTTCAAATCAAGACTAGACTTTTTTTCTTACATTGGTCAGTAAGCCAAAAAAACCCCCTATCTTTATTTAATGCATACACACATACACAACTTTTTATTAATTTAAATAAAATCTACCCGTCTCTAGATCAGTCTCTAGATTCAATGCAGGTAGGACAGTATGCATTTGTTTAGAAATTGGGTCCAAAATCTTTACTTACTTAAAAAAGCTTACAGGAAATATTTAGGGGATTATGATCCCAGAATGTTAATTTTCCATTATGTCTGATTTCAGTCAACACTCAGTAATGAGATAAATACGTTTATCCCATGCAGACACTGGTATTGGGTGGTTTTTGTTAGTGGAAAGACTGACAGAGAACTAAGTCTCAGTAGAGGAAATGTTTCATAGTGAAACATCAAAATTAGCAAGGGGATGAGGGGACAAGATACACCCTTTCTTAAGGCAAGCAGTTGTTAAATAGACAATCAAGTAGAACGGATGACATTGGGTCTAACGAAGAGGCATTCGCATCTTCTGGGAAATGAAACAATGCTTATTTAAATTCTTTTAAATGGCCAGATTATATCCTGGATTAAAAGTAAAATAATTTTTTTTTAATAAGATTAAATCTCTCTGGTCATCTTCAGGAAGATTTCAAATGCTGTGAAAGAAATTGGCTATAAAAGCTAACTTGCTACATCAAAAGAGAGATTTTCCAGTGATGTAACACGAGTGTAAGATACCTAGGACCACAGAAGTCTTGACATGTAGGGTAGTGTGGCAAATCAGATGGAAAAAATGCGAATAGTATGTGTGGTTTACATGTTTTTCTTTTTTTAAAAAAAAGTATGTCTTTCTTTCCTCACTTAGGTCTGATATAAACCTTTGTTATTCTGTTGCCTGTTTTTAATCTTGTGAAAAAATACTTCAAGTACTAAAGAAATAAAATTTTGTTTTACCTTAATCTAGATGAAATTAAGAATGAATTCAAGATTACTGCCTAGCAAGACATTCCCTTTTGAAGGGTGTAACAAATCTAGGAAGCAAGGCACCGAGAGCTGAAAAGCGCTGCAGCTCCCAGCTGCATTTCTAGAGCATCCAGAGGGTAGAAAAGTTGGTGCCCAACAGGATGATCCAAGCTCCCCGGCGGTGGCGGGCAGCCAGTGTGGCCACGGGCATAAGCATCCTTCATGACTGACGGTAACCAGAGCACTGTGTGCCGCGTAGCGAGATAACGGGAAGCATGCCTGAACTCATGGAAACCCCAGGAAATTTGCAGCTTCCAGTTATTGAGCCATGAATTAGGATTCCACCGTTAGCTAACCTCAGCGACTTCCTCTTACGGCTGGAGCTGAACAGTAAAGAAAAACATTGATTCATGGTGATGGTGTGCACGAGGTGAAAAAGACAGTTGTATTTTAACCTTATTCTTTGTTTGATCACGTGCAGAGGAAGACCACACTGAATTATGACAATCTTGATAAATATTTTTGAACATTTGCGTTCAGTATTATCTCTAGATTAAATTAAATTGAACCACAGTATAGGAGAAGAAAGAAAAGTATCTATAATAAGGTTAGTTTTTCACTTTTGACACAGTGGACCGATTTTGTTCTCAAATTGACTGTATAAACCTGTACAACTTAATTTACTTCTGCTGGAAGTTCAGAGTAACTGAATTAGTATTGGTAGAGGTATTCAAAATGACTGTAACTGACGCTGCCTTGGATTGAAAGAAAATGCAGTTAGTACGTTCCTTTTTTCCCTTTTGACTACCTTCTTCAAGTAAAAGTCATGCTCTTGCCTGTAGAGGGAGACTTTAAAAGATACAAAGGCCTGTCCAAAAGAAAGCAACTCATGGGCTTTATGCATTAAAGATGTTTATATCAGCGTAGGATAGAGGGTGAGGAAGCCTGTCTTACGTGGCTACCTCTATCATACGCTTTGGTCCTATCTGCACTAGGAGCTGATCTGTTACGGACAATCATGGATTATCATGCTGACAGCAAACAGTTCACAGCGTAGTTAAAGGTTCCATTTGACAACCATTTAAGATATCACTGTTTATAGGTGAGACCCGCCTGACCCCGTGAAATTCATACACTTTTCTGTACCATGCTCTCCTTAACTTAAAAACTGGATTCCCAACAATTGATAATATTCCATAGGGAGTAAAATAGTATCTATTATTTCAAGATTCCTGGATTAAGGCACTGTGGAAATACAAAGTGGTATTATCAAGGAATTAGATTCAGGAAAAAAATCTGGTAAAGCCAGACATTAGGTGGGTTGCTTAGCTTTGAGAAGCTTAACGATTAGAAAGAGTTTGAAAACGTTAGGCATGCTGCCAGCAAGTGGTCTTTCATGTGTAACATACTGTGTCATACAAACTAGAAATCTAAAGGTGGATGTTTCAGAGGAAAGCACTCATCATCACAACAGTGTGTGAAAGATAAGGGATGAATTCCTGTTAAGGAAAAAGAATACCAGCAATTATTGCTATGAAGGGTAAATCAAATTAAGAGGATCCCTTGCCAGGCACAACTGGCAGATCATGGAAAAAAAAACTAGTAGCAAAATTAGATTTCATGGGCAAAAATGTGGGTAAATAAATTCCCCAAGTCTTTACATGAGTAAACTGAGAGTAGAAGTCCTACAGGCATTTAAAGAAAGCAGAAGAGTGAACCTCTCTTATGAACCTCTATATGTCACCCAGCTTTGTTGCTGCTGCAATCAGAGTTCCGCTTACAAGCTGTTATTATTTCTTTTGCTTGGAAATCGAGAGAATGTCCCAAACTGAAAGTAAAACTTACTGTTTACCTAAAAAAGGACCATTAGAAAGATGGGAGAAAAAGACAAGCTCCAACTCCCTAAAATTACATTTTACCATGTTGTGTAAAAAAAAGTACAGGAAGGCTAAGCAAAATTATATTGATTAGCCCAAGAAATGCCATTCAAGCCAAACAGTTAACGAGTCATGACCAAGTATAGTGTTGGCAGCCCATAAAAGATGAGTGAAGGGGAAACAGAAGTGATGTTACACAAGTAAGCGGCTTATGGATGGAAAACTATTCTCAGTCATATGAAGGTGCAAAAAAATGTAAGGGAAAATTGGAATGACGGACTGACAAGCAACATAACTGGCAGTGAGGAAGGGGATACTAGTGGCTCCATAACGGATGCGTACAAAGGTTGATCTCAGATTGTATAACTACATCAGAGCTATCTTTAAACTAGTGATCTCAGGTTGGGAAATAGAAACAGAGCTTGTAGGAGTGCAAATGGAAAATAGCTGGCCCTGAGAGTTTTCACAGTAAGAACAGTCAGAAAAGTCTAAACTTAGCAGCAGTGGCTTTCCTTCATCTGTTTTGGTGTGTACGGAAAGAAACAGCAGAAGTAGAAAAAGACATTTAAAGTCTTTTCATGTCAGCACTTTATTGCTGACAAAATATTGAAAACTAAACAATTTTTGCAGACTACAATTACGATTGAGTATCAAATGTAGTATTAAAGCTGTTGTTTACAGAATGGGTATTTTTGCTGATAAGCTAAGGAAGCCTTTAACGCGTTTACTGGTGGGTGGTGACATGAATCTTTCACTTCTTTAAAAAAAGATGTCACAGCACCACCAGATACCAAAGTCATACTTAGTCATTTGGACAGCGGGGTCAGACGTGGTTTGGTGAACTGTGTTTGAAGAAGGACCTTACCCTACTAATTCTTCTTCTCCCCAGATGATCTGTCCTTTTGCATGCCAAAAACTGCAGCATAGTGTAGAACTGTCCCACCTGTCCCCTTCTGATGGAGGACCCCCTGCCATGTCCGTCTCCCTCAGTGACAGAGTCCATCATGTCTCAGTGACCTCCCACCTGAGCCAGCTCTCATTTCCTTCAGGAGTCTGCTCACCAGGGGGATGAGCGGTGCTGCTGAGGGAAGGAGCAAATCTTACAGCCTTTTCTCTTCTGCCTCTTGCCCGTGGGATGGAGACACTCTGCAGAGGCAATACTCCCACTCGGGGAGGCAGGGACACCGTTGTGGTGGGGCACACAAAGCAGGGCTGGGGATGTTACACAGGGTGGTTTCTCACAGGGTTACTGTTTGATGCCACAGGCACATCCTGATGCCATCCATCCTGAATGTGACTTCATTTCGTTTACCACAGGTAATGACTATTTTTTCCTTTATTTGGAATTTTCCTTTCTCACATTTTAGAAGTGAGTATTCAACTTGAGGTGATCTGCTTATTAAATTGGAAAACGTTAAGTGGTTAGTTACTGGAGCTGACTCAAGACTTCTCCACGTACAGGAAAATTTGAATTTTGCAGCAGTTGTAGTCTGAGTCTGTATGAAAAAGAACGGAGGGGTTGTGGAAGGTGAAGGTGCATGAAGAAGAGTCTGGAGGAGAGAGCAGAGGGAGGTGCAGGGAGACAGGCTGAGAAGACTCAGTGGGATTTTGGCTGACTAGGAGTAGAATTAAGAGGTCCTCTTTGTCCGTCACTGGATCCCAGCCCTCCAGTCTGCAGGTTCAGGAGGTTGTGCCTCTCCTTGCCCACGCTCCTTACCCCTGAAGCAGCAAACAAGTCATCATTTACCTCTCCTCCACTGCTGCCAGGGCTCAGCTGCTCCCGCAAAGGGAAGGGGCAGAGACAGGACTGAGTCAGAGGGGTCAGGTTTGCTACCTCCGCTGGTGCGTGCTCACCTCACGCTCTGAAAGTCGGTATAAAACACATATGAATATGGTATAACATACATAGACAGTATAAAAGCATAAATTACTCGGGCTGAGAGATTTTGTGAAATCTGTTGTTCATGTACCATGAACAGCTCAAACTTGGGGTCTCCCTCTCACAGGAGAAAAGGCCTCGGCAGAGGCAGGAGCCGAGCACGGCTGCTCTTCATTGGCACCGTTTTGCCACCCTGAACATCTGCGTCCATAGGCATCCTGCCTACACTGCCGGGCCCTGCACCTGGCCCTGCTGTTCTCTAGTCAAATAAAACGAAGATTCCAAAGTTAAAATGGAAACTTCAGCATTGCCTATCGGTAGAAATAAACGTCTTTAAGAATTTTAAATTCTTTTTTCATTTGGAAAAAGAAGAATAAATGGTTATATTAGGGCATCATATCTGAACATTTGTGTGGTAAAAATCTGAACTTCTAGTGTAGCAGAGGTGGTACGATGCAGTTTGAAAGCAGACAACACCAAAATGTTATCATTGCAGTATTAGCTATGGAAGTAACTTGCTCATTACTCTTGTTACATGATCAAGTACTTGTCCTGTCAGTAACAAACATGCTTCATTAAAATGTTATTTAGCCATAATAGGCTAAAGAGCTTTTGAAATAAATGTTTTATGAAAACCACATACTCTCCAAACCCGAACAGGATTACCTGTTTTAAAAAAATTATTTAAGCAAGGACATTAATACATTTCTGCATCTGCAAGGGCAGCAGTTTAACAAATGCAGGGCCCATCCTGAAAGCAGCCTTATACTTCTGACTTCTAGCAAAAGAATAATCCTTGGGGCCATTTTCATGTGTGTAAAAGTAAAGTGCTTAAGGAATCACGTTCTGTTACATGTTCCAGGGCTAAGAAGAACCCCAGCTAGGGCAAGTGCCTGTACTTACAGCCAGCTTCAGACTTCAAGGAATATTGTTGAAAGGGTAATGTGAAAGGGCACAGCCAAGGTTTTCAAACTGTTAGAAGACACTTTGATCTCTTCTTACGTAGAATAGACCCTGTCTCTCTCTCAGATTTCAAATTTTCATATGCCATATGGGTAGACTATGTAATAGATTTGGAATCACCTATTTATGAATGCCATATGTTATATATAGCTTTTAGATCATTGTGAGACACAACAAGATGGAGTTAATTTAACTAAGGAGCAGTTTGGGGACATAGTCCAGATAATATATATCCACAAATGTTAAATGGAGTAATTTTCTAGTTTGAAAACCATTAGGAGAAGCTAAACATATCTGTGTAGGAAGGTTTCAGATTCCAGTAGAGAAAACACCGAAAGGCTCCCTGGGGGTCTGCGAAACACTCCTCCTCCCTCTGACATTTCTGAAAGCAAAGACGATGAATTTATTCTGACAATAATAATAGTTCATTGTTTCCAAAGCATTTGAAACATCTGGATTAAGAACATGTAATGAAATCCCAGAAAAGATTCCAGGGGAAGCATATTTGGATTTCTGGAAGACACATGACTACAAAAGCTCATTTCCCATTCACTGGAAATTTTAAAAATGTTTTGCTGTGTTCACTTAAGTCTTCTCACTAACAAAAATGCTGTCTTACGGTCAGCTATAAGGGTGTGCTCCCTTCGAAGAGAAACTGTACGGTGATTTTATACTCATCACTGGCCACTTTATTCATCACATGTCTCAACCCAGAGTTACTGTTAGATCAGAGTCATAGCAAGGAGAAATTTTCAACGGGAATTGCTATTAGTGCTGATTACCCAAGGGGCCAATCATTAGATGCAGCAAAGCATTTACATAATTTTAAATTGTTATTGCATAAACTGTATGGTCATAGTTTATGTTAACACAATTTCAATTAAATTATTTCTTAACTTCACTGTTGCAGACAAGAATCAGGTCTGCATATTGCTAAGTCTTTTTTCTACAGACTTGTACTAATTAGCAGGGTTAGTTGGCCTTACAGGAATAAGGGCTGTTTGTGCTGTGGCAGATATTTCAACTGCAAACTCTACCCACGTGTCAAAGCAAACACAGTCCAAAGCTAAGAGAGCACCCACCAGATGAACCCACCGAAAAGAGCACTGGAGTATTTTAAGGCATGTTCACATCATGCCTGAGGATTAATGGCACTTTGAACGTTGCCACACAGCAGTGTTGTGGAGGCTCGTTAGCAACTGCTGAACAGTGAATACTCTTTTCAGCAAAGGTCAGATAAGTGACACTAATTACCAGCAATTGCTTCATGCCCAAGGTAACTCACATGCCGTATTGTAGCGAAAACAATGTACGCCTAACAGGCATCATTTCTACTGACACCACTTAGTGTTTCACAAAAATTACCTGCTTTTGAACAAGCTGAAATATAATTCTTTCAGATTTGTTCATCTTTGGCGAGTGGCTGATGCGCTGTCCCCAAGCACTGAGCACAACTTTTGAGCCTAACAAATGTCCTTGAGACAACAGGCAGTACTCTGTGGGAGTGCAGCAGGAACAGATGATATTTATATACACAAGTATCATGCATAAACACACACACGAAATGCTGAACAGAAACGTTCTGTGCATGGAGTTCACTTATCCACTGTCTCTTCAATTACACAGATCAGTCAAATGAAAATGTTATTTCCCTTTTCCCCCAATAATGCTATATTCTATTGTTGAAAGAGGTAAACTTCAGAGTTAATCATGCAGTTACCTGCATGATTATTAAAAATATCATCTGCCCTACTTTTTATAGACATATTTTTAAATTATTGAGAAAAATATAATTCAGCACTTGGTAACTCTAGCCAATTTAATTTCCATCACATCTGGTAACACTTGGTAGATTTAAATGTATACATATATGCAACTCATAACACAATTTTATAAAATGCTATGCACTAAGTTTCCAGTTAGAGTAACCGGAGGGTATAACTTGCAGAATAGATTTCATTAATCTAATTCATTATTGAACTTATTAATGAATCACTCCTCTGTGTGAACAAAGCATTCCCAACTACTTCCTCTCTCAGGAAAGTGAGAAGTAAAAGAGAAGGGAAAGTTTTCATGCCACCCTGAAAGGCATATATATTTCTGTTTTAAAAACATAATAATTGTGTTATTTCCCTTGAACCTCCTTTCCAAAGATACTAAGGATTTATTCCACTGCCTGTGACAGAACTGTGTAAATTCTATATTGATATTGCCCACTGTTGATGCATGTTTGACAGCAGATTTAGCTGTAATGGCTGACGCAGCTACCTCCTTCAGCTGTGTGCCTCATCCTGCCTTCCAAGGCTGCTGACACTCTGGAAATAAGGGAGAATTATCCTTACCACTTTTTATGGGACCAAGAAATACTGGCATCACGGGATTTGTGACTTTCCCCAGAGAAAACCCCTAGAACCAAAAGTGTCTGCATGGCAGAGTTTCACAGCTATTGCAGCCAACTTCTCGTTTCACCATTCATGATGTCATATTCATTCCTTATATGGTATTCACCAGCCAAAATATATTCTGAATCTAGAAACTGTGCATTTGTAACTTCTGTTCACATTATGCATAAGGTATTAGCAATGTGTTGAGAAGCGATGGGAAATCAGGAGTGTACTGATTATGGTAGAAATGTTAGTGTAACAACTTGTTGGGGAACGCAGATACAGGCCTATGGCAGACATATGTCCTAAGCCCCTCCTCACAGAATCGCTTTCAAGAATCTAATCACCAGACTCAACCAAATACTCTTCCCTTAATCAAGAAAAACAAAGGGCAAAACTAAGGTAGTCTTGCTTGGACACTGAAAAAAACCCTTTGCTTTCTCTCTGTGTCTTACCTTTCCTGCTCAGTGCTTAAGAGGGGACTGGCAAGAAGAAAACACCCAGCTTGGACAAAGAAAATCCATCTCAAGAGAATAGAGCTTCCAAATTAGTGTAAGGGAATGGGAGCTAGAAGCTACCTGAGATGCTAAAGTGACCCTGGAGGATGTTTCTTGACAAATATAACATTAATAACTTACTTTGTTTCTTTATCTCTTTGTAACATTGTTCCATTGCTGCAAATCTGTGGTAGTAAATACATTATTTTATACTTAAATCTTGAGGAGAATCTGCCTCTGAGTGATCTAACACACAATCAAGACATTTCTGATATAAAACTGTGGCGAAGTAAAGAAAATGGTGTCATAGGACATCTTAAGCTTTTCCTTTGTGACAAATTACTTCCAGTATATTCAGAGGGTACTACTGCCTGCCACTAAAGAAGCTGCAGTGGTCTGTTTGAGAAGTGGTATCACAAGGTTTTTAAAAAGAAAATAATATCTTTTGATGACTAGTGATATCTCTTTGCATGCAGTGAGACAGTAGGAAAAAAGATCTAAAATTCAAAAGATGTGGAGAATTTCATACACACATTTAGATACCGGACACGTTCTGTACAAGGGCTCTTTTCTTCCCAGGTTGTTAATTCCAGTAAGTGGCAGTGTCATGACTTGAGCTGCTGGAACTGTTCCACTGGCTAAAATAAGATGTTAAAGACCTTGACAGCATTCCAATTGGAAAACTTGTGTTATGGATCCTTCTTTCAGTACATTACACTCAGTTTTTCTTTTCTTTGAGAAAACAAACAGATTGGTTTAGCAGTTACAGCAATTCATGTGCCATAAGGGTATGAATTTGAGGTTTTAAATGTCTGGACCAAAGAAAACATAGCATACATTCAGAAACTGTAAGATACTTGTTATGAAACCAGACTTTTTTTTAAGACTCCTACTTTGGTAGATTAGTTTCAAAGCCATTTTTATAAAAGGCATTGTCAATGAAAAAAAGTTAAGATAAATTTTACATGCACTACTAATTTATTTTTGTTAGGAAATCGTACTGCCTGAAAAAATAACAATTTCTTCATGGCTCTTCGCCACATACAGGCAAAATCTGTTTTCCTCCTTGCTTTTTGATTTACTTTCAGGGTAAAAAGAGAGGCTCATCAATTATTGCAATCCTGCCTTGCAGAGTAAATGCAGCTATGCAAATCCTTATTTAGTATTCCATGGTCCTTACAAGATTCAGTGCCTTTTCACACTGACACAAGCATGAACACCTTGCTCTAGATAACATGCCAAAGGACATCTCGGCAGACAAAACTAGCCACACATTCATGGCGCCCTGCCATCCAAACAGTGACTCAGAGAATGTGGCTCCTGCAGGGCTGCTGATTATCTCAGTAGGACGAGCTTATACGGGAAATTCTATGAAATCAGATATATTAATGTCAACTTAAAAACAGACAAAGATACCACAAATCTTGCACAGATCTACCTCTGCTAGCACGGGAAAGACAGAAGTGATTATTGTAATACACGTTGAAGGCTTACCACCACGTGGTAGAGTTAAGTCTCTGTGAAGTTGGTAACAGTAGGATTTTTTTAAATCATTATTACAGCTAGTAGTAAAAGAAAACTCTTTCCTGTTATTGGCCCTTCAGGTTGTCTAACGCAGAAACATAAATTACAAAATGGATTGCAAACCTAAATCACATTTCCAAAAAGACTTTTATTACTTTATTTCAAAATACTGGGGGGAGGGGGAAGGCAAACACAATTTGGAGACTTTTACACCCATGAAAACAGGCATAATTGCTCTGTTGAGATGCTGGGAAATCCAAAGAAAAGCTGGGACATAAAATTGAGAACAAACATTTATAACAGAAACATTTACCGATACTCCTCAGTACGAAGTCTTCTTCTGCCAAAACAGTATTTTTACAAGAACTTTTAGCAAATAATGGTGGTATGAGTCGTGCATTGCAACCTTTTCAGCTGTAATTCAGAGAATGCCCTTAATTTTCTAATTTCAAAGATAAGCTTGAATATAGATGAAAATACATATAATCAAGCATGGAAGCCACTAAAATACAGAATCTGTGCTATAGAAAAGTTACAAGATCATGATAACATGATTTCAAAATTATGAGAGAATGTGAATTAAAGACTCACTGGGCAACATAAAGCTGTTTCCAGAACTGCAGTTTAGACACCATTATACAGTAATGTAAAGTGATGCTTTGAAATAGTAACTGTGAGATCAGAAATGGTCTAAGCATCGAACAGCTCTATTCAGTCTGTGAGGAAAACCATTTTAAAATCTAATAAACCAGTGATCTTCAAACAAATGCAGGTTTCAGTAAACTTTCAATGTGAAAACTTTATGTTACCTATAGGCAGTTTCTATCGATGCAGTTTCTAGTAAAAAATTACCTTCTAACCAGGAACATGGAACACCATCAGGCCACTCTGGACACTCACTGAATTAGACTTTCTCACTTGCAAACTATGACTTTAATAAATGTCACTGTAGTTAGGGGTCAAAGAGAAAGAGGGACGGAAAATCAAGTAGTGTATACAAACCATCCCAGCAAGCAAGATCCTCTCTGCAAGCAATAAAAATAATAACTTGGAGCCATCTTTCTCTTGGCAGCTGGCTCTTCTCCTCTTCCTGTAGCCTTACCCCACACCCCCTGCTTTGACTCACAGGCATTAGGTTTTGTGGCTGACTGCACACCCCAGCTTAGGTTGCTGGAAGGGGCTGCTTCAGAAAGCCACAGCAGAGCCTAAAGTTTTTCTACTCATCAGACATCCTGGCTGGCTGCCTTTCCAGCTAGCTGGTGTCCATTCACTCCTGACAGCACTTCTGCCAGTTGCCATTTTCTTTTCACACTCCACAAAGATTTCAGCTTCACTGTAGGAGGCCAGTGCAGCACAGACTGGCACAGATCTCTGAACTATACAACAGACTTCCTACATAGACCTTAATCTTTCCTTTCTTTCTTGGCCATAAATTTCTTCTACCTAGAACTCCAAACTAGAGTGTTCGGGCAATCATTTAGACCGGGCACAGCTGTGTTGTCTTTCTCTTCAAAGCATAATTACAGCTTCCATCATTCCCTCTGTTTTACTACCCAGCCATTTTTTATCAGACATTGGACACCAGAATCCCACTGCTGTGGACCTGTGACTGATATGACAGACCTCCTTAGCTGAATGCCAACCTCTTAGGGCCCCTTGAGCTCCTGCTACTGTTGCTGCTACAAGGATTTGCATTTTGCTACATACATTCTGAAGTTGTTTTTTGTTTTCTCTTCTGTTGTATGCCACAATACAGTTTAGGGCAGGGGAAGGAAATCAGTAATACAGCTGAGGACAGGTATTTGTACTGGCACCCACTTACAGTAATACGAGTTTTAATGTTCACTTGAACAAGAAATACAGTCCCTAAAAGTCTGAAATAGGAAGACTCCACTGCAAATGCACAGAATAAATGAAGTACGTTTCATCCTGACCATTGGACCTTTTCAGTCAGCTTCTCCTGCTCCCCAACAGATGCCAGAAGGGTGGCCAGACCTTTTGAGTTTCCAGTCCTATCCAGTTCGTGGGGGAAGGGAGGATGCTCTTCTCCTTTAGGCCTTGGGCTATAAGACTTAAATCAGGAATGATGTTTTCTCACCCTCTCACACTGTGGCAAGCTTAAGCACATTACAGCTTTCTTCCTCAACAGCTAAGGTAGATTGATGTGGAATGTATTTGTGAAAAAGAAACACCTCAGGGAAGAATTTGTTCTTCATCTACCAATATCCAAAATGGTTCTCAGAAAAGCAGCACAATCCAGATCATTTCCAATAAATGATACTTAAGTAATTCCAGTGAATGACCCAAAAAACCCATACACACGGAGGAACAAGCACTCAGTCCATTCCAGGCTGCTACTAAAGTTAATTGTTTGGGCAAGGTCAATGGACAAACACCATTTAAAGTTAACTTGATTGGTCTTTTTCATTCAGATGAGCAAGGGCACCAAAACTAATTTTGAGAGCAGAACTGCTATGGATACCAGCTACCCTGGGGTGACTGTTCTGTCAGCACAGCAAGGGGCTCCTCAAATTATCAGACACTTTAATAAGAAAACATTGCAATAACTACTTGTTTGTGTTTATACTAAGACAGAAAACACTAACAATATACCACACATTGCAGCAACCCCATTAACCTGCTTTGCATACGTCTCATGCTATTTCAAGGGTTTAAGAGCATCTGTCGTAGTTCATCTGAGTTTGGCTGTAGAGCTAATGCAGAATTGGAATATACTATTGGCAATAGAATAAATAAAGTTTTCTAACGAATGTAATTGGTTTATGTTGTGTACACAGTTCTCCTCCACAGACCATTATAACTGTAGTCCTGGGCCTATCCTGGGCTCAGTTCCCAAAAGCCGGAAAATTGGTACAACATTTTCAGCATATTTGCAGTAAAAAAAAAACCCAACCAAAAAGCAAACAATGGCAATTTCTCCAGAAACCTCTGGTTTACCAGTTACTGCTTTCCTAAGCCAACTGTAAATCACAATTAATAAACACTTCTTTTGGTCTTCCATGAGCTGTCTCTAGGCACTGATTTGCGTTACAGATCCTAAACATAGCTGCTACCATAAAACTCCCTCTCCTAATGACACAAGCACACTGCTTTCCCAATATGAACTACATCCCTAAATATCACAAACAATGACAAGCGCAAGCTTCTCATATGCATGGCAGCTGCTAATCAGAACAGTGGAATACATGTTCCTGTGTTTATATATTAAAACTACCACTTCTCCTGTGTCCCTCTTAACACACACCAGTGTCTCAATGTCCAGCTGATACACACAGGGTGCTCCTTCACTGATAAAGCTGTCCTTGAACTCAAGCACAACATCTTCTCACGCTCCAGGGGCAGCAACCTCCCAAGTTTTCCCTGGCCTTTGCACTAGAGTGACATGTCATTGGGAAGTCATCACTGTCTGTTCGCTGGACTGACAGGACAGTGACTGGGCCTCCTTTAGCTGTGGATGGCTTCATAAGGCATCGTGATGTCTGTGACCTACAGGTAACTCCAGCAAGGGGTAAAAAGGGCTGCAGTGACAAATGCTACAAATACAGATCAGGCAGCAAGTTTACATCCAGAGAAATTCCTGCTGAAGACTAAAATCATTGCGGAAGTTCTGTATTTTATTTTTTTATTAAAATTTGTTATTTGGCAGACAGTTTTACTTTCTTAGACCCAGCCTGTGCAAGATCAGGTTTCTGAGGTTAAGAACACTTTTTGTTTATTGAAACATGAATTCAAAGAAACGTATTTTAAATCAAAAAGAATCGTTACCTTGAGGATGGGCACTTAGATTCTTCTCTGTACTCCTAAATCAGAATCATAATTCGCAGATGTTGTCTTAACTTACTTTTTTCACAACTGATCACATGTAGCACATTGATTAACTACAGAACACCTGCAGAACTACAGACATGGCCTGTCCCTCAGTCTTGCAGGCAAAAAAATCCAGAAAAGCTACTCCCTATATCAATGTCAAAGTTTGAACCCACAGCTCAAGAAAATCTTATGCAACATTTCCTTGCCTGGAAAAACATACTGTGAACTTAGTGCTGGTAACTGTCCCATCAGCTGTGCTTCAGAGGGCAGCATGCAGTCCCCTGCTATACGAGATGCCAGCTTTCATTGTAGGACTTGAGGGAGCACATCAGCAGGTGGATTTGGAGCACTGTACTGCACGGCAGCCCGCAGACAGGAAGGAAATGCAACAGCCGATGACAGGTATGCCGATGACAGGTATTTGGATGTCAAAACCAGAAGTCTGTTCCAAAAATATTTGCCTTACATGTGTAACCACACATATATCTCTCGCATTGTGCTGAGTGACCCCTGTCCCTGTGTTTCCTAGCTGTAAAAACTCCTCGGCAGAGGAGGGTGTGACCTCAGCTCACTCAGCGCTGAGGCTACATTTCACCAGCACGCAACTTTCGGCCTTGAGGTGCGATGCGGGCAACGCTCGTGCCAGGAGCCATCATGCCACCGGGGCCTTCACACCGCGCTGCTTTAACGGCACGCCACCTCCTCAGTGGCTTACTGACCTAATTCCATCGCCACACGGACCGTGGGGTCGCCGCGCTCTGCCCACCTTCCCGCCTCACCTCACACACCTGAAGTCCCTCCTCAGAAATCACTCGAGGCCCAGCCCGGCACCACAGCAGGGCGGTGCGGGGGCAGTACGGCCAGCAACCGCGCAGCCGGTTATCACGGGGACAGCAGATGCCACGCTCGACCCCTGCACGCCTGGACGGCCCGGTGACGGGGCGCTCTGAGGGGGCCCGGGGCTGAGGGGGCGACCGCACCACAAGCGACGGTCGCCGCGACTAACCGCCAGGGGGCGGTAGAGGGGGCGTGTCTAACCGCCGGAGGGGGCGGGGTTAGCTGGCAAAGGGGGCGGGGCTAACCGCCAGGGGCGGCAGAGCCGGGGAGGCTGAGGGGAGCGGCCGGGGCAGAGGCCGCTGGAGGGTGGATATTCCCGGTGAAACCTCCCGGTTGGTGAGGGGGCGTGCTGGGGGAGGGCGCGAAGTCCTGCCTGGGGCAGGGACCCCGCCTAGAGGAGGCGGCGGGGCTAACGGCGGGGCTGTCGCTGGGGTAGGAGAAGGCAGCCCGGCGCTTTAACCCTCAGTTTTCCCCTGTGCAACGCTAATTACCGACACTAATTACAGCCGCACGTCACACAGCAAGGTCTGTGCTGAGGTGCGGAGCGCAGCCCGCCTGTCTCGAAGGGCGCTTCTGCCTGAGGCCGAGCCGCAGGGCGGGTTTCCCTGCCGCTGGGGCAGCCGCGGCCCGTGCTGAACCCTTCGCTTCACCTTGAGTTCCGCTGACCGTTTGGCGGAGCCGTTTCCGCAGGGAGGGTTTTCCCTGAAGCGATCACTGGAACAGGTTGCCCAGAGAAGCTGTGGATGTCCCGTCACTGTTCAAGGCCAGGCTGGATGGGGCTTTGAGCAACCTGGTCAGGTGGGAGGTGTCCCTGCCCATGGCGGGGGGGTTGGGACTAGAGGATACTTTAAGGTCCCTTCCAACCCAGGGGGCTGCAGCTTTACAAGCGGCGAGCCTTGCCCTCATCTGTCGCCTTGCAGCCAGCCGAGGCGCCGCCACCGCCCCCTCCCCGCTCCGCGCCCAGCCACCTGAGGGCGGCCCGCCCCGCCCCCCTGACGTCACTCCAGGTGCTCCCCTCCCCTCCGGGGGCGTGGTCTCGGCCCCTGGCGGGTGGGCGGAGCTTGCGGGGGCCCGCGCATGCGCCCGGCGCCGGCGACCGCAGGACCCGCTGCGAGCGTATGTGCGCGCGCGGCGGCGCCGGCGGCAGCGGGGCGGAGCGTGCTCGCCGCTCCCCTGTGGTGGGCAGCGCGCGAGGGGCCGGCAGCGCGCCGGCCTGCCCGCCGGCTCGCGCTCCGGTCGCCACCGCTGTCGCCATGTCTGCCGTCATCGAGCAGGAGTTCCAGGAGATCGATGCAACTAACGACTGGCAGGCGCGTTATCTGGTGAGCGGGGGGGGTCTCTGCCGGCGGGAGAGCGGGCGGGGAGAGGGCCGCCG
>KZ506268.1:181703-205838 GCA_002844005.1 Limosa lapponica baueri | reverse complement strand
GGGGGGGGGCGGCGGCCCCCCCCCGCCCCCTCACCTTCCGCGGCCGGGAGCGGGCGGCGGGGCGCTGGGGGGCTAAAGCGAGCCGGGCCGGGGGCTGCTCCCCGCGGTTTCCCGGCGGAGCGGACAGTTATAGCTGGTCAGGCGGGTTCGGCCGAGGCTCGCCATCGGCTCTGGGTGCGCGGTTCTGCCGCTGAAAGGGCCGCGGTTCCTCAGGCACCCGCTCGCCCTCCTGTTACCCGCCGCCTTCGCCTGCCTGGCGAAGGAAGCACACGATTTACCCGTTTTCCCTGGAAACGACGCCGGTTGCTGACTGGTGCGGCAGTAGTCCTTGGGTCAGTTCCTCCAAATAGACTTCATGTATAAGTTTATAATCCTAGAGCAGTTCCTTGCAGCAGAATGTATTCTACAGTCCTCTTTCACAAATGAGGAAAAGCAACCCAAAACTGAAGTTATTTTTACTGATTTTGGTGTGGTTTTCTCTGTTAAGTTAGCGGTTTGTGTGATACACGTGTACGTGTATTTCAAATACGCTATCTCTAGACGTGTATTATGGAACTGAACTGTGGTTTGAATTTAACCAGGGGTAGTGGAAATACACTTTCATCTCATTAATTTAGCGCAGTTTATGGGAAGAATTCTGCAGCCAGTATTGTTCTTGTTTTGAGGTTAAGAAGTACATACACCCGTATTATTTCTGGTCTATCCAGACTGAACAAGTAAGTTAGCTTTTGCAAGTCATTATACTTGGAGAAGTAAACTGAAGAGAAAATTAACTCCTAAATTCTGTATATGGATTTCCTAATTTTATTACAGCAGTGTTTTAAATTTTTTAAAATAAAGTTTTCCTATTAGAATTGTGTGTTTTCCCAATTTTGTAGATTTTGCAAATGCATGTTTTTCTCAGGGCACTTAACACATTTGTTTTATACTAAAGCCAGAGAATAAGCATCTGTTTAAAAAATAAAGGGGAAACAGCACGTGATGCTTTTCAATAGCCCAAACTTGCAGAAAACACTCCTAATGGCCAACTGCTTTACACTGAGTTTTTGTTTAGGAAGGTATTTTCTGATGATAGTGTTGTATAAGAAATACACACACTTGCTATGAGAAGTGTAAGTTTCTCTGAAGAAAAAAATAAAAATTGGGCATTAGGGTTTTTTATTCTTTTTGCTGCGACCAGTTTTGTCCATTTGCCCTTCAGCTCCATGAATTTGCCAAAACTTAAGGTAAAATTCTATGAAGCTTGGAATATTTATGCTGACTCCCGAAGCTCCTGTCCATTCTGAATTAACGACTGAATAAATAATACTGATTTTTCACTTTTTTTTTTAATGCAAGTTTTTCTTGTGTGATATGCTGTACGTTACATCTGTCTTCTGGTTTGTTGCTCCAGTTTGTGATGGTTGGATCGTATGTGGAAAAACTGATTTTAGAACTAGTCATTAAACTTCTTTAGGTTTAATTCTTTTTAGTAAGCTTCCTGTCCCATCACTGTAGTAGTGTTTCTAGCTTTTTTAATGTTTCTTGACCAAATTATAAGACTGTTTCCATGCACAGAGTGCTAGTGCTTTAAAAAACAAAATATGTTGTATCCTGTTATGAAGTAATACAGAATTTACATTTTGTGGGAACTTGGTTATGAATGCCTGCCGGATGCATTTATTCAATGTGCATGTGGTTGCTCCCAAAGCTTGTAAGCCATAGAAGCCAGAGAGGACAAGTTCCAAAATGTTGAATCAAAATAAAAAAACCTGGTTGTCTAATAGGTCAAGACTTTTTTATACAAATATGTAGAGCATTGGTGCTTGACAGTTGCTGCTCCACTTTGTGGTTTTGTTACTTAAGTGCAATGCCAAAGTGTAAAGAAATGTTACACACCAGGTGCTAAAAATGGAGCTTCCTTACGTATGTTAGATTTCCACTGAAGTCCTTTTTGGCTGTGTTCATTGTCTGGGAATATATAGACTATTTGGAAAGTTTGAGAAGACATAGCGGGCAATGGAAACACAAAGAATACCAAAGAATGCTTAGTTGTAAAGAGAGGTTTACATGCTCTTTGGGACATAATGATCATGTGTAGCAACATCATCTAAAAACGAAAGGAGAATTCAAAGTTAATTCTATATCATACAATATGTCTGCTGAGATGGCATCAACACAGAGGTATAGAGGGATAGTTCAGTTCATTGGCAGCTGCTCATCAATAGCACTTTAGCTGTGTTTTCACTTGTCTACATAAGGTAAATGTGTGTATCTTAGTGAAGTTGTGAAAAAGATACACTCAGGCAAAAAATCAATAAAACTGAACATTCAGAGATCTGAACAGTGTGTTCCTTAAAACAGTGTGTAAGTGATTATGTTTGAATATCTTCCAAATGCAGATTATTGAAAGGTTTGTATTAATGCCTGGGGAGAAGGCGGCTGTGATTTCATATTGGTATTTGCGAGTCTAGAATTGTTCCTTCATATTGAATCGTGTTTAACTACAGCTACATGGGTTGAACCATCAAACCACCAAGAATAATCTTGTGGCTGTTAACAGCAGCCATAAAATCCTTAACTAGTTCAGTTATCTTTGTGGGGATTTCTGCTGCCACTTGGTGTAAAAGAGCCAGCAGTTATACTGGTGTTAGTTCTCTCTGAGTCTCTTATTAACATGGGAGATAACGTGCGACTCTGAGGTAAACTATAAGCATAATAAATATCTGGGGTTTTTTCGCCCTTTGTTCCTGCTACATCAGTTGCTTACCAGGTTGTGCTTATGTTAGTTTGGTGGTGTTAGTTATGTATGGGAAGATCTAAATGGCAAGAGCTTGGCCCAGAACGAAGCACACCTTTTCTGAGTGAAAATGATACTATGTGTAGTAGAGGTTGGTTTAAAAATGTTAATAATGAATAACCTTGACTAATTAATAAGCTTGGAAGTCTTCCAATGTGTAGAACACTAACCTTAATCATCTTATGGGCTATAAGTAAATTGTATTTTTTGTCTTTTAAAGGAAATTCGACATAAGTCCAGTGACTACCCTCATAGAGTTGCAAAATATCCAGAAAACAGAAATCGAAACAGATACAGAGATGTTAGTCCCTGTAAGTATCTCTACTGTAATCATTGCAGTAAATTTTCTAGACTGTTTACTCACCCGGTTTACTTTTAAACACCCTAGCTAATAAATCATGGAAATCGTATTTTGTTTATTTCCATAGGCATGTATCCTGTGATAAACATGTTTTTTGTAACACATACACAAATGTGTATAATAGAAGGGAGAAAAGTCTGCCAGTTAAATTCATTGTGCTGAACGGTGAATGAGAGATGATTGCAAAGCATGGTTATTAGTATATAGGTAGATGTTTGTGAGCTGCAAAGTAATCCTTTAAAGATACTTTTCTCACAAGGAAATTATTTATTTAATATTGCCTTATCTGTCATAAAAAAAAAATCAATATCTGCTGAGCACAGAAATTGAGTTAATAAGCCTTGGCTAACATAAACAGTTTCTTTTTGGGCTAAGTGATTCTGCACATTTACAAGATTGTGTGGATAAATGCCACTGAATTTCTGCTGTTGCTTTAAAAAAAATACCTGAAATTTTGTTATTCTTGTCTGTTCAGAAGAGTGTATGCATAGAGTTGTTCTTTAATTTTCTCAATACAAGTAGATATGGTATGGAGTGCTTTGTATTTTACTAACTGCCATAAAATGGTCTTTGTGACATAATCATCTTGTATCTCAAGTGAAGGTAGGTCTTTTTTTTACCAGCTTCTTTGCTACTGAAGTGTTGTGGGCCTTTTTCAACAGCATTTACTTTAGAAACTGTAATCCAAAATAATTATAAAAATACACGTGAGAAGATTACTGACATATAGTTACAGTTGGACAAATCTATCAGAAATCATTTTCAAAAGGGCTAGGAAAAATATTCAGTACAGCCTTAATTTTTCTACAAAATTTTGAAGTTGAAACAGGTTAAAGGTTTGTGTGTTCTCTAGTATGAAGTTTCTCAGAGCACCAAAGACTCAGAAAACCCTTCTTGTTACTGGATCTAGAATTTTTGAAGGGTTGCTGGTGTGTTAGGGCTTTTTGTTTGAGAGCCTAATCGGACTACCTATTGTAAGATTTGGAGAAGTGCTGAAGTCCTTGTTTCCAGTTGAAAGTTGTGGTAACAGCATGTGCATAGCACTTCTCAAAATTACAGGGAAGGGTCTCGGGTTGAGTCACGCTGGTCAGATGCAGCGCTGCTTGCTGCTCGTTCAACTGCTGCCGGGCTGCTAACTTGCACTGTGTGTTCGCACCGGACGGATCCAGTCTGGCTTAATGCTGAATCTGATGAAAATGAACTTCAGACTGTGCAGTTCTGAAGAAGATACCTCAAGTTAGTCAAGGCTTACTAGCTTCCGCTGTATGCTCAGCAAAGGGAGACAGGCCTCTGCTGGACCTTTGTTGATCTATGTGGAGATTGATCTATGCGTTTCCCAGCTTTGCTGTCCTGTTACAGCACAGCGTTAGCATCTTACCGGTGGTAAAGCAGATCATGTTTTATTCACTTTCTGTTTCATACCTAAATTGGGACGGGGTTTGTAAGAAAAGAAGACGGGAAATTGGATTTGAACCCTCGAGACCCAAGTTCTATTCCTGGGTGCAATATCCTCTACAATTTCTGTAGCAGAAGCTGTGTTCGTGCATTTACCATTTCTCCCATCTGTGGATTTTGTTTCTTGGGCGTTACTGCAAAGAGAATGGCAGCTTACCTTTGTGATTTTCTTTCATTTTAAAAAGAGTGTTTCTAAAATAAGTAAATAAAAAGACATTGTCTTATTTAAGTACCATCTGATAGTGCCAATGAGTTGTATTCATCTCCTGTAGCTTTTTGGAGCTCAAAATTTTCTTTAATCATGGCATACCTTTTACAATAGTGAAGAGCACTGAACACCTCTGTGTGATTGCGGCAAAGCCTGCTTCTGAAATGCTTGTTTACGCAGGAGGAAAATAATTATGTGATTGTATTAATCCCTGGACCCTCTGCAAGAGCAGAGGGACAGTTAGATAAAATCTGGTCTTGAAGTCATAGTTGTGCTCAGGAAAGGGTTAGAGTTACTACATGCTAGTTGACATGAAGTATAACATGATGACTGAACTAAGATGGTGAACTTTGAGGCATGTCATTCAGTGAAAAAAAATTCAATGTCTCAGTTTCTAGTATTTATGACAGAAGGAAGGTTTAAATTGGGCCACTGAGCTTTCAGAACTGGGCACTAGGAGCAAGACTGTATGAGGAGAAAGCACAGAACACTGTTTGAACTAATTCCTGTTTAAATAGTGTGTTTTCAAACATGACTCATAATTGTATCTGTAATGATGGTGAGAGTTGGAAGGAGAAAGAGACCTGGAAGGGAATATATGATAAATAACATCCCGAGATAGCAGTATCTAAATTTCAAAGCAGCAGGGGTAAGAGCTGTGCAGCTTGGTCACTGTAGTGAACACATTTAATCATGGTGCGTGTATGCAAGGAACTGGTGTTGCAGAAATGCTAGACAACTCAGTCTTACACAATCTTAACATCTTGGTCCTTTGCAAATTTTACTGCTCTTTAATAGTGTTTAAATGAAAAACGAGTGATAATACTAATATTCTCTGATAGTCAAAGGCCTTCAGAACTAGCAGTTAAACTTTATAGCTACTTAAACATATTGTAAGACATAATTTGGTGAAAATGTTTTATTTCTCCCTAGCAGTGAGAAAATGGTTTGTTAATCTAGATAGCGGCCAAGCCAGCCTAAAATCTGAGGTGGTATGTCTGCAAGAGGAAATGCAAAGATTATTGTCTTACGGAAAAGATGTCAATTACAAGTGCAGGAAAAAATGTTTTGGGTTGGTTTCCCCCATTTCAACCATAATACGCTGGACAGGTACACTGAAACCAATTTGTGCCCATTACATACATTTCTAGGTAAAAGTTGATTTGTCTTAACTGGGAAATGCTAACCATCTTTGCCCATTACAGTTGAGTTTCACGTTGTCTCCAGTTTCATAAATATTTTCGTTAGTGTCCAGTTTTGTTGGCTAAAGAGTTATGCTGTGCTTAAGTTTGGTTAGGTAAAAGCCCTCAAGAGTTACTGCCTAGCCAAAAAAAATAGCAGTCTAGCAGTTTGGTATTAATCTAGAATAAGGAGAGGAATATTTTGGCTATGTAGTACTATTGAAACAGGAAGTTAATCTGAAATAGGTTTGGGTTGACAGCCAGTCATTTCCTGACAGATGAAACCATTTCTCAGAAAACATTGTTAAGAGAAAAATAACTTGTGGGGTTATTATTCTTTATTGATAACTTTAATGAAACTCTAAGATTTCTGTTATTGCTTTCCTTCCAAATCTTATCCTTAGTTGATATCAGGGGAGTCTAGTGTCTCAGATGGACTGTAAACACCTTTAGATATCTGCCTGCTGTGTTCCCAGATTTAGAGTCAAGAAGGAAATCCCCTCTGCAAAATTGGCAGGATTTTTTTTTTCTTTGCCTTTGGAGCGTAGATGGGGGTTTACGCAGTTTTATCTTTAGCCTTCCTTTGTAATGTGTGTAGCCCAATATTTTAGGTCATCTGAATGTTTTCGCTTGATAGATCATGTTGCTGTTGCAGGATCTTGAGAGGCAGTGATTTCTCCTGTTTTCTTCTCGTGGCCATTAGTAGACTTGCAGCGATTGGCTTCCAGTTGTTGTAGAGATGTACCAGGAAAGAGGAACGTGAAGATTGTTGTGCTTTACATGGAGCAGAGTTCAATCTGATAGGGATGGTTTTGCATTTAGTGCTGATTAATTATTATTGCAAAAACTTTCCCTTTCTGTCCTATTATTTGAGTGTATGTGCTGAGAACAGGGATGTGTTCTATCCAAAAGAAGCTGACATTGATTTTTATGACATTATCTAATGATTCTCTAAAACATCTTGTTACCAGAAACATGGTATAAAAGAACTCAATGTGCTGCTTTTGGAGATACTTCTTTGTTTGGGGTTGGGGAAAAAGGGAATTTTTTTAGCACGTACAATAAAGTTTACATCAGTATCATAAGTTTTTTTCAGAGTCCTGCTTAAAAGTGTAATGATCCTGTGCAATAGTTATGCATATATTTCAGTATGAATACATTTCAGTTATGAGCCAGGCCATGATTGATATAATGGCATTCACTGCGTACAACCAGTGACAGGGTGGGGAAAAGTCACTTTGCCTTTCCTTTGCCTTAGGCTACCTCTGGAACTTGACACTGTAAGTCTAGTGACGGGGTATTGTAATTTGAATAATTTAGCAGCTCAGAAAGACTAGATTTAGATTAGTGAAATGAAGGGGATTTGCTGGTAGGCAGGAAAGGGTCAGACTGGGTCACTGGGATGGCTTATGGCTACATGTTTTATTTATGACTTTCTTTAATCCACTAAGTAGCATTTCACCCTCCTTTGTTGTTAATAGCTCTATATTTGGGGAGCCAGAGATATCTCTTGGATATAAGTTAATTTTTAAGTTATATAGTGGTTTCACTATTGGAAGCAGTTTTTTTCAAATAAAAACCTTTCGTTAACAAACTCCAAGAACTGTACGATGTAAAATGCTAAACGTTTTGTATCTCAGTTTTAACTGGATATGTCACTTTCTTTTTTAGCAGAGAGTGGGCAAATTGATGTGTAATGTGAAGTATTGACCTTATTTGAGACACGGGGGGTGTTGTCAGTGATATCAGTGGAACAGGGTTTCACTTGAAGTGGGTAATAACAGTTGCTTATCTCAGGCAGGGTTCTTCTGGGAGTAGTTTTTTTTAGTGCAGGAGCCAGAATGAGAAGCATTTTTTAAGGTTTCCACTTCCTTTTTGGGCTGTATAGTTTGTTGAAATAGGGGAATTAGCACTTCAGAAAATGAGTACTATATTTTAGCTGTTGTGGCATGGAAACATTTAAGATAAATCTTGAAGATAAGATTTAAGATAGGTTTATCATTCATATAAATCTAAAGTATTTTGTAACTGGAAATTCTTTACATGCGGGAAATACGTTACAGCTAACTTGCTGTCAAAAATTGGCTTGCTTCATTTAATTCAGAAGAGCAAACCAGGGCTTGAATGAGGTTTCTAGGTCATTGTGTCCTTTAGGAATCTCTTCCCTTGAAAGAGGGGAAATCAATATATTCCATTGGCATGCTTTTGTCTGTGGAGCATCGGCCAGTGTATTTGTGGGATCGCCTCTGCTTTAGTTGGGGAGGAAGAGGGAGGCTGGCTGTGCATAGAATTAGTTGTTAAAGGGACTTTTAAAAAAAACTTTCAGTTTTATGTGTCATGTTTACAAAGCAAAATTTATAAGAAGAGTAAAATAAGCCTGAAAACGTGTGTAAGGATTACAGTAGGAAACCTCGTTAGGGCCTTGGCAGTTATCTCCTGCTGGCAGCAATACAGCAGCTGCTGCTGGGTGATTAAACTGTTAACAGTACTTGCTTACGTCATCTTTCCGAGAACACTAGTACCGGTATGTGTGATTTACTATAACAAGATCTTAAGTTTTTCCTGTTGGCAAATGACATGTAATATTTACAAAGGTCTTGGTTTCTCTCCAGTAGAAACATTTCAGATAAAGTGATACATGAAAGGAAAAAGTAACGCTTTCCTATCCAGACAAAATAATACGATGAGATATATATTACTTTAAAATATACATGTGTTTTAATTTTACTGTCTCTTAGCTTTGATAATATCTTTTTTCTTCATACAGATCTATCATAAATTGTTTTATTACTTCTTAAAGTCAGGTTGGTGTTGCCTTACAGCTGGAATGCTAATGAAAACAGACTAAACCAGTAACTTTCTCATACTTTTATATTAAAAATAGGTTTTCAGTGTATTTCTGTTCTCTGCACGTTTGTATGTGACTGCATATAAAAGCTAGCAGCTAAAGGAGGTGGGATAACAACCCCAAATTTCAGTCCTTCAGGAAAAATAAAGAAGTAGTAATTTACTGCCGAGTTCTTTCCTTGAATTCAGTGAGATCCTCTTTGACAGCTGCCAATAGCAGATAGATGAGGGAGAGCATGAAAGCAGATCAAGACCTAGTAAATGTACTTTTCCCAGGTTTCCAAACATATGGAAAACATTTGGATACATTTATAAAGTCGTATCAGCAGTCCAAAGAACAAGAGTCTAATTCACTAAGTATTTTTTGATTCCCATCAGCTTTTTGCCTATTTGGGGTCATATTCATGAATTTCTTGGATAAGCCTTGTGCTGTATACACTGGCTGTGACTCTGGGACAGTTCAGCTATTATAGCTGCACTGGCTGTGATACTTGGTAGTTGCTCATGTCAAAACTTAGGGATTTTGTGCATTTCTCAAGATATTTGTTAAAAGGAAGTTAGCCTTCTGGTGCAGGGATGGGAGAGGGAAAAGTGAACTGATATTTTAACAGCAGCTGTGCCATCAGTCTGTACTCCGAATGAGTTTTGTGGGTTAGACTAGGTGAATGTAGGTTAAAAACTGGCATTGAACTGTAATTCACTCTCAGCTCTGTCAGTTTCTTTATGGAATCTTTTCCTGAAATGTGTTGAAGTCTCTTAAACTCATTTTAGTTTGCCATTTTTAATTTATTCTTCTCATAAACAGCTTGTCTAGGCAGCTGGGCTTCAGGGGGCTTGCAGTCACTTGGATCTCATTTCCTGACATGCAGTTGTGTACCGATTTTAAGCTAAAAATGCTGTTTATTTAATACAGTTGTAATAAATGGCTGAAGGATTACTTACGGTGAACAAGTCTGATTACCTGAATGTCTCCCAGAGGGTGATAAATCGGATACTAAAAGGTTCTAGGGACAGCCACAGTGTTTTTTTTATTATGCATTGTTTTAGTATCACAGTCTAATAATCTTTCTGATATTAAAATTAGAATTTTAAATGGAGTCCTTTGCTTGCCTCTGCCTTTTGGCATGTGTGGGAGGCTTGTTTTCTTTGGTTGTTTTTTAAAGAAAACTGAGTATTCCAGTTTTCTGAGAAGCTTCTATTAACAACTGCCTGAAATTATTCTGATGGAGTGCTCAGGGGAGAATGAGACAGGCAGTTAACAAAGTTACATGAGAAATTAGTTTCACATATATTCGTAGTTTGCCATTTGGCTAGTACTGCAGAATTTATTTCTAATTGCTTGTCAGACCTAAGCTTGCCTAAACATTCATCAAGATGGATGCGTCATTAATTCTTCATTTTCTTTGAATTTTAGATGATCATAGTCGTGTAAAACTGCAGAATGCTGATAATGACTATATCAATGCCAGCCTAGTGGTCATAGAAGAAGCCCAGAGATACTATATTTTAACACAGGTACGTAGCACCAATTAGTGGGTTATTATAGGGATTGAGAATCTGGGGAAGGGGATTTGTACAGGTAGACTTGTATTTCTGTGGTTCCTTGTCTCTCTGAATTACATATGTCTCATACTAAGTGCCTGTTTGATCTAGTTCTGAACACACTATTTTGTATTTTAAGAAAAAGCTGAAGGGAATATTTAAGGATGAATAATTTACTGCATCTAAAGCTTTTCAAGTATTTCTTGCTCTTTTCTTCTCTTGCAAATAGGTTGCAACAATAATTTTACCTCTTATTTCATCTTGTACCTTCTGAGCATGCCTGTAGTAGCTTTTCTTCTAACAGCAGGATAGTATTGATGCCCAAACTGAAACATACCCGAGTTCTTAAAGTTTTGTTGTTTGGTTTGTTTTTTGGGTTTTGTGTGGTGTGGGGCTTTTTTGGTTTTTTTAAAAAAGCCCACAAAACAGCTTTTAAGTACTGGAATGATCTATGCAGTGTGGTTACTTTATTGCCTGTATTTCTATCATTCTATGAATAATTTGTTTAAAGTTTCCAGAGGAAAACTTTTTCCTGTTTTGTGCAGTGAACTATTAACTGTGTTCAAACACTGCTTTGTGTATACATTCTCACACCCTTTTTTTTTTTTCTTTACTACACAGGGTCCGCTGCCTAATACATGTTGTCATTTTTGGCTAATGGTATGGCAACAACAAACCAAAGCAGTTGTCATGCTGAACAGAATTGTTGAAAAAGAATCGGTGAGTAATATTAGCCACATAATTTTAATACAGTTTAACAGCATTTAATTGTTACATCAAAAGAACTAACAGCATGACATGTATTTGATATAACAATAAGGTGATGGAGCTAAGGCACAAAATTCAGTTTGATGTAAACATCTAATAAATATTCATCCAGAAAGGTGAAAGTAACATGTACAGATAGAAATAAGATGGGAGCAGAAGCAGTGTAAGATGCTCTAGAACAAAAGGGAAGGTGAGAAAAGAAGTTTGAATTAATTTAGTATCTTTAGATTATGTCTTCTAAATCTAACAGAGTAGTATATTTGTTATATAGTGATCTTATAGTGGTCTTAGCTGTAACAGTGAAAACAAGCTGCTGCCCAGCAACTGAGCTACTTATTTCTGATTCTTTACAGCTGGGGGCATACGTGCAGAATATACTAATCTTCTATTACGGTGTAATTTTTCTGCTAATGTGCCTAAAACCACTGTGGATTTTAGTTAGAAATGCATGTCATTTGAGGTTTATGGGTTTTCTTCAGAGTAGATTTGATAGTTAAAAAGATTTGACTAGTCCATTAAAAAGTCACTTATTTTCTGTCCAAAATTTTCCTACTGAAAGTTTGACTGCAGGGCAGGAGGAGTAAAGGACAAGGGACAGTTTTGCCTTGCTTTGTTAGTTTATTCGTTTGTTTTACTAAAATATTCCAGTATTCAGCAGGAAAGCTGGATTTGTTACATCAGTTAAGGAAATGTGCAGGTGTACACCTCAGAAATGGAGCGGGGAAATGTTGTTGAAATAACTGAGTAAAAATTTCTGCTCGCTGTAGAGAACTAGAGGTGGGGAGAGGGAGAAGCGTTAAGGTGTATCTCAAAACATGCCAGCCCTGCGGTGAAAGAAGGCATAAACAGATAAATCTGGAACGTGTAATAGCCATTGAAATGATTTAGTAACTTGGCTGTAAACATTATGGACTTTGAGAATTCCTCAAACTGGGAGCAGGTACTTAAGTCTACTATATTGAATAATGGGGTCTGAGAATCTGCTCTTGCAAAGCCCAAGATACTAGGATACTTAACCAGATTTTTCTTTTTTTTCTTCTTTGTTTTTTCTCCTTTTTTAACAAAATAAATTAGGTGAAGTGTGCACAGTACTGGCCAACAAAAGAAGAGGAAGTTATGACATTCAGTGAAACAGGGTTCCGTGTGAGGCTAGTATCTGAAGACGTCAAATCCTATTACACAGTACATCTACTGCAATTAGAAAATATCAACGTAAGCTTTTTCTCAGTCTGTATAGCTCATATTCCTGAGCTTAAGTATATAATGACAACCACATAGCATATTGTCACCAAAGGTTTGATTGAGTTTTTACACTGAAAATTTTAATGCAGTTTGCCTCTGATAATGTTGAAGATGTATATGTGGCATATAAGCAAGTGAGTTAGGTCTGAATTAATCTGTACATTAAAAGAGGTAACAGCTTCAGCATTTTTATATTTTCTGTTTGGCAGTACCTGAACATGCTGAATTGTAATTGATGGTAGTGGTGATTCTAAGAAGAGCTGTGAGAAATACCCTAAAAGGAGGAACCTAGGAGTTGAAAATTCTGATTTCTTTTGAATATCAAAATCAGCTTCAGTAATTACTGTTTTTTGGGTTTTTTTTTTTAGTTTTCCATGTATAATTCAGTCCAGCTATCGAAGTTTTTTGGGGGAGGGGTGATTACCAGCTGTAGATAGGTAACTTTATCTCCTCTTGCTTACCTCCCCTTTTGCTCCACAGGACCAACCATCCTTTTCTCTTAAAAATTAAGCACTTTGACAATTTAATCAAGTTAAGCTCAAAAAAAATGTTCCTGGCCTGAGCTTGGGTTGGAATTTGCTGCTTCTGTTTCAGAGCTGAAGACAGGACTGAAGAGCTTGTCTGTTTGTTCCAGCTATGTCTTGTAAGATATTCTCTCTCCCTATAAGCCTTGCCTTGTATTAATTGAAAGTACTAGTATGGCAAGTTTAATTCAAGGTGGTCTTGTCATTGGATTTGGGAAAGGAAAGCTTGAAGATGTTCCTTTGCATGTTGTTTTACACAACTAAACATGGATATATTTGGTCAAAATTACTTTAATCTGTAGTAACTATTAATGGTACTTTGAGATAACATTTGTTAATTCGAAAGCTCCCTCACAAGATCAACATGATAAAACTTGGCCTGTTGTTTCTTGGTCTATTCAATGTAAGAAGAGCTTTATGAAATTCTGTCCTACTGACCTGAAGAATTTCTAATTAGTTGTTTGTTTATTGCCATCAAAGGCAAAGAAGAGAGGAGTAGTGCTTGCAAGCTAGTATCTGAGAAAAAATAACTTTCATTTTTGGAAAGCTGAGGCAAGATTTCCTAACTACTGAAAAGGCTTCTTTGTGGAATTGTCTGGCTGACATTGGCCCCTAATCTTAAATTTCCGATTTTCAAAGGATGCACTTTTCATTATATTAGTATGTTTGGACATAACATTGACTGGAAAATGCAGAGATCCCTTGAGGAACAGCACAGCGTATGCTATAGTATACTTTTGAGTTGGAGCTATTGAGCACTTAAATTTCTGGGTTTGCTTTGGACCGGTAATGCAGGCCCATCAGCGCTGTACAGAGTTTCTTGTATGTCATGTAAATCAGTTTCACAAATACTTAGAAAACTTACTGTATTGAATTTTTATTTTAATGCCCTAGCACTCCTATAAAGCTCCAGGAATATTAACTCCAAATATTATTTTTTAATATAAAACAGCTACAAGAAGTAGAACATACTTCTTGTATGTTACTCAAACAAAAAACCTGCACAGTTACTAGAATAACACTGTGAATGTTAAGTGAGCCTTCTGTAAGAATTTGATAATTATACTATAAAACTTGTGGGGGAACTGAGCATTCACAGTAACTTGAAATGTGAGCTTAACTATGTTTATACAAGTTACTCTGGAGGGGACTTTGGTGAAGCCAGCATAGCAAGACATTTAGCCACTTGACGCCTGGAATATAAGATGACTCATGAACAAAATATACTCTTAATTCCAAGAATATTTAAGAACTTTTAGTATTTCCTTGAAAACAGAGAGAATTAGAATTGTCTTTATAATACAAGCATTCTGAACTCAAGTAAATCTGTGTTACTGCAACAAATCTCTCTAATACATAAGCAAAATACATATGTATGAAGAATAAAGTGCTTGTTTAATGTTGTTACCAGTGAAACAATCTCTGTATATTTGGTTGTTTTTGTTGGTGGTGTTTTTGTTCTGTTTTGTTAAAGAGCAGTTAGAAGTACAGGTTGGGTGGGTGGGGGACAATGTTTGTTTTTTTAGGATTAGATCAAGGCATTTGGGGTTTGATTTGTTTATATCTGTTCTAGACAGACGTTTGGGTTTGCTGTTGCAGCTAGTGTAGTCCAATAAACTTTGGAGAGGAGATAGTGTTTATTGGTATCTTTCCAAAAGTTTTGAAAACATTTCTAGTGTGCTTTGTCTTGCTAGTGATTATTGTGGAATTTCCTTACTTTTTGCCTGACCCAGTCTGCATTTTAGAATATGGAAATTTGGAGCTGCCTTTCCGCTATGGTTCATTGTGTGTCCTCCATTGTTTTGTTGGTGTCAGTTGTCAGCTCTTCTGAAAGCTGACCACTGCTTTCTGCTATAATTGCTCAGGTTCAGAACTCTTCTTGAGGAAAGACTGATTGCGAAGGCTTAAATCATTCATGTGTGAAGCTATTGCATGTCTGTGACTTGAAGCAAAGTCTCACAGTATATTGGAGAAGTGATAGTTAGGTGTTTATTAACATGGGGTTGCTAATATTGTGACAATATTATGGGAGAATTGTTAGATATTAACCGCTAACTTCTGGAAGACTCCACTTTGTTTAATATGTATTTTTGTATTATTCTTTATTGCTGCTTTTAGCTTTCTTTGTCACAAGTGTAAGTACTGGTCTTTACTGAAAACAAAAGGTTTCTTTCTCTAATTTCTGATGTGACGACCCAGATAGCCTGGAGAATGTGATGCATAATGAATGCTTATAAGCAAAATCCCACTAGCTTGGTACTGGGGAGTTCAGGGAAGCTGTGGGAGGGCACATGAGCACTGGTACCTGAGAGAAACCAGGGGTTGACTGGGTGAGGAAATGGAGCAGTGGAAAGGGATTGAAATTGCTGGAGGAACCGCGATGAGTTATCTCAGACCATGTTCCTAGAAATAAGAATAAAGCAGCTGAAGGAGAGGTTTTTGAAGAAAATAATTGCTGGAGGAGAAAGGACTAGAAGAAATGAACTAGATTTGATGTATGATACTTTGGAGTATGGACCATTAATAAACCCCATGTGGAGTGGGGTTTATTATGAGTCCTCTGCAAATAGCAAATATTTGGGAAAAAGCCATCAGCAAAATGGATTCTCAGTTTAGTACCAAGCCTCTGTGCGGCCTTTGCTGTCAGATTAGGGTGACGTGAGACTGGTGAGTGGCCCTCACTATCCGATCCTGGGGATGAACCAGGAAGAGTCAGTGTGGTTCAAGAAGATGTGCTTCGCTGCTAGTTTACAATGTCCAAAATTTTAATCATGCTGCCAGGACCTTTTGTTTGTGGAAGCAAGCAATCTAATGGCAGGTGGTGTTCTGGGATCTTTGTGGTATCTTTGTATGCGGATGCGTATATGTATGTAATTCTACAGTGTTTTGAAGGGATTTCTGAAACATGGCATACACTTGCTTTTAAATTTGTGGGATGTCCTCATATCACTTTGTCAAACTGCAACAGGGATTAATTTTGGTCTTCATGACCACAGGAATAAGGCTGAGGTGTTAGGAAACGTATTGGTGTCTAACAGGAAGAGAGAACCCAGACTCATTTGAATGTTAGGTGTTTTGCAGATTCAATGGCCATAGCTACTACCATGTTGACTTACAGGATATGCACTAGTTACTAAAAAAAACCCCAAAATGTTTGTTGGTGCTATTTGGCCCCATTATCCTCATTGCCATTTTTATGTACATTTTGAAAACCATTTTGCCAAGCATTAGAGTGAACAAATAGGAGAGGCTGTGGTAAAAGTTGATTTAAGATTTTAAATTTCAGTGCTTAGAATATTGCCCTTCGACTTCTCATTTTTATACAATCAAATTAGTTGTTGATGCACTTAAGGCGTGATCATTTAATACAGGACCACTGTGGGGTTGTAGGTGTATCTTATGCCTTTGTATGTTAGAAAATTTCAGGAGCCCTTAAACTATGAAATCAGGGAGTATGTGAAATTTGACAGATCAGCATTTTTCTGTCTTCACCTGTTTTACTTGATACTGAAGGCATGAACTGCCTTTGAGCACTTTCATAGTATTTTATTCATGTTCATACCCTCAAGTGACTGAACAACCTCAAGTGTTTTTTCTAAGATTTTTGTACCTTTTTGTTTTGAATGATTGGATAGTCGCTGTAAAAAGGTTATGAAGGGGCTTGTTTTGATGAAAGTAATGGCATTATATTATTTTTCTGCTCAAGTCCTCACGTGGATATCTGCTTGTAACCTGGAGCATGGCTTGTGGTTTGATCATCCTTTGATTATGCTGTTCGTGTTGCCAGCAGTCATTGGAGAACTGTGCGGTGTCGTGGTAATTTCCTGAGTTTATCAGTTTTAGCTGTGTTGGTTATTTACCGAAAGCTTATCCCAGTAGTTGATGAAACTTTCACTAGAATGGTTTGACTGACTTTCTTGAAAAGTTTTTTGTTTAAATGTTGTCCCAGGTTATTCAAGGATTTTTAAATTTTTTTTTTTTTTTTGGTAGCTAGTCTTAGGCAATAAATCTTGGAAGAATATGTTGTGGTTACTGCAGGAGAAGGTGATTTTCAGTTACCATGCAGAAATGTACATGTACAACATACAAAAATTTTGTCTGAGTCTTGAAGTCCAGCTTTTTTTCTTTAAAATAATACCTAGCTTCCTGGTAACACTTTAAATAAAATTAGTTGTTCTTTAAAATTGAATTTCTGTCCCTCAACGGTTGTGAATCTTCAGGAAGCCAAACCTTTTCTCATTACAGTCAGTCCTGCATCATTTCACGTAAGTGATAGCTGTGGCGCATGGCTCAGTGACAGGGGGAGTTCTTTAAGAAAGGGTGGTACAGATATTCACACAAAGATAGTATTTCAGCTGTACAGCTTGACTGCCAAGCACCACTTGAAAGAGCCATTCTGTTTAAGAGAGAAAATGTGGGAGGCTTGAAATATTCAAATAGGATTTGGCTGTATGATTAGAAACTGCAAGTTCAAAGAAGGCCAGCCAGTTCCGGTGCACTGAAATGGGGATTCATGAAAAAAGATGAAGAGACTGGGTATTTTTAAAATGAGCTGAAGTGATGGAAAATTGTGGGATGGATAAAGCCTTCGTACAGTATGAAAAAGAAGAAAAAAAGTAATTCTGTGGGTTAGAGCTGGATGAGATGTACAGCAGCACTGTTTAATCTCTCCTTTAGAAATACCTATTTTCAGATTAGTGTATGAGCAGGGTGACACCATGTGCTTTAAGCAGTACTGGATTTTTTTATGAGGAGGATGTTAGTGCTTATTACAGTATGGGATTTGAAAAAAAAAAAACCACAAAAAAACCACAGATCACCTTTGTCTCCTATAGGTTAGAGCATTTTTGCCTTCTTGAGGTATAAGGGAGGCTTTCGTCTGAAATGCTATTTAAGAATCTTGAGGGAGAGAGTATCAATTACCACTTCAAAGGATCATCTAGATTCATAGGAAACATCTTTAACATTTGCTTTACCTATGATGTGCATTTAGCTCATCTCTATTTTCCTTTTAAATTTGTTTGTAAATTGATGAGGTATTTTTCTTAGAAATAGAGGAAACTGCTTAAGAATGTTATCTTCTATAATTCCCAGATTTCTTGTTAAAAAAAAAATGTATCTCCTTCATGATTTTTAAACAAATAGGTAATTTCAGCTGAAACTCACTAGTTGAAAAACTAGGTATGGAAGACCAATAAGAAGGTCTCAGTTGAAAATAACTTTCTTTTTTCTTTTTTTTTTTAATGCTTTGGGAGTGACCTGAGTCATGTTAATATCCACTGTTTCCTATGGACGTGTTGGCAGTCTTGTAGCATCAGGCATTGAAGGCAAAAGAGAAAATGGGAGAGTATTTTTGTTACTGTGGTAATCATGAACTGGATTACTTTAGTTTCACAAAGGAGTTTTGTAAGTTGTCCCTCATAAGAAACTAAAACGCACTGAGCAGGAGATGAACAATAGAATTTATTTTAATTTCATAGCTTTATTTTACTGTTGCTGGAAAAGAAAAATAGCTTTTCTGGAATACCTTGGTATTTTGAATCTTCTTGTTTTCCAACTTTGTGGAGGATTATGTAGGTTTCAATCTATGTTGAAAATCAGATGAAGTGGAGAGAGAATAAAAATAACCAAACCTTTCTAAAATTCCTGAGCTAAATCTGTGATCCAGTTGTCTCAAAATCACTGTAGCAGGAAAAGGAGGGAGTCAAGGAGTAGCATTTAGCAGCAGGTCTGAAGTGAGTTCCGTAAAGATAGGATCCAAATTTGTCATCAAAGCCTTTCAGAGATGCCTATGCTTTCTGCTGTCATTTCAGTACTTGCAGTTGGTTGCTCGTATTAGCAGAGGAGCTGTGTGGCTCTAAAACAACTGCATGGTTTTGGAAGCTTTCTTTCTTACTCGCAAAGGATGAATACGTCTAGCAGAAATCTTGCTAGGTATCCTGCTATATGGGCTCTTCTAGGCCTTTTCCATCAAGCTTCCTGCTCCTCTCAGTCGTGTGGTTAGTATAAAGGAGATGCTAATACCTTTTCATAGTAAAACTTGCTCTGAGCAAGAGTGGAGAGTGTTTACAATGCTGACAGTGATATTAATGCTAGCAGTCTAATAACTGCTGTCAGCCATTATGCTATGTTAAAAAGAATAATATTTGGGAACAAGTAGTAAAGCAAACCAAATATAATATTGGAAGTTTGAGAAGAAGAAAAAGAATGTATACGGTATTAATTACAAAGGGCAAAACCACCAACTCGGATGAAACCTGCTTCAGGTTGCACTGTGGGTTGTCATCCAACTTGAAGCAAGTTACTGGATTGTTTTTTAAATGGGAGGTTTAAAGTAGAAAATAGCTATTTATTTAGATTGGGGAAATGCGTGCTAACTAAAGAAAAGTAAATTACTTTCTAGTTGCATTGTTTATTTTGTTTTTACTTCTAGAGTGGTGAGTCCAGGATGATCTTTCATTTTCATTATACGACATGGCCAGACTTTGGAGTTCCTGAATCCCCAGCTTCATTCCTGAACTTCCTGTTTAAAGTCAGAGAGTCTGGTTCACTAAGTCCTGAACACGGCCCTGCAGTGGTTCACTGCAGTGCGGGGATAGGACGCTCTGGCACATTTTCATTAGTAGACACGTGTCTCGTTCTGGTAAGTGTTTGCTTGTTTTCTCTGTCACCCTTTCCTTCTCCTGACACTCTGCCTCCTTTCCCGATATCGGCTTTTTGGTCAAAAGGCTTTAAAAGTATTTAAGTTAATGACATGCCAGTGAAAACTTTAATTAAGACATCATACTTTTTTTTTTTCTTCACATATTTTGGTGGTTTAAAAACACTGCTCTTGACATACATTTACAAATCCATCTTGAAGTACATTACACGTTTTCAAAGCTTCCTGGAAAGTAAATAGTAAGGATAGTTCTCCTTTTATATAAGATGGGCTTAGGAAAGGTTGGGGTTGGCTTTTTTTTTTGTTTTTTTTAATAATGCAAGCTTAAAGTTAAGCTTGTGTATATATATATATAGAGAGAGAGAGAGACAACTGAATATATAAGTCTTTTTCTCTAAACATGGAGTATCTCGCAGGTTTGACAGGCACCTTTTCTTAAGGTTGCTGAAAATTGGTATCTGAACTAGGATGAGAACTTGGGCATGCCCCTGGATCTCCTCTAGTGTGTAACGGAGGATGATGCAGATTTTCCCTAGCTGGGTGGCCCTCTGGGAGGTGGGGCTTGGTAGCCAGTTACAGTACCACATGAATGAGTAGATTTTTTGCTTGCTTGGTGAAGTGCATCATCCATAATCGCTCATTACTTGAGTGAACTTTAAATGTTAAATAATATTTAAAATCTCTTTAAATTTTTCTTGGATTCAGAAGTCCAGATACAGGCTTTTTCTCCTTGGCAGTGCTTGGAAATAGTGAGGAGTACAGCACAGGATTAGGTGAAACAGGATTTCATTTAAATTATAAGACACGTCGCCTGGTTTGGCGAGGTCCTCTCAACTTATTTTTAATTTTTCCTTCAGTGTTTTTTTTTCTGAATTTTGAAAAACATAGGTGTATGTTTTGATGCAAGTATACTTGCATCATACATATATTAGACGAATTAAAGTAACATTACAAGAAGTGCAGAGATGTGGTTAAAAACACCCCATGAATGTAGTGTCGGGACAAGTGTGTGCATTGGAAACGTCTGCCAGATCCTGTCATTCTAAATTACTGTTCCATTCAGGAGCAGTAGGAAATACTGCTCTATGGTTCTGATTCCTATAGTCCTATTTCAAAGTACAAATACATGATAAAATCCAGCCTATCTAAATTCCTTAATTTTAAGACTTAGTATTAGGTACTGGTTTATTTGGTTAATGTGATCATTGATTTGTTCATAATAAGCTTTCATTAGATGGTTTACTTTTTTCCTATAAAAACAATTTACAATTTAGAAATAATTTGAAGATGTTACATTTGTATATAACTAATAGAAACATAATATGAAGAAATTAATTTTTAGATTGAATTTTATGACTCATTTTTACTTGTAATTATTTTTCATATGTTGTCTGTGAATAGCAATGACACTCTCGATGCAACTTTCTTTACAGATGGAAAAGAAAGACCCATTTTCTGTAGATATTAAGAAAGTATTACTGGATATGAGAAAATACCGAATGGGACTTATTCAGACTCCTGATCAACTAAGATTTTCATATATGGCTGTAATAGAAGGAGCAAAATTTATAATGGGGGATTCAACTATACAGGTAAATGTTTAGTTCCGTGTTATTTGACCATGAACAGTAGTTAACTTTTCTGTTAACTACTGTTTTTAACTACTATCAGTAGTTAAAAATGAGCTCCAAACTATTTTAAACCCTGTAACTTTGTGGGGTTTAAATAATTTGCCTTTTTCATTAGGTGCCTAGAAGGTATCGGAGGTTATCTGATCAGTGACTTCTGTCAGCTAACCTTTTAATTCTATGTGTTTGTTCCCTCTTAGATAAAATATAAGAATATAAAAATAACTTGTCTGTACAAATGTTTAAGAAAAAAAAAGTTAAATCGGTATCTTCAATACTGAAAAGCAGAAGTAATGCCCAGTATCCCTTTGAAAAGGTAGCAAGGATCTTTTTAGGATTTCTTGATCTTTGCTATATATTTTCCTAACAACAAAGTTGCCTGATGCTACAGATTTATTAGTGAAGTTGCTTCTTCCTCCCAACCCCCAATATCCTTTAAAATTTGTGTTACAGTTAGTAGAATTTAGCCAAATATAATGAATTTTGGAGCAAACAGATTATCAAATTTCATTATTTTATCAGTGTGCCTTGCAGATGCAACAGTAGCTGCAGTTACTTTCAACGGCTGGGGCTTGGTGGGAGGGAGGAGAGGCTGTGAAACAGACTTACTTCTGCTTTCATATGTTAGGGCTTTTTTATTTTGTTGATTTCTTAAAATCATGAATGAAGCAGATAAGCTAAAAGACACTTCCTCTTTTCTGTGGTTCTGTTTGTTGTCAGATTCTTCTCTTTGACAAATGTTTTTTTGACTTGCTAAGTAAATAAGTAATTTTGCACAAGGACTAATCAACACCTAGGTAGTGTGCTGCTAGTCTGCCACCTGCGCCATATGCCTAGAAGACTGCATGGTTCATCCTAACACTAACAGCAATTTAGCCTCTTCATTTTCCGGAAGCTGTTTCTGGTAGTATGAGGGTATTCTCTCTAATAATTTTTCTGCTTTGTTTTTTAAAAAAGCCATACTTCAGACTGTAAGCAGCTCTGGTTCCCACACTTAACCCATCTAGATCCCAGGATTTCTTGTTTCTGGATACAAGGGAGCATTGTCAACTCAGAATACTGCTTGTCAGGTTCAAGTGTGTTATTTCTTCAAACTAAGAGGATGCCTAAGAAGGCACACTTCTCAGTTGTGCTTTTTTTCTTGTTATGATTGTTCAGATGACCTTAAACCGGTCTTTTCTGCAGTGCGGGCAGTTGTCCTGGTGCTTTCCTCTTTAAGCCTCAAGGTCATGTGCAGAAAATCAATCGACAGTGCTTAATAGGAGTATTCCTCCCTTCAAGGTCAGCTAGATCTTTTTTTCTTTTCCCCCATATGGAACAGCTGTACTGTCCAGAGTGTGAGAGGCATTTACTTCTCTCTGCTAGTGACAGGGAGGGTGTGAACGCTTCTCTAATATAACATTACCCAAATGGTCATTTCTGGTATCTCCACGGATTTCAGAAGTCAGTAAACTGTGCAGACAGACACAACCTATACTTGAACCTTTACTTGCTTACAGCTAGTGGCTGCAACTGCAACACTTAGATCAGCAGGTGAGGAGTCTCTTCCCTTTGTTTAGCACCGATGGGATTTCTAATTGTGACCAAAAGGAAGGGTCTTACACTCCCCTGGGTTGCCCTGAAGCCCTGCAGAGGTCTGTGGTTGGTGTGCTGCTGCTACACGGTGCTGTAGCTGAAGCAATTACTTACTGCTTAATTATACTACAGCACTGCACTATATAAAACGAGTGAGGTGGAACAAGATTAAGTTTCCATTTCTGTAAAATTCCTTTGTAATAAAGATAGGTTAATACTGCTTCAAAACATGGTAGAATAACCCACCATCACTCCTTCAGAAAAATCTGTTGAAATGAGTGGTCTCTGAAAAACAAAGGTGTGACTTTGAAAGGACAGAGGTTGAATTCCTTAGATCTGCGGATGTGTTTTGCAGGCAGAGAACAAGAATATTCAGATTTTTACTGAAACTTGTGAATCCGTAAAACTGTATCTGAAATTCCCCTGATTCTGTCAACGGCACGTCTTAATGTGCCTTCCCCTTGTGTCCATTCATTCCCAGAGGCAGTACAGGCCCTAAGTCTTAGCTCCTTACACAGACATTTTGGTTATAATTTTAAGAACGATTGTATTTCTTAAATCAAACCATCACTTCTTTGTGTCTTCCAGACGCAATTTCACAAGACGCAGTGTAGTACTTCAGTTCCTGAGATACCTTTTTGTTGTTCTTTTGTAAAGTTTCAGGTGCTATCATAAAATGGCAAAGGTAGTTTAGCAAAACAATCCTCCCTGTCGGTCTGCTCCAAGTTGTACATTATTTTACCACTCCTGCCACTCACATAGTCTTGTCAGAGGTATTTTAACTTAAAATTACCACCTATTTGAGCTATCATTATTACACGTTTAAAATCGAATTCTTGATGGGAGATTCCTTCTGTGTCACAAGAGTAGTAAAATTGTCTCTGATTTCAGTTGTGCCTGGGTGGCTTATCACTCCAGATGGAATCAGTATTTATCTTAGCTGGCAAGTCACTTATGGACACCACCATGTCTTCCAAAAGGCCTTTTTCTGTGATGGTGAGGTGGAGCTGCTAAGTGGATTTCCATTTGTTTAGTGGCTGTTTCTTTTGGTGGTGTTTTTTGTTTTAGACAAAGAAAACCTCTGAAAGTGAAGTCTCTTGAGCATGAGGACTCCCTTTGTGAATTTCAGATCTATACTGGAAGCTCCTCTGAGATGGAGAAGTTGATTTATTATTAAAGCTCATTCTGCCAGCTGTTAATTTATAAGTAACTACTATTTTTTGACATCAGTCTTTGAGTTTGATGTTTAATTTAGAGCAGCGGTCCTGAATTCATTCGACAAACAAGAATCTAACACTCATTTTGTGAAGAGTCAGTTGTCAGTTCATCTTTCTTATTATAGACATGTAGAAGGAACTGATATT
>KZ506268.1:158784-172328 GCA_002844005.1 Limosa lapponica baueri | reverse complement strand
GTAAAGAAAGAGAAAGGGCTGCGTTCTGAAAGGAAGGGAGTTTGAGGAACGGTAGACTTGAAGACTTTCAAAGGAAAAAGCTGTGATTTATTGGCTGCTCTATTTTTTTTCCCCATCTTCAAGGGAATTGTTGCAGAGGTGCTTGTTTTTATTTTTGCTAGCCATCTTACCCCAGGGACACAACCGCTGCCTTGTCCTGCAGCAAGGTTTGGTGTGCAGAAGGGCAGGTTGATGAGGTGGGTGCAGCAGTTTGGGGGACAGTGGAAGCGGTGGGCTGGGGGCAGCAGGAGGAGCTGGGAGCGGCTCGCACCAATGCCTGCTCTCAGGGCAAGGGGACATGTTGGTGCTATCTGGGGCACCGCTGGCTTGGCCCGTCCTAGGAGAAGCCATCTCCTCGTTCTGGTAAAGACCAAAATGTCCAGGAAGGTCAAACTGGTACTTTTTCCACAGGAAACAGGAAAGCCTTGAGGGTTTCTCTTTTAGAAAGTACTCGCAGCACTGAGTGCTCCCCTTTCTCCTTCTCTGTGAGGTTTTACCCTACCACGCCTCTTGAGGAGGTACTTAGCATCTTCTGGCTTCTTTAAGAAAAACCTTGTGAGGCAAATGACACCGTCTTCATTGCTTTTGTCTGGTCCTTCTTTCCCTCAATAATTTATTTGGCCTCTTGCTGTATGTACACATCTCATAGTAGCTTTTTAAAAGCGGCAAGGAATCCTTCAGTGCTTAACAACACTCAGCCCTGTCTTTTTTCTCCCCACTCCTGGGTATGTCTTGCTGGTCACAAGTACAGAATTATGAAGAGACTCTCATCCTCGGCAAGTCTAAGTTAGTCCTTCTAGTTGACATCTACTCTAACGTAGGTTGTAAGTTGAGAATTGGCACACACAGGTCAGCGTGCGGGACTGGAATGTAGTTACCTAAATATACATACCCATTAGGTAGCGAATGGGGGATGATGGGGGAGAGGGGAAGAAAAGGGAGGAAAAAAGTCAAGCCTGAGAGAGAGTCTTCCCCTGTCCAGCACAGAGCCCAGCTTCCACCTCGCTCGTGCCCATGGTTAACCCTGGTACGTGGGCAGAGTTCCTGCAGTGCAGGACAGGAGTGACCTCAGGTTTCTGTACAACAGACAATTACAGACTAATTGGTTTCTGCAAAGAAACTTCTGTCACACAGCAGCTGTGTGCCTCACAGCACTAGTGTTGGGGATACAGGAAAGCACGCGTGCTCGTTTCTCTTGTCCCTCACAGCAATGTACGCCCTTGTCTCAATTTGGAATAGGCTTAGTTTTTCCAACTAGTTTTAGGCTTATCAGACTGGCCTTGTGCTGCATGCAGCCTTTTGTCTGCATTCCTTGACCACATCCACCTTTTGACTCACCAGCTTATTAGCCGGGATACCTATGGAAATTCCTAAAGATGTGCTGTGGTTAATTCTCATTTTCCAACCCTAGAACTGCACCACCTCACATCCATGACCTGCCATCACCTTCTAGTGGTTTCTCCACTGTTGCACCCCTCTGTTGCGCTCTTTGAACTCAGTGCTGTTCAAACACCTTCCAGTTCCCCGAGTTTGGAACAGTTCTGGCTTCTCTCCCCCCCAGTTCACCCAAGTGTATCTCACACACAACCCTTTTCCTGCCCTTTGCTCTTAGCAACACAAGCTGTGTTGGCGTTGCACCTGAAGAGGAACACAAGGGGAATTACCACCAGTTTTGAAAGCTCCTTATTGCTTCCCAACCTTTTCTTGTATTTACCATTCTGCTCCTTGTTAAGTTTCTGATTAAAAAAATTTTGCTCAGTTGCTTTGCTTTTCTTGCTTACAGCACTTGAAGAATAGCTTCAGTATATTTTTTATGTCTGTAAAATGTGTTTCTATCTCACAGCTTGCTCTATCAATCAGTTTTGAAACTCCAAGAAACTCCTTGCAATTGTTTGTTGGTTTTTCTTTGGGGTTTTTTTTTGGGGGTGGGAGGGAGGGTTAGTTTTTTGGTTTTGTTTGGTTTTTTTTTTTTTTAAATGTTTTGAAAATGTCACTGATTGCGGCAATGATGATGCCTGAAAGCAGCAGCTCAGCCTCTGTCACGAGGGTTCCGGGTAAGTGCTTAGTAGTTCTTGCAACATCAGATAGTAGATACCACAATTCAGATCCTGTTTTTTATTTTTTTAAACAATGAGCACTGCTTTGGGGAATCCTAGCCTCTTTTGTGCCACAGGGCTTATTATTTTTCACAACATGTTAAAAAAAAAAAAAAAGTTTGTGTCCTGTCTGGAATGGTCAAGGCTTCATCCTCACTGTCGTGATTTTATCAAGATTTAGAACAGACTTTTCTGCAGGACAGCGATCAGTTGTGTACTGCTCCTTCCCAATTTGGAGAGCGCGCTCTGGAATCATTTTTACAGCCGTGTGTCTCTGATAATGGTAAGTCAAGGTACCCTGGTGGTTGAAATCAGCAGTCCAACACACAAAGGTCACATTGCCATGGGTGCACCCTCCCAGCCGAAGGAGGCAGTAGTTTGACTCACCCTTGTTCAGCGGATCTGTGCACCCCGGAGGGAGAGACTACAGCCTGACGGTGTCGCGCAGAAATCGGACAAACTCAAGGCGAGAAGGCTGATGCAATCCTGAGCAGGGTGTTCACTGTAACTTTAGAGAGCGTGGACAATTTTAGAAGAACTCCAAATGATAAAATCAAAAGAACTTTAAATCTTTTAACTGCTTGCAAATATTAGATTTCATGCCTCATACTTCTTGTTCATAGCTGAAAAGAGATGCCAGTAGTGGGAAACTGCTCCTCACAAGGATGGATATAAAGGTCAGTCAGTCCAATGAATAAGAGCAAAGAACTGGACCAACAAATCTTATAACATAATTTTGTGTTTTCCATTGCCTGCCTTTCTCACAAATTTATTGCAAGATTTAGATTAAAGGATTAAGAAGCCGTAGAAGAATATCTTAAGGGAAAGGGGGCAGGAAAGCTACCCTAGCGACTCATGATGGCGCTTCTAGGTTAAAATACATTCAGGTGCTACTTTTCCGTTTTCTTAAGGAGCTTGGCATTATGTTATAAACAGGAGCTTACCTCATGCCTTCACATACGATGTACTCTCTGAGTCGGTGCACAAACAGATCTTGAGATGTGTAACCACCGAAGGAACAGCAGGTGGTAGGGCAGCCTCTGCTCCGAAACCAGCATCCCATTCTCGGCTCCCATAAAACCTCCTGTTAACAGGTTGTCAGGGCAGTGTCTGGCCTCCTGCCTGCCCTGCCTTTGGGCACTCAAATCACAAGGGACTACCAGCACATACATATATTAAGAAACGCTCAGCATTAAAGAATCTTTGGTGGCTTGCACTCGTAATTGCATTGTTTTAGTTGCAAACAGTTGCAAGAATTGGATTTTTAAGGTGTTTTTAACATAACTACTGGTTTAGTCAAAACGATAGCAAAAAAAATAATTATGTCTGAGCTATTTATGAGAGTATTTTAATGAGAAATTGCAACTTTATCTGTAATCAGTAAAAGAAGGATAGAATAAACAACTCTCACACCTCTGAATGCTTCTTTGCTGTGGTCTGGTGGTCAAGCACTCCAGCACTCCCTTGATGTTGCTTCAGAATCCTTGTTTTTCCTCCTCTAGCTTTTCATCACTGCTTCTCCTTGTTCCAAGCCACACTAATTTTGATTGAAATTCAATCTATTATCACAGATGCTTTAATTTTAACTAATGTAGCTTTGCAGTTAAGTACCTTCTGATCTGTAGCTTCCCAAATGCCACTGGGCACACATGAGACTGCATCCTGCTTAATATAAACAATTATTAAAAATTTTTCCTACCTGATTAATTTTCCACAGCTACCCAAGCAACACTGCTTGTTGCCCAAATAAGGTTTTACCTTTCTGGTTTTTTTTTTGTTTAAAAGCCACTGAAGTTGACTTCAGTATTTCAAGTTTTTTTAGTACCTTGTGTAGTTTCCATATGCACGATATATTCTGGATCTTGAACAAAGTTATGTGCCTGTGTCAAACAGCTGCAGCAGACAATGTTTGGGGTCGCTAGTTTTATGTCACAACTTATTTAAACACCAAGCCTTTATGCAAATGGACTCCTTACGATGCAACACACGTACTCCACAACTTGCTTGCAGTACTGAGCATCATCTACAACACCAGGTTGCAGACAGCAGAGATGTTTAGTAAGTTCACTGCAGCGCGCTGAAGCTCACAGCATTTAAATATTTACACTTGTGAAGAGGCCTAAATGAAGCAGCTAATTTGATCCCAGAGGAACGAAGTACTTAAACAAAGCCAGATAAAGTTTATACAATCACCTTATTTTAAAAAAACAAACCAAAACCAAATAACGACATCAAAACCCACAACAAAAAAAAAAAACCCAAATAAACTTAAACAGCTTGTGCCTGTTGAGAATTTCTTTTTTTTCCCCCCACACCAACGTCCTATGGCAATTGGAAAAGCCTCATGGAGCACCTCCAGTCATATGTAACTTTCCAAATAGCTGTATTCATTGTATAGGCAATACGCAAGCAGTGGTTGAAGAGCTGGCTCTTTGATAGGTACTGGTCAGTACCTTGCAAGTTAGTGTAATAAAAGACACACACACCTTTAGAGCTTCTTCTTTACAGTCATTACAGGTGCAATTATCTGAGCGCCACATAGGTGTGGGAATACTCCCATGCTCATCCAGCAGAAGGACCTACACTAAGGTAATGCAGAGGTTGGCATTCATCCCCTTCTTTCTGAAGAACAGTTTTCACCTCAGGAAAGCTTCAAGAAGGTACAGCTGATTTAAACAGCCATCTCCAGCATGTTGGTTTGCTCAGTTAAATATTCTGCTCCCTTTAAAAAACACCATTCTGTGTAGTAGCTGTCAATTCAAAGTATTATTCTTACCCACATCCACCCACTCTTCTAAAATGACAGAGTTCATGTTTTAAGACAAGTATGTTTAAACTGCCAGGCCATTCTTTCTTGACCTATTCTCTAGTACGTCAGCAAAGCCCCAACTCAAACCAAACATGGTCATTAGACAATGCAGAGGCGTCAGTGCATGGAAGGCAGAACTCAGTATCTCCTACAGCTTCATTCTAAGGTCAGATTCTGATTTTACTGGTAAATCAGACACACCCTGATGGCTTTCAGGCCTAAAGCCCAAACCAGGACCAGGACCAGTTTCAACTTCTGACTTCTTAGGTGGTCAGATTCTGATCAAGGAAAATGAATACTCAGTTCCAGATTCAGCAGTGCACAAAAACAAGCAAGTAGTTCTCATGATTTACACAGGCCTATGTGCTTAAAGCTAAGAAGCACTCTAAGTATTTACGACTTCAAGGCAAAAGTTTTCAACCAGCTTGGCAGATTCCGCTTTCCAAACTCATGTACAGCAGGCGTCTACACTCTCGTAACAGTTACCAAATCTCTCTGTGCTCACTACTGTCCAGTTACAGGTGATGTATTACATTCACAGAGAATCTAAGAATCCATCACAATGAAGAATGCTTAGTTCATTAGTCATTTTCTACAAATGCAAAATTTGAATGAACAGTATTTGTAAGCATGAAATATCACCATGATGGGATCTATACGAAGGCAGGCTGCAAATGGCTTAGCCTTCCACTTGCCTATAGAAACTCAAGCTTCTTATAAAACAATGACAACACCATGGGCCAAAATCAGTCTTTAAGCTCACACTAACGTGATCTTTTTAGTCATGTTACTTGGTTTTGCTTCTGGTTGTAGCTTGTGTACCAGCTGTATGCAAGTTGCTTTTTCTTCAGGTAAATCTTTTTCGATTCACAATCACAGGTGTTATCAGTCATTCCCGAACACTTGAAATCTATTCATAGCCCGTTTTTTACACCATGAAACGTGGCATCTTCATGAAATGTGGCATCTTCGTGCATTACTACTGTAAAAGCTTATTTATATGAGCAAAGAATGACTTTCCATTTCTAGCATAGTATTTAGTGTTAAGAAAGAAGCATTGGTGTTAACAGAATTCAAACCTTTAAAAAAACACCCCTAACACCACAGATGTTATTAAGCAATCATGAAGCCTTTCCAGTTCTCCTAATGCCAGCAGCAGTTAGTTTGTGCTCATATTGTTCTACATATATCTAGGTTTGTGACTGACTCAAATACGATACTTAACTTGAGACCTGCCTACATTTTAAGACATTATTTGAAGGTATTTGGACATACAATTATATGGAGCATTTGTTCCACATACCAATTCTCCAAGGTTCAATTTGGCCTTGCATTATATGCTCCTGCAAAGCAGACTCAAGACTGGGAAACAAATTTCTTATTGTTTTGTGGAAGAAGAACAGTAACTGAATGTTCAGTCAAATATTACTCCTCTGTGACTGGTATTCACTATGATTCTCCCCTCACAAACTTTCAAAACACCCAAGAAGATGAATGATCTCACATCCTTTGGGTGATCAGTCACATTCACTGAGTAGTTAGACTGAACTGCTCTTCTTTACTTAAAAGGCACAAGTTTTCAAGCAAAGCTGATTACTGAGTTTTATGCCTACATCATTCACAGATCTATTCAGGACTGCTGCTCTTGCTCACCACAAAACCCCCCAACATCTATTTAGCAGAGTAAATATTTAAAAGTATGGGCTGTGTATATATATTGCGTCTATGAATTCATAAGCTATAACTTAGGAATTTTAAATTTAAAGTTACTTTTAAATAAGCTAATGTGACCAGGCACTTCCAAAAGATCAAAACTGAACAAGTAGCTTAATAATGCAACAAGTACCATTAGAAACATTAAACACATGAATTGTTCATTACACAACTAGTGTCTCAGACTAAGCTTACAAAATATACCAATACCAGACTGCCTGCTATCAGGGCAATGTTTTACTTAAATATTCACAGCACTATATTCATCCTTAAATCAGTCTAAGAAGGCTCATCTACCTAGAAAACTTTAGTTTTAGTATCTCTGCTGCCTTTGGAAGCAGAATGGAAATTATACAACAGAAGTAGACCAGAAAAGATAGACCAGGCTGCTGTATCGCCTGCAGTCTCCCCAGTTGAAGCTACCACAGCAGCACTGGGAAAAGCACACAGAACTAGTCACTTCTGAGCTTTGGTTACATCACCAGGAAGGTTTGGAAAAAAAAAAAAGCCAAGATCCACAGTCAACATGGAAGAGTAGGGTTTTATCTTCATAAGGAAATCTATGCCTGCACATCAATCTCAAGTCCTCAGCTACATTAAGAAGGTGCATCATAAGCTTTTCCATAGCAAAAACACTTAACCAAAGAAAAAGGTTTTTTAAAAAATATTTTATTAGAAAAAAGTCCAACCAAAGTTATTCAATAAACAACTGTACAAAACATAATTCTTTGGCCAATTTGTAAAAGTTACCTTAATTTCTTTAGCTACCCACATATGTGAAAGGAATTTTTCTTAAATAAAGAATTTATGTACACAACAAATTAAGCTGCTGTTGCTTGGCAATTAGTTTGTAATCACCTTCTTAAGGGATGTTTGAGACTGCACAAGTGACTTACAGAAGAATTCTGATCAGAAGAGTGCAGGTGGAAGACCACTGCCAAAAAGTAAGCGCCAAGAACTCGGTATTTTCCATTGTGAAGAAGTATCTGTGGAATTGTTGCTCTGCAACAAAAACAGAGTAATTCTTTAAGTTTTAAATAATAATGATGTAATTCTTTCTCTGGCACATGTATTAAAATAATGGGCAGCATTTTAAGTGTAAATATCATTGTGGGTTGGTTTAGAGAAGAGTACTGGAAGATCTAACTCGATCAAATCTTTACACAATTTTCCCCCGCACCTGTTAAATAAAAGGACTAGGGCTTAAATGTGGCTTTTCAGGTGGGGAAGTTCCCAGTAAGATTTTAATAAAAATGTATCTTTAATTTGGTGTATCCTTGATGACCAAGGGCCAAAATGAACCCATACATTTTTAACTTTTTAAAAATTCAGCTAAGTAACATTTTTCATGTTCTGGATTGAAGAAAAATGAAAATAACAGATACAAAATGCGAAAGTAAGAACTCTAGATCAAACAGCACTTACTTCACTTTTAATTAGCTGGAGCCATTCATTAAGGTAGTTAACAAGAGCAAACGCATCAGGGATGTTGTCCCCTTCTGAGCAGAATTTCAGAAGAACTGCCATTTGGATTCCTTTTGAACAACTGCAACAAAAATGAGCAAGCATTTCTATTTCTTTTCTAAACCCAGAACAATTATATTTATGTATTAAAAGCAACAACAATCCATATACTAAAACCAGGACTTCTGATATCTTTCTGTGCTTATCTTTACACAACTCACCTCTCAGTAAACAATAGTTTTGTGATGCCACCTCCAGGAATATGTAGAACTTTTTCTGTATCATTTATTCCAGGGTAAGCTGCCACTTTTTCCATTTCTTTCCAGTTTAGCTCCTGCATAAGGCCTCCAACTGCTTTCTCAAGATCAGGAGTAACTAGGTAGCGTAGTGGTGTCCTAGGAACACAGAATCACAGAATGACATGGGGTTGGAAGGGACCTCTGGAGATCATCTAGTCCAACCCCCCAAACAAGAATCAAGAACAAATCAAGAATACATTCAGTCTGACAATAAAAGACACTACTGATGATGGTACTTGTGACAGAAAGAAGCTACAAGCACTGAGGAACTCACATCTGCAATGAAGAACTGCACTGACATTCCCTTCCTCCTCAAATCAAAGTTAAAAAGTAGTCTGTGGCTTCAAAACAGTTTAAACTACTCAACTTTCTGTCACAAACAGAACTAAGGTACCCTCTTTTAGAGGCTCAAATATCTATCAAGTACCAGATACATACGGACATAAATAGAACTGCTTACGGTTGTTAAAATGATTAACATAAAATGTGCTTTTTCTTCCTTCAGATAGGAGGTGATTAATTTAAAGTCAGTTAGGGTAAACTTGGACTTCACTGTGATACAGTATTTTTAATGAGCTCACACTACAAATATCTGCAGATTTCAGTCAAGCCTGAGTATTTTCTGAATGTACCACCCTCATTCTTCAGTGACTCTGCTGTCAGAAAGTTATTCTGTGGTGCTGGAGGAGAGGGGGGTAAATCACCACAACTCAGACTGCATTGAATAACCATCAGTCCCTCTCATTTCATTCCATGTTAGCTGGTCAGTCGGCAACACTGGTAACTGTATCTGCGACGTGCATGGACCGACACCTTCTTTAAGGCCCTACACATTTATACAGCCTGAGGATAACAACTGGTCTTTTGCAAAAATACTGGGGTTTGTTTGTTTGTTTTTGATAAATCACCAATTATGATGTCCTCAATCAGTGAGTAATGCTTGTTTTTTTAAGGTGTAATATCTAATAAAAATATGTATAGTCTGAACCTTGCAGTTGCCTCCCAACAAGTAAGAATCGATAATTTCCTATAAAAAAGAATGATGACATACTATATCAAAGAAAGCCTTCAAAATGCAGAATAATGAAGAAGAGTTAAGAAACCAATATTCCAATTATCAGTTAATAGTCTAATCTGTGACCTGTATGTTAGCAGCTAATCCCTGACTGCTTGCAGCCACAAGATATTAAGAAGTTAATACTGAGGCTCTGTTGCCTGACAGTGCAGGCCAAGTGTAATTTACTTACAGCTTATCATTTGCTCAGTACTTTCGACAGTAGTAACCAACAAAGTTCAGACACTGATCTTTTATAATATAATACTTAATATACTATTGAAACATTTTATGACCTATGTACACAGTAAAGCAAAAGAACCCTGCTAAAAGTACTTAGTAGAGGGAAATAATGTCAGTTTGTCAAAAAGAAAAGAAACACTAATTAGGTCTTTTAATGACACAAACATACCCAAGAAGCTGCTCATCATCGCGCTGGTATGCATGGCTGCTAGACAGAAGAATGACTCTGGCACACTTGCTGCTCTTCACCCAAGAAAGGAGTGTTTGACAGAACGGCCTGTACTTGTTCTTTATGCAAAGACGGAGCAAAAAAAAGCAAAAAATATATTATGTCCTTTAAAAAAAGGCCAACAGCCAACAATACTACGTGTTACATAGAATATTTACCAGTGAGGTACATATTTCTTCATAACCATTTAATTTTCAGCTTCAGATACATTTTTAAAAAGCAGAGGACTGCTCTGGTTGTTTACTTAATCAAAACTACATGTATAATGATAAAAATTATCATTAAGACCATGTTAACAACAGCAGTATCACCTGTTTTGTGTGCCACTAATGCCAATGGAAAAAGCTTTGGAGTAAAATGGGAAGGTAGGATCACACAGTATTTTTCCACACTTTGCACTGATAAAAACCGCAGCACAATTTTTTTTCTGGCATGGTATTCTGCTTATTTTAAATTACAGCCACTCTCCAGTTAATAAGTAATACCAAATTCTTCATTTTTTTACATAATGAATGCAGTTGAAATGAATATAGAACACTATGAAATAATTAAATTGGAGTGACATAAGAAATTAAGCTATTATAATAAAAGACAAAGACAGTAAGCGTAAAGGAAAAAAGAAATATAGAAACCCCAGACTGTTTTGTGTTTTCAAGACTGTTAATAACTAAGGAGGTATTTACACTAAAATCTATCAACATAGGTGGTAACAAATGAGGCTTTGGAAAACAAAACAAAATCTCAACCCTCAATGAATACAGAAGTCAATTTCTATTCACTAAAATTGTATCACCTGCAGAAGGTCTTATAGCACAAAGTAGAAAAATATTTTGATCTTTTTCAGTCTGGGCGGTTTTTTTTTTGGAAACAAAATGATTTATAATGTGGCACAGTTCTTCTACTTTCGCTTCTTCGGTCTTAAAATTTACCTAGGCCACTTAAACTATTTGCCAACAAAACTACTCAAACTGAATAGTGAAGTACAATCAATCAATGAACATACATACCTTTATAAAAGGTGATCTGATCTGCAGAACTACAAGTTTCTTTGAAGGTAATGAATACACTACAAGAAGAATGCAAGAAAGAAGTATCCAGATTTATCCAATTTACAAACCTCAGGATAGTAAATGTTTCAACTATCAGTTCATATGGGAAAGCCTGACAATATCCACAGTGATAAAAAAACGTATTGTTGTGCATTGTCTTCACTGGACTTAATTTCACTTGTCATAAATTCAAAGGACTGAATAATGAAAAATACATGAAGATCTGCCTCCTGTAATGATTCAGACAATCTCTTTATGCAGCTGTGCAAAGACTGACAGATTATTCTGAGATTTCAATGATTTAAGAGGGGGGAAAAAAAGGCAAAATGCAATGACCAATATTGGGAAAGAAAATAAGAATTTGAAAAGGTAAGTGGGAGAAACACCACATAAGTAAAAAGGCAAATATAGGTGGGAAGCAAGAAGAGAGGATAAATACCCTTCTACACCAGAAATTCATCTTGGATTCCAGCAGTTTACTATAAGTACGTGCATACTTCATGTCGGTTTGGATTAAAACTGCAGAGAGTTTTGGCTACACTGTAATATGGTTGAAATTCAACAATTGGTTCCACATGTCAAATTGGTTATCCAAAAGAACAAGAGTAAGAATTTCCTCTGTGAAGTGTAAATACATTCTAATCTGTAAGTTATTGAACTTGTTATTACTGAACTTAAACATTGTTCACATAAGCAAAATGTAACAAAAACAAAAACTAAATGCAACATTCTTGCACCTTATGCAGCTTGCAAATATCTTCAGCCTTCAACCCACCTTCAGCATTTATACTCAGCTCCATTGAGTTTTCTTCTGCTGTTGCATATGGATTATTTCCAACCATTGGCACCAGGCAATCAGTGTAGAAGTAACCAACTTTAGTCATGCCGAGCGTGGAAATCACGAGATCTATTGCCAATTGACCAACATTTCCCACCGACACTGCTGGCTGAAGCAACAGAAGTTACCAATTTACAGTGTGTTTTATGGACAATAAAATAAGCACTTCAAATAGTGAAAGTTTAAATTACTTCAATTCTGGTCAAACATGAGTTTTAAAAGTGGCTGCTCATTCTCTGATAAAGGTAACTATTTTTTAACAGAACACTAATGCACACTTTGGTTCCTGTCCCATAAAAACAACCTGGCCACTTCTGTGAATAATCCTGTCTCATTGTAAATGTAAACAAAGGCTTGGAAACTTGTCTCCTCCCTCTCTTTTTTTGGATACAGAGTAGATACAAGTCATTCAAATGACTAACGCAGAGATTGGCAGGCCTCAAGTGACACCTAATGGTAATGTTGATATTACATATTAAATAAATCTCATCTTGACTCATACAAAAGTAGGTTATTTTTCATCTGTTAAGGATGAAAATGCTCAAGGTCGTTTGGATTTGTTCCCTAGGAATTGCCATGGGTTATCACCAATTGGTACAGATACTGGCCTGATCTGATGGTACAGAAGGAGAAATTCAAGAATTTGTGCCCTTCTACAAAAACTCATACTGGAAGACAACTGTAGAACTTTAGGTTGCTTCTTTCTAATTTAAAAGCAAGCCCATGTCTACAAATTTCTGCTGCCACCAGTTGCGGAAACACACCGAAGGTGATGCCGAGAAGCTCACGGTGAAAGAGGAGGTAACAGCACCTACAGTGTGTCATTACAAGCTGGCTGGCATTCAATAGCCTGTTACTCCCAGCCAAAGCAACCAGCCATGATCTGTTTCCTGTGGGTAGTCAGCTGATCTGCGACGGCTTCCCGTGCGGCCTGCGGAGTCATCCCAGGCCCTGCAGCCCTCCATAAGAGGTGCTGAGGTTACCTTTCAGTAATACAGTAGAGACTCACTGACAGGCGAAAAAAAAAAGAACGGTTTGCTACTTCGCAGCCTGGACTGGACCCCACAATAACCAATGTAACCTCAGGCAGGTTATCTCACATTGATTTCATACCACGTATGAAGATGATTAAAACACTTCCTAAAACAATCCTAAGCAGAGTTTAAATACTGCACAAACGAGAAATTTTTCATTAAAAATGTGTATATATCGCATCTAAATGAAAAAAAAACACCCTTTATTCCAGTGCCAACCCACAGATACTGCAAATTTTGTAAGACGACGCATGGCGTTTTAATCTTAGGGCAAAAACATACAGCTGTAGCTCAGCACATAACACGTAGTTTAACAAGAGCAGAAAACGGGGGGCTGAGGAGGGAGAAATTAACGGAAACAGAGGAAAACTTCCTTAAGCTCTGCTGGAAACTGCTCTGGGAGGGATCCCCGCAAATCGCCCTCTTTTACTCGGCAAAACCCCCGATACACACACGGGGACAGCAACCGCCTGCCCAGTACCTCTTTACTTTCCCACGTACAAGTGCCCAGCGACGACCCCCAGGCAGGGGGGAGACAGAGACCAAAGCCCCCCGGCCCTCCTGCCCCACAGGAGCCAGGGACACAGCCCCCTGCCCACACCCCACAGAGCGAAGCCCCCAGCGCCCGGGCTCCGAGGAGCGGCGCGCGTCCCCCTCGCCCGCTCCGGCGTGCCCGG
>KZ506268.1:144988-158059 GCA_002844005.1 Limosa lapponica baueri | reverse complement strand
CTCTGTGTCGCCTCAGGGAGAGGACAGTAGCGATGTCGGCCGAGGCGGGGTGAGCCCCGGGGGTGAGACCTGAGGCTCTGATGAGGTTCTGAGCATCCTAAGGCTTTTTTTCCGTTGAGGCGTTTTGGGTTTTTTTTCTTTGCTTTTAGAGCTGAGTCTTGGACTGATGGGGAAATAAATAGTATATCGCAAAGTATTTCAAGTCGCAGTGGCTGTGGCCTTGACATCCTTCCTGTGTGAGAAACAGCTTTACAAATCCATGCACACAGCTGAGGTGAAGGACAGAAATTCTCTGACTTCCCCTTGAGCACAGAAGCAGCTTGTGGTGGAGAATTCCTACTTTTGTGCCTTGCCTACAAGTGTATAAAGGTGTACTTGCCCCCTTAAAAAATAATAAACTATTATCCAAATTTTCAGTTTTGAGGGAGACAAGTAATTAAAAACAGGGACCATCTTGTAATGGATGGATTTGCAGGCGTTTTTGCAAGGAGGGAAGTTCAAGGCAGGGAATGCTGTCAAGAGCAGTGAAAAGGCTCAGGTTTGGTTTGCTCCTGACTTTTTTAACTGTTAGAGCTGCTTTGGTGAGATAGTGACTCATTTGATTAGTTCTGAAAGGATTAATATTTTGGTGTAGTTATTTCTGTGTTCCTAGGAGAATACCTTTAGTCTTACAGAGTGACTTATAGGTACTACCGTTTAAAGAGCTTGTATCTGTAGCATAAAGTGAATTTTCTTTCAGATGGATGTCCATGGCAGGATAAGAGAAGTTCTTGCTGAGACTATACGTGAAGAGTTAGCACCTGAGCATCAGCAGTTATCCACAGAAGATCTCATAAAAGCCTTAAGACAACGAGGAATCATTGATGACGTTATGAAGGAACTTAAATTTATAACTGTAAGTAGCTTTTGAAGAGTGAAAATATTTTTACTTATTCTCTCACTGGCTTGGTATTTTGACAAAGTGAATACTCGCTACTTCTAGAGGTTTGTAATGCCTCTACTGATTTGTGACTTACAAGGAGCAGAACAGCCTAATGCACATGCTAAAATTGGTTTAATGATAATACTACATTGAGAGTATTTGTTCATTTTCGTTACATCTCAATTACTAGAAGGGAGCATAACCAAAGAATGGTATTCAGATGAAATGGAGGATTCTGTAATTTTTAGAGGGCTGTGGTAAGAGCACTGTTTCATCCCTTGGCGCCTTAAAAAGTCTCAATTGTAATTCTAGGATGTGAATGAAAAGGAGGGGACTTCAGCTCCAAAACCATCAACACATTTTGTTGACAGAGAACCACCAGTTTTGAAAAAAAGTATGTTACTTGTTTATTTTAATATTTAGATCATAGTTCTGAGGGAAATTTTAAGTCTATGATATTGAACTCTATTAGTAATCCAGTATGAACTGGAATAATTTATAGCCTTCAAAATGTGGAGAAAGAGATGTTTTTCCTGCTTATCTAGAGGAAGCAAATTCATGTAAGCAGGAGAAATTAGTGTTACTTAAAATTTGACTGTTCTTTAAAATTTTATTTGTTTTACATTAAGATCTCTATTTATTTTACATTCAGATCTTTTCCATACATTTTACAATTACTTTCTCCTAAGAACTTGTTTCAAAAAAGTTTCTTTTTTTCTAGTCTCCTGTTAGTTAACATGTTTAAGTGCTTCCTAAGATCTGTTTGTAGTCTCTTCATTTTTATTGCTACGCTTTACAGCTAACATTGACCCAACACGGAGGTATCTTTACCTTCAGGTTTTGGGTGGAAAAGCTTTTCTGGAACATCTTCAGGAACCAGAGCCTCTGCCTGGCCAAGTCTGTTCTACCTTCACTCTGTGTTTACATTTTCGAAATCAGCGCTTCCGTTCTAAACCTGTCCCATGTGCCTGTGAGCCAGATTTTCATGATGGTTTTTTACTTGAAGTACACAAGGATAGCCTCGGTAAGGAATATTGTGGGTTTAAAGCTGATGCTATCGGGATTTTTTTTTTTTCTGACTTGAGTTATTGTGAAATACGTTTGATATTATTTAGTGGCTTTCTTTCCTATTTTTGGTCATGTGTTCCTAAGGAAACCGATTACTGTATTAGGTTATGCTACTTGTAGATCTTTCTGTACTCTTGCATATTCTTTTCCTGTCTAAAATAACTTTTGAATTTGACCAGCTGTATCCATAACTGACAGGGAGATGATAGTCTCAGAGATGGTAAGAGTTACTAAGGTGGCTGTGCTTTTCATGAACTTCGTGCTGACACATGAAGAAGGGAAATGTAGATCTGTTGTCACATGGAAGGAAGAACTTCAGTGTGAATTCAGTTTGCCCACTGGTTGGCAAACACCTACAGAAGTCATCCACAGCCTGTATTACCCTTCTTCTGATGATAGCCAGGGAACATGGTAGGAGCTAAGCATGTTATGAAAAGACTTCTGGATATTGTCTGAATCCTGTAGGAATCCAGGGTAGCTTATGGAATATCAGGGAACAGAGAGAAACTCGGAGTTATTGCAGCTGGACTTGGGGGAGGGAGTGACCATACCACAAATTCAAAGAAAATCAGACTTCGTTAGTTCTGCTGCTCATGGAGCGGTTTATATCAGAGAGTCAAACTCAACTACAGAGAAAGCTCTTTCCTGAATACTGATAGATAGTAAGTTGACCTGATGCATTCCAACTTTCTAAAAGAATATTTTTCAATTGTTTTTACTTAATGGTGCTTTAATATTCTTTATTTTCTTAAATGCTAATTCCATTTTCCTTTTTATGCAGTTGAACCAGTTACATTGGAGTACTCAACTATAGGAATCTTTTTATCTCCTCTGTAAATCAACTGTAATCTTTCTGTAGCTCCGTCCTAAACTGAGTTTCATTTTAAGATGGGATCATTGCTTATGTTTCTGGGTGTGAGATTGTAAATGTATGCTTTTTCGTTTTTGAGGACTTGGGATGATAATATTCATGCTACCTTATCTTGGTTTAATAATGGCAGGTGATGGAAGTAAAATGGTGGATGCAACCACTATGTTATCTATATGTGATCCAGTGCATATGGTTCTGATCAAAACAGACACATTTGGTGAGACAACACTAGTGGCATCCTATTTCTTGGAGTGGCGATCTGTCTTGGCTGCAGAGAATGGTGTAACAAATGTTGCTGTTGAACTCCTGGGTGTAGGTAAGGATAAATAATAAGGCTGTAATGATAACTTAAAATATTGGGTACTGAGCTTGCTTATAAGCTTAAAGCAGCATTGATCATGTAGTTTAATTTTAGTTCAACTCCATATATTACTATGAAGTATCCTTAGAAAATGTGTAGGAGGCTAACGGTCACATTTTTCTGTTACCAAAATACTATAAATGTATATTCCAAATCCTGTGTAATAATGGTCTCCATGTCTGGGAACTCTCGCTATTGATTTACTGCAAAGTTTGGATAAGTTATCAATAACAAAACAAAACAAAACTAAAATCTACCAATTAATCTTGAGGAATATATCAGACCAGTGAAGAGTAAAATTTTACACTGAAGAGTAAAATCTAGTTTGTGTCCTTTTCATAGAAAACTAGCAACTGCTGGAGAAAATGATCTCTGCTGTGCTGCTATTTATTCCACTACTTGAAAGTGTGTTTTCTGACGGAAGGGGTGAACAGCTTTGTCTAAGTGCTTAGCAGTTAGCATACATGTGTATTTTTGTGTGTCACTTGTCCCCACTCCCCTGTACTGGAGTTCCAGCCTAGGTTTTTAGGATATTATGATTTAGTAGATAAAGATTAGTTTGAGGACCCAATCTATGATGACTTCCTATGCTGGCTATCCCAGAGTTTGGTCAACTAGTAGCTGATGAGTCGTATTCTTTCTTGCAGTTTCTCTACCTGTTAGGTAGATGAGCAGTTCTTTATAGTTTCAAAAGAGATAAAATTGTACCTTCAAAATATTTTGAAGATTAGGTATACTATGCAAATTATTCCTGATGTTATCACTATTGCCTGCTTCTTTATATTTTTTTGTGCACTGCTTTATCCAGTGAATACAAATCTAGTAAGCTTATTTGCTAATGTGTTTGTTAGCTTCGTTTCCTTCTGAAAATGCCAAAACTTTAGTAAGCAATATGGGTTTGGGTAGTCTCTCAAATGGAGAGCATTTTATTTATAATGACTTGGAAATGCATAACATATAAGTTGAGTTTAATATGCAAATGGCTGATGGGAGGAGTTAAATCTAATTATTATTACCCTTTTTCCAAGTAATAAAGTATCAATCTAGTAAATCTAATGATTTTTCTCGTCTTCTGAATTCTTGTCATTTTTTGTGATTATGTAGCTAAAATATTAATTTTAATTATTTGCTCCTGCCTGGCTGAAATGTCCTAAGTAAAATGAATTTGAGAGAACTAATCAAAATCTATTTTGATTCGAAGGTACGGAATCAAAGGTTTCTGTTGGCGTTTTAAACATCAGACTGGAAATGTATCCACAGCTTAATAAGGTGCTGTCTCCAGAAGTAACTAATACTCAAGTAAGTCATTTTAGGGGGGGGCTAAGTGATTCTTTTATTGGGGGGGTAAGTTCAGTATAGAATTATTTATGTAGATATTGAGGGCTGTGCGTTTTTGAATTGAATGTTCAATACTTCTTTTTTCATTAAATTTAAATATCATTATCTTTTTTAAATTACTTTGCTTATACTGAATATTTCCTTATTTGAAATATTACTTTAGTAGTTTTTCTACTTACTTGTATCAAAACTTTACAGACAAAAATAAGAAAAGTGTGATATACTGAATCTTCTTCAGGTAGCATATATTTTCTTGCTCTCTGTCTTGTTTGAAATAATGATTTCAATTCACCTATTCTGCCTGGAAAGCCAGTAAATGTTGGCCTGAAGGTGCATGCAGCTATTTTTCTGCACATCTAAAGCTGAGCAATCCTCTGTACAGAAATGCATCACTTCACATGAACACTCCTTCGCTCAAGCTTAATATATGAGTCTACAAATAAAAAATATAAGTTGAGGTTTTTGTTCATTGGATTTTCATTTACAAATACTGTTCTTCAGCATTTGCAGGGCACGCTTCAAATATTTAGCTTTATTCTACATAGGTCTGATTTGGTGTTAATGTACTTACTGATTATGTGGGTTTTTTTCCTTTTTGGGATTAATATGTAGGTGATTGGTTATGTTTTTCTTACTGCAGTTTTCTTTGGAACGTCAGAAAACAGCAGAAAAAGAACGGTTATTTCTTGTGTATGCTAAACAGTGGTGGAGAGAGTACCTACAGATAAGGCCTACACACAACGCAAGGCTAGTAAAGATTTTTGCACAGGTTTGTAAATTTTACAAATAGACGGATCCTTTCTTTATGTCTTTATTTTTAGATATATTTTGAAGTTTATGTATAGATTTATGACATGGTTACATTCAGGTCAGGGCTACATGTGGTGTATGATACAAAAAATGAAATTTGTAAGGATAGAACTTACAATGAAGCTCAATAGTGCGATGCAGAAAGAAGGGTGACTCCAACCACTTCTGATGCACAAGGTGATAAAAAAGCCTGTTTAGTCTTTTCTTTGAATACTGAAAAGTGTCAAAGACTTACGTGATCTGTGCAAACTATTTCAAACAAGTTTTATACCAGATAAAACAGTTATAAAAAATGGACTTACTTAAACGTATTAGAACAGATCCACATGATATTTGAGCTCTGTGTGGTCTGTAAAGCAATCTGTCTGGTTCATGTCACATGCTAGCTACAGACATAATTATTGTAGGATAATAAATTACTATGCATCAGTTGCTTCTTGGTAACTGTCCCTTAGGTAGAAGGAATGGTATGATTCTTTGCATTTTTAGTGCCATGGATTTATCTTCCATGGTAGCAATTTTCCTAGCACAGGTAGTGAGCAGTAGTTTATTATCTCAGAGTAACTTCCTGAAGCGATCCCTGCCTACTCTTTCCTTTCAGTAAAGTAACAGCTTCCATTCTGCCTGTACCTTGAGTTTTCAGTAGTGATGTGAACTTTGAAATAAGGGTGTGGTGGCTTGGTCCCCTCCAGCAGCTGGGCCCCTTCCCAATCACTCACTCCATGCCAGCGGAATGGAGGAGAGAATGGGAAGGGCAAAAGTGAAGAAAAACTCATGGGTTGAGATGAGAACAGTTTAAGTGAAGGAAAGAAAGGAAGAGGGGGGAAAAGTGATGCAAAGACAGTTACTCACCATCTCCCACCAGCAGGCTGATGCCCAGCGAGTCTCCAAGCAGGGGCTAGTTTATAAAAAGTCTGTTCTCTATGCCCACCAGTTTTATTGCTGAACATGATGCTATATGGCATGGAACACCCCTTTGGTCAGTTCAGCTGTCCTGGCTGTGTGATGGTAATACGGAAATTGACAGTGGTGGAGCATGAACAATTCTTTACCCATTTAAGGAAATTCAGTTCAACCTGTACTGCTCCAGGTGTTTGAATTTTTAGTCTAGAATGTCTTACTGGTGACAGAGACAGCAGAAAAATCTAACTGTAAAGTCCTTCTAAACGAATTGCCTTAATGGTCTTGTGTCTTTATATTTTTCAGTGAAATTATTTTCAGGGAGAATAAATTCTGTAGCAAAAAAAGACAGTTTAAATTAAGGTGAATCTTTTGTGCCTGGCAAATAACCGTATTTTATATGTTCAGGATGAAAATGGAGTAAACCGTCCAGTATGCTCATATATCAGACCACTTCGAGCAGGCCGGTTACTAGACACTCCTCGACAAGCAGCGCGATTTGTCAGTGTCCTGGGTTACGAAAGAGCCCCTGTCATCGGAGGAGGTGGTGGCAAACAAGAACAGTGGTGCACCCTTCTTGCTTTTTTATGTAGAAACAAGGTATGTGAAAATGGTCTTTGTGACACAATGGAGTTGCTGTCATTCTAACTGAAGTCAATAATTTAAAGCAGGCTGCAAATACATGGATTAAATGAAATTTGGAAAATTCTGTTACAATAACTTATTTAAGGCCTTTTTAAGAGAAACAGTTGTTAAATAGTTGACAAGATGGTTTTGGAGCCGACTTTCTTTACTGCGACTGTTGGAGTCCCTTCGTTGATACATCTGTTTGACAATGAGCTTGCTTTTCTTCATTTGCTTTTCTAAGATCCCATATAATTATTCAATGAATCCCTGTTAGCGAGCAGACTACTAGTTAAAATTCTGGACTGATCTAGGAACAGTTGGAGAAAGCTTTTTTGAAAAACTGATTATTGTAGATGGGCTAAAATATATTCACAGCCTTTGCATTAATTTTTTTGCAAGATAGGAATTTTCACGAAAAGTTTCAGCCTAGTTCTTAGTGATCTAACACTTGTATGATGTGACTATAATAAATTGAAATAAATTGTAACTCACTCTGGATCATAGTTTTTTTCTGTTGTATGAATAGTAGTAATAGTGATCCCTTTTAATACCTCTTTGGAGCGATTGGTGCCTTTCATTGCCACTGACATACTTCTGCGTTCAAAACCAATCTCACTGATGCGTTTGTATTAAAAAGATCTGTTCTTCTTGGCAGGAGGGGCTCTATCCCAATTTTTAGACCTGTCTCAAAGACCACACAGAACAGACATTAGCTCTTGTCTCTGAATGTCCCGTCATGCATAGGTACCATATGAAGGCACCACTGGCTATGCACTGGCTTTCAGATGGAGGTGGTGATCATGACTTTGAGTTTGAGGAGTGTTGTGTTTGGAGACATGGAGGAAGGATTTCCTCCAAGGCAGAAGTGGAAAACTATAGAAAATGGCTGAATGTAGCCCCTGAGACACCAGCTGGACTGTTATTAATTTTTTTGTGGAAAGCGGTGTGGCATTATTAAATGAACACAGATTCGACACCAACTTGCTTAAACCTACTTTTCTGGATATTTCTCTTGTACATTATGGTAGGCAAAGATTTTGTTATCTGTGTAACGAACCAATACATCCAAGAGCACTGAATTTTACATTTTCAACATTCTGAGTATTATTTGACTAAAGTGCTGTACTGGTCTACTTCTGAATGCTACTTCCATGTTCTACTTCTTTGTATTATGAAGGGTTCATTGCATGAGGAATTTTTTTTTCTTACTTTACAGCTAACATTTGTTGTAAGCTGTAACTTGCGTAATATTCTTTTTATCATATCACATTCAGAAATGGATTTCTGCAAATTGCCAATGGTAGCGATAAATTGGTGAAGGAAACTTCTTTTTTCCTGATCGAAGGGAAAAGCAGCTACACATAACTTTCAGCTGTTACACAGTTAGATCTGTGGGGCCGTTTGTTTTATCTTTGTTTTCTGAACTTTGACAACACATTCAAGTCAGTAAAATTACAATAGAATTACATTTTATTAAGTGATTAAATTCCCTGTGTAATATTTCTAAGGCTACCTCAGGTATTTGCCTTATGTACATTTTGGCTTTTAATTAGAATGTTACTTTTGTCTTTATGGGTCAATAGATTCTGTTTTTGGTTTACTTGAAGGTGTCTTTATAATCATAAGAAATGTTTTCCAGTATTAATCATAAAGTATATTTGAATAAAAAATATAAATAGTCTATCATTAGAAGATGCTACTGTTTTTAAACAAGTTTTTCTATTACAGAAAACTAAAACTTGTCAAGTTTAAACCTTAAAGTCCTGACTTCTGATACGTGCTTTAGGTAAACAGGAGGGAAACATGACTTATTAAGTCACGATTAGAGAAATATCACTATTTTCTTTCTTTAAGATCTTATCCGTGTCTGATACTCAAACCAGCTTACTAATATTTACTGCCTAGGGTGATTGTGAAGATCATGCTAACCTTCTGTGCAGTCTTCTTCTTGGCTTTGGCTTGGAAGCCTTTGTGTGTGTTGGAACAAAAGCAAAAGGAGTCCCCCACACTTGGGTAATGACTTGTGGAACTGATGGAACAATTACTTTTTGGGAGAGCTTAACAGGACACAGGTGAGTAAAAGGAATATAAGAAAACTGAGCAATGTATAGTGAGGTTTGTGTGGGATGTTTATAATTACTTTTATGTAAATAAATGCCATTTTGGGGGAAAAAATGTTGACAAACTTGGCTTATATTTTTAAAGGGAGAAATGGCTTATATCTGTCCCGTCTAAATATTTTTATCTTGCCTTCAAATAAGGTGTATTAACTAGAAATTGAATGTTTTCAATTAGGTACATCCACAGACCTATCAACCCTGATGACCCTCCAGTAGTTGAACAACCCAAGCCACTGTATCCTTACCGCACAATAGGTTGTATCTTCAACCATCAAAAGTTCTTTGGAAATTGTCAGCCCTCTGACGCTGTGGAGATCTGTGTGTTTGACCTGCATGATGAATCTAAATGGAAACCCATGAGCGGAGAAGCAATAAAATCTGTGTGTTCCCCTGGAACAACATCTTCAGTTCCCCCTTTTCCTCCTCTGTGTGCTTCCGCACTAGATGCTGCGGTAGCAAGCAATGAGATAGAGGTGCAGCTGAGAGTACTGGTCTCTGAACACAGAAAGGTAATTCTGTTTGAAGATTGTCATTGATCTGTTACGGTAATAAAGGTGCATGTTTTTACTGTATACTTGCTTTAGATAGCATTTGTTAGTTGACATATTTTTGCAATGTGTTTTTCATCAGCTTTTGCAGAAATGCGGTTTGTCGTAACTGAACTGAAAAATTCTTTGGCAAGACTGTACGGAGTTAGTTTAGATGTCATACTTACTATTTGCAGTGGTGATTCTGTATCCACATGCATGGGCTCTTCTCTCCATTCTGCCTTTGCCTCTCATTCTAGATCTGTGATCTTCCACTTACTGGCACCTGGAGACTACCTGTGAGTGGTCGGTAAAAGAGCTAGGAAGATCAGATCTGGCCGTCAGTGGGCTTTGCCCATCACAAATGGTTTTGGTTCCCAGATAAAAGCAGACTTTCAGCTTTTGTGATCTTACTCTGAGTGCTTTACAAAATTAGAATGTATTTCTAGAAGTTAGTTTCATCCTTAATCAGGATTTTCACAAGATGTGCCAGAAATGATTCTTCCTGTGCTGAATGTGAAGGAGAGGATCTTTTAAATCCCTGTTCGCTTTTGTCTGTTTTTAATGGATTTTTTTGGTTGTTACTGTTTTTATCTCACCACATAATGCTCAACCTTTGGGGTATCAAGTATTTATCAGAGCACGAATCTCACATAATGTTGAATACATACATTGTCTAACTTCATTTCTTGGTAAACATTTGGTATTTTGTTGATGGTGTTTTGATTCTTCCAGTTGGTGTGTGAATCAATACACAGATCTTACTGCTTCATGGGTTCACTTCCATTAACTAAAAATCCAAGATTTGTCATGGATTTATTCTGAATCTATACAGTATGCAAGCTTATTAATATCCTCATGTTCCTTTTGCATGGTTGTCATCATTCTGTGACTTGCCTCACAGGATCTTGGCCTTTCTACTGTTTGGGATGACCATCTGTCCTATCTGTTGTCACCAGCACTAGCAGCCTATGAGCTGGAACGTACAACAAGCATTTCTGCAGGAAATGAAGAGTTTCAAGATGCTGTAAGAAGAGCGGTACCTGATGGTCACACATTTAAAGGGTTTCCTATTCATTTTGTATACAGAAATGCCAGGAGAGCATTTGCCACGTGTCTTCGGTAAGTTTAAATTTAAAGGTATATATGTTAAAATCAAATAGTAATATTTAATTATCAATTGCAACTAGGTTTGTTTATTGTTTGTTTTTGCTTTTTTTTATAATGACATTTAAAGGAAATTAACTTCCTTAAATTACAACTGGAAGAAGAGTTGTGTAGTAGTCATGGGGTACAGAGCGTTTATGTTACATTGATGAGTTCAGTGATGATAGGCTTCTCGTGGGTTAAATTAAAGAATGAGGAGTTAATTTAATTTATCTGCACTTATTAAAAATGATCAGCGGTGGTCTTATTTTCCTCCAGGGCAACAGCCCCATCTCTACAGAACAGTATTATTATTTGTAATGACAGACTCATCACACATCGCTATTTGAGTGTTAGTCGCTTTTGAAAAAATTGCACATATGGAATTGAAAATTGTAATAATAACTCAGTGATATCTGTTACTCTTGGTTTTCTTTTTGTCAAATAGGTCTCCCTTTTGTGAAGAAGTAATCTGTTGCAGGGGAGACCAAGTGCGACTTGCAGTTCGTGTACGAGTCTTTACATACCCTGAATCTGCGTGTGCTGTTTGGATCATGTTTGCTTGTAAATACCGCTCTGTCCTTTGAAAAAACAAACCCAAAAAATCATTCAGGTCTTTTTAGATCTGCAAAATAATGTATGTGGGTGTAAAATTATGCAATTAAAATGGATATTGTATTTTACATAAACGCCACTGATTTTGAATACCATAGCATGTATATTGAAGAGAATTGTGTACACAGTAATGATTGTATTTATAAAGAGAATTTATTCTTATTTTTAATAAAAGTTACTTTTAATACTTACAGGAATATGGGTCAAGTTACTAAAATGTGTGCATAAAACACTAGCTTCTCTTCTGGTGTGAGAATTCATCTAGAAAAAAAAAAGTCTGTTTTGCCTCTCCAGGGTAAGAGACTCTTTTTCCTCCCCATGTAGCGTCCAGGGTGTGCTTTGCGAGTGACTGAGATCCAGAAACACTGATGTTTAAGTGTGTGTCCTTTCCACAACAAAATTTATTTCTGCCTCTCTTGGACCTAGCAAGGCCTTCTACATTCAGCTTCTAAGAATAGTTCAGACAGGTAAAGGTAATCTTGTTAATAATTTATGGATTTTTTTTTAAATATATTTAAAATTGAGACTTGGATACCTGAACATGTGAATAGTTGTGCTGGGATAGAGAAAGTGGTTTAACCTGATGCCTTTTTCTTGACATTTAGCTTAGGAAGTTTCTGAGGTAGAAGTTGTAGCCAGGCCATTTTGCCTAACAACCCATTCATGATTTTGTCCGATTCTGACACTCAGACCCATACTTAATTATCCATCTCTGGTTTTGTTTGTCTTAAACTCATGGATGATGATTTTGCCAAGTGTCTTTTAGTCTTCATGCTTTGAGAAATGGCAAGCGATTGGTCTTACTGAACTTCTCCACACCATGCCTCTCATGTCTGTCACCACGAGGACTCCAGCCATCTCATTTTGGGGCTGAAGAATCCAAAACTTGGATTTCTTCTGTAGAAGCCATTCCATATCTTTGACAGCCTGTGTCCACCTCCTTTTGTTTGACTTGAGGAAAGATCCAACTCTTTCTGCTGGTGCTGAAGAAAAAAAAAAACCCACAACCAACTAATCCTAAAGAAGCTCACAGCTGATACAGCAGGAGGGAATGTTGGCATTTGTGTGTACATTTAACAGGAGTGTGGTAGCATAACGCTATTTTTGTCTTTTTTTCCAGAAGTGTCAAATACTGCCTGCTGCAGCACTTGGGTTTTTAACTTGAGATTTTAAGAGTTCAGGATGTACTTGCTGGCCCTGCTGCGAACAGATTTGTCAAGTATTTTAGCTTCCTTTTTATACCTGGAAGATCACAATGTGTTCGTTTGCCTGTTAGCACAGCCCCCGGGACCCTGGTCGCGATTACGTCTAATATAATGTGGAAGGCTGGGCTACGGCGGATGTCGCAAAATTAAATAGCTTCATTTTAATCCTAGCTGTATGTCGTGTGAGCAGTGCGTGTGTTACACACTTGTGTGTCACTGCGGCGGGGGTGTTGTTACCCCTGCTCGGCGCAGAACGGGCGCCCCGAGGACTATGAGATAAGACCACCGGGCCCTCGCCCGCCTCCGAGGCAGACGTGGCAGCCCGCCATCTCGAAAGGAGATCTAGCCGCTGCCCACGGACGCGGGTCGGGGGGGGGACAGGTTACCGTGGCCGCCCCGGCAGCAGACCCCGCCTCCCCCCGGCCCCGCCATTACGGCCGTTCCGCGCCTCTGTGGGCGGCAGGGGGCGCTGTGGCGCCGGGCGCCGGCCGCTGGAGGCGGGCGAGGACGCCATTGCGTTGCTATGAGCTGTCTCCCCCCGCGGCGGCGGCGGGCGGCCCG
>KZ506268.1:112575-144302 GCA_002844005.1 Limosa lapponica baueri | reverse complement strand
CTTCTCCCTCAGCCTTTGTCCGTGGCGGCCGGGAGGAGCCGGTCTCCTTCCCGCCGGCGAGTTGCGGTGGGCGAGCGCTGGCCCCCTCAGCCGTGGTGTGGGGATGCGGCTGGGGGGGGTTGGGGGGTGGCGGGGGGGGGTGCCCCTGTACCATCTGGGTTCCCTGCGTGGAAAGGCAGGAGCCGTGGCCCCGGGTGTAACCGCCCGGCTGTGGGTAGCCGGGGGGAGGTGAATGCGGGTTCAGTGTTTTATAATTGCGTCGTCTTTCGGTGCGTGTAGTACTGTGTCATCCGCGCCCACAGCCCCTCTCTCCCGGTTCCTTTGGCCCTATTGCTCGCCCTGCAGCCCCTGTCGGGAAGTAGTTTGGCGTCAGAAGGCCCCTGTCAATTGATCGGTTTTAGAGGTGTGCTGGCATTAAGTGAATGATAAAGCCCTGTGCGCCTGCCAGGGGCTTAGCACCCACCATCTGTTTCTTTAAAATACCCAGGAAAACATATTTTGCGTTGGAAACGAAAAGAAGGGCGCATGTCTGTTTCCCAGCGACTCAAAGCTTCTGATTGCAAATGTGGAAAGGGGTATTTTCGTTGTTGTTGTTGTTGCAAGTAAAGCTTGATTTCTGAAAAGAAGCTAAAGCTGGGCAGCAGGAGGGATGTGATCACTTGCCACGCAGGTGATGGTATTCCCCAGTATCAGCCTAGTCCACGTTCAATGTCACTGAATTTTCCAGGAAGACAGAGGTTTCGGGATTTTAAAGTTATGTGAAGCAGAAGGCGATAGTAAATTCACAAAATGGGATTAATGGAGCCCTTAGCGTTTAGAACCTGGATATTTTGCCTGGTGTTACAATTTAATGAAACCTCTTAATACAGTGCCTGTCTGGAAAGCCTTTTGGCAGAGATTTGCAGTAATCCAGTTTGGAGCTAGTGGTACATGCTAATATCAAAATAGACTCAGTGGAAGAAGGGACATAATTTTGTTCCACAATTGAAATGAGTCTAATGATGACTTCCATTTAAATGTGATCTGATGTGCTTTTTAAATAATTTTTAAAAATGGATTATTGTAGTGTTAATAAAATGCCAGACCAACACCCGTAAGTTCCAGGAAAATACTTTCCTGACCAAGGCATCTGCATGTCACAAGAGCATTGAAGGGTTCTGTATTGCATATTGTGTGCTGCTTTTACTTACGGTGTTTCCAGATGATATCAGACTTCTTCCTTTCTCGTTACTACTGTGGGAAATATACTGATTTACTATGTATTTCTTTCTTTCGTTGCCTTTTCCTTGCTGTTTGGGGGCTTATTCAGTTTCCTCTTACAGTACATCTTCAATAGGCCGTAGGAAGGTGTTGGATATATCTGGGTATAAAGTTCAGACCCCTCACTGACATTCAGCATATTTAGTTTGTACTAAAGCTGCATGCCACATCTGCATTAATCTTTTAAAATGTTTTAGTTAGCATGTGCTAACCCGTGTATGTTGATACCGGATTCAAATCTTTGGATAGATGAGATCTTATTTTTTATCTTCTAGTCCTGACTATTTTTCTCTTGCCTCTTTTTTTTTTTAACCTTATTATTGTATGTATTATGCTGTATATCAGTTAACACCACATACACGTGCTTATTTCTTGAAAATTTTAGAGGGGTGTGTGTGTATATATATAAATATAGATAACCAGTCTGCTAAGACTTCCTGGGTAAGCATGAGGGGGGGAGATAACCTGGGGAGAGTACCCCCTGCAGTCCGTGTAATAGAAAAGGGGAGGAGGGGAGACTTCTGCCAGATGTCCATTCCTAGATCATACTCAGTGATCCCATTTTTGCATCAGCCACAGGCTGGTAGGCCCCTGGGTTTGAAAAGAGGTAGTATTCCTTCTGGGATCCGCTCCCTGCCCCTGGTCTTCCCCTCCCTAATTTTGAATAGACTTCTGCAACTTCTGCAATATGGGCCATTGCTCAGCATTCAAGTTTTTGCAGAGGATTTCATTTGTTTGTGGGGGTAGCTGTCAATGACATGAAGCAAAGGTGGTCCTAGTCAGCTGGCTTTTATTCTTCTTTGGTAGTGGAACCTAATAGCAGGTTTTCACCAGAAATTGCCGTATGTGTGATACAGTGAATGTTGGTAATTCGGTGTACTGAATACTGAAGAGTTGACAGTAGACTCGCTTCTCTTTAGTGTCTTTTAAACTGGCCCAGTTCTTTTCCTTACTGCTCACTGCAGTGTCCTTAGGTGGTGATTAATGAGCTTTCTGAGCCAGTTTCAGCTTGAGCCTCTTGAACAGGTATTTATTCTTAGGCTCATCTATTCTGCTTAGTAGCAATGAGAGCTTAAGAAGAACCGTTGCCCCGGCACAACGACTTGGAGAGCAGTATATCGTCGCGTAGGCCCCGAAGCTGTCTGACCACATTAATTTCACTCTTGAGATACAAATTAAAGTTTTCTTAAAAAGAAGTACTTATTATGTAGAAACCGATGGTACTTTTCCAAAGCTGTTCCCCGTGAAGCAGTTTTCTGGTTAATGCACAATACTTGAAATTCCAAGTACAAATACCTAGAAGTTGAATAAAATGTCCTTGAGATAGGAAACAAAGATGAGGTTCACTGATACCAGGGTGGAAAAACAACCTTGGACTTGAATCCCCATCCTTAACCAAGACCAGAGGCAGATTCTCAGATCTGATCAGTTTTATCTGTGTGGTCTACTAATATTCGGTTATCTTGTTTAAAAAAAAATCAATAAGGTTTTAGTTAAATAGAAGTAAAAAGATTAAGAATGAACATGTCAGTTCATTTTCACGTAAGCATTGGTATTACCTGAATCCCTGTCAGGAGGAGGATCAGGAAGGATTGTTTTCCTGCCTCTGTATTTCAGACAACTTGGATTTAAATGCCTGTGTCAGGAGGTTTGTTAGAGCAATGGGGGTTCTGCGGGTTAACGCTTTGAGCTGTAAAGCTGTTTTGTTATAGCCATACATAAAAAATGTATAGCTGTAGGTTGGTACGTAGATTTGAATAATTCACAGGAACAAGTGTTGGCTGTTAGTTTCTATTTTTGTAAACAAGAGAATCCTGTGTGGGCAGATAAAGGAGTCCCCAAAGAATGGTGTCTTTGGGTAGCAAACATTCGGGCTTTGTTCAGGGTTGCGAAGAAGGATGTGATCAGTCATGCCTGTCAGCGGAGCCCGGGCTAAAGTCAGGAGCAAACGCAGCCGTGTCACGGAGCTTGCTTCGGAGATGCTCACGGAGCGATGTTTTCACGGTGTGTTGCAAACCTTATCGCTTTGCCAGAACTGACGTGAGTAAGAAATAAACATGAATATGCAAAAAATGAAGACCTCACTGTGGTCATCTTAGTATGAATCATTTTAGCTGTCCGACATCTAAATACCACAGAAATGCGGGTTGCTTAGAAATACCCACGATGAAATTGGAGATACGGCATAGAATGTTTTTTTCCTAATGGGTGTTTTAGCCGTCTCTTTGTTACTTGCAGTTTATACGAAGTGAGCCAAGAGTGGCATCTAGTAAAGTGCCAGATGCAATAAAAAAGTAACTTCTGAGCGAGCTAAGACGTTTGGTGTAAACGTGGGGTTTGACTCCTCCAAGCTCTCTCCTTGCAGAACAGCGCTTGTAAGCGTTCTTACAAACTTGAAGCAATAATGAAATGATAGATACAGGAGTAGAAAACCCACACGAGAGCTGGCAATCGATCTCATGCCCAGTATGTAGCGGCAGCAGGATGCCACAGGTAGGGCACAGGAGGCTGTTTCGTTGGGGCTGCGTTGTTTCTGTGAGCTGGATAAGGGGCTCTTGGTTCTCAGTGCGCCGACTGCACCGCCTCCCTTCCTACGGGACGGTTTTGGGGATGAGCAGGCTTGGAAAAACTGAACGCTTTCCTTGCGTGTTTTGTTAGTGCCAGATCCCTGACTTGGCAAAGGCAGCCGCTGATTTTGGGCATTGCACTCAGGTCCTGGAGAGAAACAGCCTCGAGGATCTCGGAAAGGGGTAAGGGCAGGTAGTTGGGAAACCAAACCGTGCTGATTTCCAGCTGTCAGCTGGCATGCTCCTTGGTCTTCCCTTTCCCTCTGCAGGTGGTGTCGGTGGCCCTTTTTTTGCCTTGTCCTCCGGCCCTAGAGGAGAAAGCACAGAGGGAAATTACTGCTGGTTTTGTCAGAAGCAAGTACTATGCAGATTTTTCTCCTGGAAATCTGCCAGGCATTCAGCGGGAGGGCGTAATGCATGGAGGATTCTGGCTTTGAACCAAAAAGATGACAGAAAAGTTGACTGCGCGGTGGCTTTCATGGGACTTGGAGGGCTCAGGGTGAGACACGCTGGAGGGGAATAACTTGCGTGGTCTTGGCAGTTTTAAAGACATTCATGCCCTTCTTACACCCTTGTGTGCCCAGGTATTGGAAGGTATCATGGAGAAATGTAGGACGAATAAATGCAAATTTAGCTTGTGTGCATCAAGACATTCTCACCTGTCAGTCTCTTGTAGAGCACCAAGGAAAAATATGCAGGATTTTTGGAGGAAAATGAATGTACTGATGTTTTACTTCTAATTTTGTTGACCTTTTTGAAAGATGGTGGATGGGAGCAACCTTGCTAGCTGCTTAAATTTCAAAACAGATGTTGCTATGAGTACTGCTAAAATTAGTAGTACCTCTAGAATTAAGACTTAATTATGGTCTGAATTCAGATTTTTGTTCAAGCGTATTCAGAAAGATTCGTATTTAAAAATAGTAAGGCTTGATGTATTAAGCCTCACCTTTTCCTGCAGTTTTTAGATAGGTATCTGTGCATCTCTATATAGATACGTTAATGTTGGAAGTCAAGGTAGGGAGAAAATGGCACTAGACAGCAGAGAGGAGCCTGGGTGAGTTGATGCTTTATCTCTGCTTGCTTGCTCTGCTTATCAGCGGAAGAGAGAAAGCTTAGGCCATATTCATGCCAGGCTTTCTGCCATCACTGTGGTTCCCAGTACGTAAGGGTGAACTGGAAGGCTTCCAGTCGTGGCTTATGCTGATGCATCCTGTGCACTGGGGGTTATATGGGCTCTCTGAGAGTGTAGGCGGATGGCGAGGGACCCTGTTGTAGGCAGCTCTGGTGGGGGAAGACAACATAAGCGAAGGAAAAAAGATCCCAACATAAGAAAAGAAGGTCTTTGGCTTGGCTTAAAAAATAGCATATTCCCAATGCCTGCACAAAAGAAGTGGAATGAAGTTGCCAACAGTGAGAGGTGACCTTGGTTACTGACATTTGTATGCAGAAATGTTGAAAATGGTAAGTAGGCAGTGAAGGCATAAGGACTAATTTGATGTTGTCTGAAATCCGCATTTTTTCCTAAGGAAAACTAAAGAGCAAAGATCTTTGAGGAATCGTGCGCTTATGATGTTCATAATGACTTAAAGATAACACATTTGTAAATTAATGGAGGTTTTCTGGACTAGTGCAGTAAAAACGTTGCTGGGGCAAGGCAAGTGGATTTGTAGTTGTCGTTGTTAACAGTGATTGAAGGGTAGAGTGAAAAATGAGACATCTGCCATGATGCTGCAGAGAATTAATATGATGTCTTTAAGGTGGACACGGAGCAAAGAACAAATATGCTTTTTTTTTAAAAAAAAAAAAAAAGAAAAAGTAATGAGTGATGGAGTCCAACTTCAGGGGCTGGCTGGAGGTGACAGTTTACCCCACAGTACCCAGTGAGAGATGACGGGTAGGACTGGGGTAGCACGAGAAGGGCTTTGAAAATGAAGACGGTAGCTGTGTATGATGTGACAGAGAGAGCGTGCCTTTAACAGGACGATGCAGAGCGCGAAGTGTGATCACTTTGTGAAAATGACCCATATGACAGTAGCATTGTGAATGAGTCTGACCCAAGCGTGACTGCATTTGCCAAGTGTGGAGTAGGTGTGTTGCAGGTGACAAGAGGATTAAAGGTACCTACTGTCCTGGATCCGTGTTGGCAGTGAATGTAGCTTTATAAAAGTGGGGAAGCTTTTTCATAACATCTGTTGAAAGAAAACTGGAGAGTGTTCACTCTTTGTTTCTGAATTAATTTATGACATTACAGCATTGGATCCAGTAAGGAGACAAAACAAATATTGCTCTGTTCCTGATAAAACTTTAAGCTAGCTTGCATGACACATGCAACTATGAGTGTGTTATTGAATTTTATTGTTGTACACTTTAAGAGGAACAAGAGATGAGTCAGTTTGTACAGAGTAAACACAAGACTGCAAAGACATAGCTGAGGTAGAGAGGAATTAAGAGAACTACTTTTTCTTCTGCTTGAGAGAGTTTATTAACAGATGGCAAAAGTTCTTAAGAAATCCAGTAGTGCTGTGTTATCATTCTAAAAAGGCTGTAACCTGCTTGAAACTGGATCCATGAAACATGATGGCAGAAACTACTGGTGTTTCCAGTGGAGTCAGAATTCTGCCACAAGCATACATACTTGTTGTATGAGCAAGCAAGTGGGTAGCTCCAGGAAAAATTAGAATATGATTAGAGTAACAGAACTTTGGAAAAAAAAAAAAATTGAAATGTGAACTCGTGAATATGCACACAAACTTTTTTGGAAGGGTTGATATCTGGACAGGCCAGAGGAAAGTGAGTGTAGTATCTTTACTTAGGTATCTGCAGAAGAGACTGGCATCTACAAACAGACCTCAGCAGCACTTGGAGATGTGTATCTACCACAGTATTTATCTTATAATAACAAAAATTTATGTGGTCCCTAGGTAAACTTACAGGTTTGCTATAGAAGGTGAACAGTGGAACATGGAAAGAGTTAGATGGTGACCACAGCCAGTTTCCTTGTGCAGAGCAGAAGTGGGACAAGACAATGAGTTACCATTTAATTATGTCTTAGAAGGTAGCACTAAGGTAGTATGGATCTGTTAATTTGGAATTTAAAAATATTATTTAAAAGTAATTTTTATTGCAAAATTTAACTGGATGTTAACACCGAAGACCTCTTGGTCATTACCTTTGCTTTGTGCAATGTGCAGAGGATTGCTTATGTCCGTACAAAATGAGGACTGACTTCACTGAAGTGTTGAATGGAGAAAGATTAAGAAAAAAAAAAAAAAGATTGAAACAGGGAAGAAAAATCCTGGTTGTCTTTGGTCTAGCAACTTCTCTGAGAATTTTCCTTGCATTTTCTTACAGATTTTTCTCTTTCCTTTTTCCTCTCCCAAGTTGAAAAATGAAGCATAACGTTTCTAAGTCATCAGCTGTAGGCTGATACAGAAATCATGAGCCGGATCCAAAAAGTCACAAGCTGTAAAAACTCACCTCATTTCACGTTGCCTTCTGATTATACAGTTTAAAGGAAGGATATGTTGATCCTCAAAGCCTAAGCATTTTACTTAAAAACATAAGCCTCTGTGCTCGCTCCTCTGAGGGGTCTCCGATTGCCTCTTCTAATCCAGTCTGCTTCCTTCCACTTCCTCATGTTCTTGCTCTTCTAGACTTCTTCCCTGCAGCCACGTCTCTTATTCCTAAGCTATACTTCACCGATATTTCTCTCTGTTATTTTTGCTTTTTTGTGTTTCTTTTATCATGCAAGATTTCTCTCTCCTTCTCTGTTTATCTTGTAATATCTGTCCTCTGCCAGAAGCCTGGCTCACTTTTGCTACATCAGTATTTTCCTCTCCCTTCATTTAATTATGAATCCTGTTCTTTGCATATTCATCTCTTTTCCTTACATTGCTTGGTTGCCTTTGCTTTCTTCATTCTCTCCCTTTCCTTTTATTGGTACTAATCGTGACTCTTGTATTGACAATCTTGTCTGACTTGGTAACTAATGCTCCAGTTCATGCGATCAGATGATTAAATGAGAGTCTGAACTTGTTTGCTTTTTTTTTTTACTTTTTTTTTTTTTTAAAGGAGTTCCTCTTTCTCTTAAGGGCAGGGTATTACTCTCTTAATATTATTGCAGCTACAGTGCCTCTTAAAGACATAAAAGCTAGAAAGCAAACGCATATTCAACTTATTGTTAATTTGGAGGCCTGACTAAAGACTGCTGAATTTCTGGCTCTTGAGTTAGTGACTCCTGTATTCTCCCTTGTTCCCTTTCCTTTGATTAGCTCGTGCATTCCTTCTTCTGCCACCTTTTCCGCTGCCCTCCAGTATGTATGCAGGCAACTGGAGTTCTGCTGTTGTGACATTAGCAGCTTGATTTCACCCAAAACAGGCAGAAATGGGCTGTGGCATTTAAGTAGAATATTTAACACAAAATGAGTTTCAGGTTTGTTGCCGTTGCGTACATCAGCTACCCCGTTGCCTGAGAATGAGTGCTAATAATTTTAATTCTACAAGACGCTGTCTTGAAGCAAATGTTTTTGGATCTGTGCAGAGGAATCTGAGATATCAGAGGAAGGCCAGGAAGATGCTCTGAGTCTCTAAGCTGCAGGGCTCTTGGAGCAGCTGGTTATAGCTGAAGCAGCGCCGTGTGATTGTGGTGTCACATCACTAACGTCAACTCCATAGCTTAATTTTTCTTCAGATAGCAAAGTACAAAGTGTTTTTGCACATCCTGCATGCTTTCTTACAAATATCTTGTGTCAGTCCATTTTAACATAATGAATTATCTGTTTTCTTTTAAAATTCAGTCTTAAACATGTGCTTCTTACTATTGGCAGCAGTACATGATATGCTTGCTCTTTGTTTTTGAATCTATGAAGACCCTCTCTAACTGTGACCTGTTAATCCTTGGAACGCAGGGAAATTGTGCTTCAGTGAAGCATGGGCTATAGATAAATTGAGTATAATCTTTTTTTAGCAGCTGAGAGATTTTGTGAAAATAATTATTTTTCCCAGTTTAAGTAGCAGCCTGAAGGTCCTGCCTTGAGGGATGAGTCAGTGTGCCCTAACGCTTGATGGGAGTTTGGCATGACTCCTCTCCTTGCGAGTTTGAAATGAGAATAATTTTCAAATAAAATTTTTGAGGAATGAAAGATGAATGTGAAGATTTGGATTTTTTTCCTTTTTTTTGGTGGCAAATATGTCTCTTTGAAGACTGTTTTCAGACGTATAGGAAACCTCCGAGGGCTGGAGCACCTCTCCAGGCTGAGAGAGTTGGGGTTCTTCAGCCTGGAGAAGAGAGGGCTCCAGGTAGACCTTATAATGGCCTTCCAGTACCTGAAGGGGGCCTACAGGAGAGATGGGGAGGGACTCTTGGTCAGGGAGTCTAGTGATAGGATGAGGGGAAACGGTTGTAAACTGAAAGAGGGGAGATTTAGATGAGATATCAGGAAGAAATTCTTTAGTGTGAGGGTGGTGAGACACTGGAACAGGTTGCCCAGAGAAGCAATGGGTGCCCCATCCCTGGAAGTGTTCAAGGCCAGGCTGGATCGGGCTTTGAGCAACCTGGTTTAGTGGGAGGTGTCCCTGTCCATGGCAGGGGGTTTGGGACGAGATGATGTTTAAGGTCCCTTCCAACCCAAACCATTCTATGATTCTATGAACCTCCAATTTCAGACTCTTATTCTTGCAAAAAACTGTTCATTTTGGCATTTCAGCAATCTATGAGTGAAAAATCATGTAATTTTCCAAACTGTAGCTTGTTTATAAATTGAAGTTAACTTGACAGTTAAAGTTATGCTATTTACTAGTAATGAATGCATTAGTCACTATTTGAAAGCTGTTGTGGAAAAATACTGTTGCATTTTTTTTGGCAGCAAGAGTAGCATTTTCAGCTGCACAAATTAGGATCTGGTTGAATGGTTGTGAAGTCTGGATCTATGTTAAGAAGCAGCAGCTTAAATGATTTTGTAAGTCTTTGCCTGTTTACCAGATAAGCAGTTAATACTGCTTGCAGACAGAGGGTATTCAGTGACTTCTTACAGGGAATACAGCCTAAGTGTGACCCCTGGGCTACATTTAAGTGTTTCTGCTTTTTCAGTCATATCAGCTGAAGAGAGAAGAAATTTCTGCTCCCAGCCAGTATAAGTAAAGTCAGAATAAATAAATTGGCTTGCCTGGGCCATGCAAAAGCAAATTCATTTCGGTCTTGGTAGGTGCAAGTAACCATGTGTTTCTTGGGTCAATACTGTTAATGCTGGTCTCTTCAGAAATGTGGGAAATTCCCAAAGGAGTAGGCCCATAAGTCACTGTAGACAGCTCAGGAAAATCAGTTAAGTATGTAGCTGGACTCAAGGTACAGAGGGATGTGGAATGGCATGGTTAATAGAATAATGCAGAATATAATATTAAAATATTGTAAGTCAGTTAGTAGTTTGCAGCTGTCTAGAATACTGTCTGCAGTGCGTTTGAGCTGGTGGGAGACTTCAGCTACTTGTTACTAGAATCATAGAATGGTTAGAGTTGGAAGGGACCTTAAAGATCATCGAGTTCCAACCCCCCTGCCATGGGCAGGACACCTCCCACCAGACCAGGTTGCTCAAAGCCCCATCCAGCCTGGCCTTGAACACTTCCAGGGATGGGGCATCCACAGCTTCTCTGGGCAACCTGTTCCACTGTCTCGCCACCCTCACAGTAAACACTGGAACATTATTTCCCCTTTCCTCCCCAGCACATGGAATCATGACAATACTATTGTTTTTTAAAGCCCTGGTATAACAGTTGCCCCTGTCTTGTGTTGTTTGCTCACTTCACAAATACTGGGAATAAATAATCCAGTTTAAGATGTTCCCTAGGTATTTTAATAATAAAAACAAAAATGAATTACGATTTGCTCTGAGAGCAGTAATTAACTTTGATAGTACCATATACGAAACGAGGAAGGTTTCCAAAGTTTGAGTGCTTTTCCTTGCAGAAGAACTTTCATGGAAATTTATCAAAGAAGATCTGTCAAAGGGGCTGTGAGATAAACTTCTTTCTATTTCTTTCAGAAATATGATTTTTGCCTTACTTGTTTTGGTCTGGGCTGATTTATTTGTTTTGTGTTCCAGGTCTTGGTTAGGACTTCTATTAAAAGGATCTTCATAGGATCTCAGCATTGCTGTATGCTGTGGCAACGAGTGCTTTGTGTCTCTGCTACTGAGAGGATCTAGTAGATAATATGACTCTGTTCCATTAGCCCATAGGAAATCCAAGTCAAGATATTTTAAATTACCAGGGATTGCAAACATTGGTGCCCTTTTGTATGCCATTGCATCGTTAAGGTTTAAATTACTACTTTTCTTGAAGTAGTAATTAAAAAAACCCAAACTTTTCCCAAAAAAGGCAGGACAGTTTATTTCCCCATCTTGACCACATTTCTGTGAGGTAGTCTTGTGTCATCTGCAGTAATGGAGGTACATAGTTTTGGTCATCTGTCATTTGAGTATCCCCTAATACTCATAAATCTGCTAATAATTGTAGGATTATTTAAAAAAAAAGTTCTCAGTATGTTTCTCCCATTTATAATTTGTAACAATCACGTGAATGTTACCATTTTACACAAAGAAAAGTCTGCTATGTGGATCTTGAAGCGAATCGATCAGAATCACCAGTATCGTGGCACCTGATACAAAAGCTGCCTTTTCAAGTCACTCTTCTGTTCTTCCTTTTGAAGTCAGAGCCCAGCGCGAAGCGTTCCGCTTGCATTGGCAACAGTTCACGGTGAGGGCAGACAGCTTTCACTCTCTTAGGTGAATGTTCCCTGTTCATTCAAGATGTGTTTGACCTTTAGTTTCAAAGGGAAGGTGACCGGTTCAATACGAAAAATTAATCTTTTTCTTCGCGAGTGACTCTTCCCTCGTGCCGACGGTTTGGCACGCCGTTCAGATTTCACGTACGCAGTCAGCCTGATCACTCCTCTCAGCAAATATTATGCTAGCCAGTTGGTTGAGCTTCCTTGGGCTTGCCGGGCAATCTGATAAAACAGCCCTTCCAGTTACGGCTACAAATTGCAGGCTCGTCCTAGCCATTGCAGTAGATCCGTCGGCCAGACTGGGTGGTGTCCGGCAGCCATCGCCTGTAGCGTGTGCTCTCGGTGTACGCACAGCACAGTCATCCCAACACCCACCCTTTGAGTTTGTGTGTACATGGGGACTCAGAATGGTGTCACGCGTTTCCTAGAGTGAGAGCCACCAGGCCCAACGTTGCAAGTTTTGAAGTAGCCGTGTGGGTGCAATGCAGCCAAAAAGAGTGAAATTCAATATCTGCGTGTTTTGAAATTAAAGTTTTAGGGAGCTCCCCTTTGCAACGGATATATTTCTGTGGAATACTTCGCTTTATTGAATGTCATTTTTCCAACAGAAAATCATCTTGTCAGAATTACTTCACCCTACTTTGATATGAATTAATATGAAATTATAAACCTGCTGCTTTTAGCGAAATGATACCTTCCTAATATGCTGTGAAATTTCAGTCTTATTTTTTGTAAGCTGTCAAGCCACTTACACTTTCATACCAAACTGTTTTGTCTTTGAGAAAATTGATATTTCAATTTGATGAAACAATTCAGAAACCTAATTTCTCTGTACTATGTAAATTCCAAAGTGATGTTTCTGAACTCAGAGGAAATGCAAAAATTGACAAGAGGGACTTAGAAAAAATATTACAGTACTGTTTCAACTTTAATTTGCTTGAACTTCATGTTGTTGTTGAACTCTTTGATATCCCAGAAGTATCAGATGAAACAGTGGCTTTTCCCTGGTTTATGAATTAATGTGGTTTTTTCTCTTGAAATAATTATTTGCTGCTGCTTAATTTAAGCCAACATGTTTTCATGTTCCTTCTATGGCCAAGCGTCAGTCATACAATTTAAATAATGAAGCCAGGCATTAAAGACACATCTTTTTAAAAGGGAGTATTATGAAGGATCCAAATAAAGAGGGCAGGGCCACCGCCTTCTTGTTAATTCTGTGATGCATATGTAATAGAAATATTATTGAAAATGTATGCTTAAAGTAAAGCAAAGAATATTTGACAATTACTAAAAAAAAAAAAGTTTCTCAAGTTTTTAGTGTTTTACTTGTGCATTGTCTTTTACTTAATCTGAAATTTATTTTTTTTTTCAATTACAGATAAATCAGGCCGTTTACACTGCACAGAAATGGAGGTAAGAGAAGTATTTTGTGTTCTCTGCTAGTGCTGATTTACCTCAGCTTTTTATCATTAACTTATAGTGTAAATGTGGTACATTTATAGTGTGGAGTTAGTTGTACCATGGCATGTGCATTGTATTTATGACTTTTGTTAACAGCTGCATAAATGTGTCTTAATGTGGGATATTTAGTCTCACATTCAGGAACAGAAGAAAGAAAGGTTAGAGATACATTATGCAGCCAATATAATCTCATTTGATATTAATTTCTTTAAAATATATATTTTTAGCAGAATATTTTATTTTGGGTAATTTCTGTTGGATAAATTATCTAAATTCTTTAGGACGGACTAGTAGGTCATGGAATTAATTCATTGTGTTTATAGAATTGCTTGGTGATTTTTGACAATCCAAGAATTTGGATGGAAGCAGAGAAGACAAGTCATCTCAGGGTTGCTTGTCCATCAAAAGACATCTTGATTTCAGAAATGTTAAATATTTCCTTTAATTTATCACTTTGGCAATTTTTTTGGGCCCAAGAAATATTGTTATATGTCTTGCTGGGATAGCAAGAGAAACACAAATTGCCCATCATCTGACTCTGTATCTTTGATACTAAGCGGTGACTAGCATTGTAAGAATGTGTTCAAACTATCATTTTGCCAGATTCATAGATTTAATCCAAGTCTGAAAGGAAAACTAAGTAGAATGTCTTGTTGAACAAGATGTGGACTCATAGTATAATTTTTATTATTATACAGAGTAAATAATATAGTCTACTCCTTAAATAAACTTTTCCAGCAATAAATATAATTTCTGTGTCCTTTGCAGGGCAGCCTTTTCTGACTGCCTTTGAACTTTCTTTGAAATGTAAAACTGTGTTTTTACTTCAACTGTTCCATCAGTACCTCAGGCTGAGCCTGGAGATGGGGCAAGTGCACGCATCTTAATAGGCGGGTTGTCTGTTTTCTTATCAATAATAGATACGAAGGTGACAAACGGCTGTTACTGAATGGTTTATACGTATACACTGTTCATGAAAATGGCTGATTTAAAGGCAAAATGAAAGGCCAGCTAATTCAATTACAAATGGTAAAATGCTAAGGCCATCTAGATTTTTTTGCAAGTATTAATAACAATAAAAAGAAGGAAATGTTCTTTCTGCAGGATACAGTGTAAGGAATAATTCTTAACTGATGTAAGCACAGAAATTGGAAGTAGGCGCTTTTTGTTTCTTTGTGTGTTCGGTTTAAGCAAATACATCCTGGTTTTGTTTCAGCATTTGTAAGATCTCAGTTCATAAATCTAATACCTTATTTATAAACAATCTAGTGTGTCATTTGCTTTGCATATTAAATAGTGTTTACAATTTTGTTTTGCGTTTTTTAACGGAAGGTAATGAAAGGCCCTAACACTAAAAATACAGATAATAATAATCCTCTATTAAAATATTTTTAACAAAACATAAAATTCTTCATTTTGGGAAAGTAAAAGTGCTTTTGTTTCAAATGAAAATGTCTTGTGAGAGTCAGTTGTATATGTTATACTTCATTTTCCATGGGAGAAGAGTTCCTTAATTTTGATCTTTTAAAAATATTTTTGTTGATAGTTGGAAAGAAAAGCTGATTAGACTTTCCCATGAGACAGAGGCTTCATTTTAAATTGTCTCTAATAAGCAGCACTGTGACCATCAGCATATTCACTCTTCTGTTTATCTTTGTCATTTTGAAGGAGACTGTGAAGGAGTCAGTGGCTTTTTCCTCCTCCAAAATTCCTTTGGGGCTGCAGCTTTAGACTTGGAGTTGATGATGTTTGTGTTTTTCAGAACTAGGAATTCAGCAGAGCCAGCCCATCTCACTTTTTTGATTCCCGTGGAAGAGCATGGCCTGATTGAATGTATTAGAATATGTGGGAAACTTCTTAAAATCGTAACTAATAACAATAACAACATTTTTGCAGAACATGTAAACTATCCTGAACTGATACACCGTTTATTTCAAGCTACCACGATGAGTGGTGTGTGCAAGTTCAGAGTCCAGATGCCATAGGCACAGTGGGAAGATGGGTATAAGGAATAAGGTGACTTTATTTAATCTGCATCTGCCTTTGACTCTGTTACGTACATAATGACAGCGTTCCTTAGTCGTCTCAACTGAGGTGGTGGAGATTATATAAAATATGCCAGCCTCATTTGTAAACATTTAGTACTCATATAGAAAGAATTCTGTGAATGCTGAGTGATTCATATGTAGGAGGGTTTAATTAGCATCTATTTGAAGAGGCCCACCTAACTGAGCACAGGCCTGTTGTGTGTGATTAATGTAGTTAACCAGTATGTATGCTAATGCAAAGATATACGCGACCTCTCATGTAATGTTTAAGTCAGAAACGAATTGAATAGCGTGTCCCAAACAATGGTGAATAAATTGTTCAACACCATTCAGCTCCTGTCAAATCACAAAAGGAATCAATTGTAGAAATGTTTTAGGGAGACTGTGTGCTCTGGATGCAAATTCTATTCATGAACTATCAGTTATATGTATCTATAATTACTGAAAATCTTAACGTACAGTGAAAATTATAGTACATGTCTATAGAGCTAAAATTGGTGGATTTATTTTCCCTTTTCATTGGGAAATTGAAATATTGACTATATTTCAGATAATAATTGAAGGAAACAAATAAATAGGTTATAAGGATACTGTGTTTGTTTTGGTACAAATAAGAATATACTTGTTAGTTCATTGTAGTGACGCAAAGAAAATCAACCACCTGTCTCATGCTGATGAAAATGAGAGCATGTATTTAATAGCACAGAATGTTAGGATTTCAAAAGAGGTGTCATAATTTTGCATTAAAATAATGCCACACCTATATTAAAGGGTGTTACCTACTCAAAATCAAGCAGTGTAAAATGGGTGTATTTAGCATATACTAATATCTAGGACTCATTTTTTTTATCCCTGTTGAGTGTAAACAAGAGTAACATTCTGATTAAGGAATAATCGCTCCAGCGAACAATCAACATGCACAGTGATAATCACATAGTTCTACTTCCTGAGCATTAACCTTACAGTGACAGAGGAGAGAAAATATCACTGCAAGGAGGACAGGCAAAAAATGTTTCTGAGAATAATTTCTCCTAGTAAAATACGGGTGAGTTTGTCTCCCATCAAAATACGTTTTGATTATGCTTTGAAAAAACAAAATTCTGTGTGTATACTTGGTAACAAATCTGGTAATTCCATGAAAATTTTTGATTTCTTCTGCTCTTAAGAGGAGAATTAGGAGGGACTCAGGATTGCCTTTTAGAAATCAAAGCAGAATCATGCATCTTTTCTTGTGAGGATTAAGTTGTGCTTGAGCATTATGTGTCAGTTCTGATAAGTGAAGCGCTCATCCCTTGCTGATGGAATTATCTCACAGAGAAGCTGCACGTCCCAACCTTTGAGGGACCTGTTATTTTAGATACCTAAAAGCCCATTATGCTTGGTCATTGATGTGGTGGTTCTGTGGCAGTAAGTCTGACCTCCTGATTTTCCTGAATTGCTTCATAGTCACAAAGAAACAGCTTAACAGACGCTTGATTAAATAGTAAACACACACAAAAAAGTAGAAATTAGGTTTTGATCTTTTGTGTTTTCTAATGAGCTGCTTTTTCAAGGGGAGCTTTGTTTTTTGTAATTTGTATAAGCTTTTACAGCACATCAGGAGGAGGTTGATCTTGGAGGAAAATGGATTTCTGTTGTTTACCTACTATCAGTTTGGCACATCGCCCTTTTCATTCAGCAGTTTCATTAGGAATACACAGTGAATATTGGACTGGAGAACTAATAATGTATTTGACTAAGCTGATTTAGTGATAGTGAAATCCTGCCATCTGTCCAGAGCCTCTAAGAGAAATCAACTGTTTGTTGTAAAGGCTTTGTAATTTTGCAGTGTAGTGTGGTGTGCCTTTAATAATCTACATGCTCTAAAGTAACAAAGGATTTATGACAAAATCTTAATTCCAGTGATGCCACGGGTAAACCTTTCAACCAGCTGGGGAAGAGTCCAGAGGCAGACTTCAGCCTTGGTTTTCTGACCGTTTCAGATAATGGTTGGTGGAAAACTAGGTCTTGCAGTAACTTTGGTCCCTCCAGGGAACGTTTTGGCTATGACAAGCACAAAGAACAGAGCATGGAGGATTGTTAGGTGGTGTTGGTGGTTTTTTGATGTTGGTTTTTTTTTTTTTTTTAAATCTCAAAGCACAAACATGTTCCCTGTAGTAACTACAGAATTACCCAGCTTTTTCATGAGATGAAACTTGAAGGTTTGCAAATACAGATTATGTGACTCTGAAAGGGATCTCAGAATGTGGGGAGAATAAGGTAGTTTGTACAGGTCCTTAGTTTTTGCAGAACCCTTTCTATATAATTCTACCATGTTGTGCTTGGTAAGATACCTATCGTATCAATGACATGCTGTCATCGATGGTAGCTATCACATGTGCTGATTGATATGATAGCTATTGTATCAATTAACTTTAAGGTGCTATTTTTTTAGCCAACCAGTGCCAGTTGACATGTTTGTCTGTTCAGACCAAGAGAGTAATCTGATTGCTCATTCAAACTACAAGGAAAAGTTAAGCTTTAGATGTTGTTTGCACGCCTACAATTTAATGGCCTTTTGTATTGTCCTTCTTTGTTGTTGTATATGATAAAAGAAAAGTTTAGAGAATCGGTATGAAATGAGAATGGGATGTTTCATACTTATTTCTTTGGTTGTTATTGGAAATAAATGTTAAGCTATAAAAGTCATAATTACATTTCTGGTCTGCTAAATCCCTTGAGTGCTTCTGAGATCATATGGTATTGTTTTTCGATGAAGTCTGCTAGTTAAGAATCTTCTGTTAGAGATGCTGCATTTTCCTGCCTTTTTTGCTAAGTACTAAATAGTAAAAACATAATCCAAACAAGGGATATGCTTTCTGGGGATGAATAGAAACTAGATAATAGTTCTTAGAGTGATTGCATGGAGGGAGCTATTTGTTATTTCCTGATGGATTTTGCCTAGGACAATTTTGAAACTGAGGTAAAATACATCCCTGGAGTTCAGTAAGTTCAATTTCAGTGGTAAGTTTGACCTGACAGTCTTGGCTTTTTGATTTATGGGGGACAAAGCCCAACTCAAACCTTCCTTTCTTGAATACCTCCATTCAGAAGTCCAACATCCACAGTGTAAAAAGTATGCAGAAGATTTACAGGTGTTGAGAATAAAGTACATAAAATGTAGATCAAATGACAGATGAAAAGCACACAAAGGCGCTGAACCTTGGAAGATTTCCTGTTGTTTGCAGCCATTCTTGCCCAGCACCACTGCAGTCCACATCGCATTTACGCTTGCAGTGATGGAGTTGGAGTACCAAATAGGTTCAGTGGGAGGTTTGATTTTTGAGAAGCCAAGGGAAATCAGACTTTAGCACATAATTTTTTAGGAGAGCAAGGAGCACTCTGGTGATCTGGTTAAGTATCTGAATATAATATTGCATTCATTTTGTACTGCATTTTTCCTTCCAGATGTTCTATTTTTGATAGCGTACTTATCTCGCTGCAGGACATGAGTAACTTCCTCTGACTGAAGTGGGTATTGGGGGTGTTCTGTCGAGAACAAACATCGATTTGTTTTGTTTTGTAAAATGTTGTGATCCTACTATATTATTAAATCAACTTCAGAAAGAAAATTGCTCAAATAGACCTTTTTGTGCATGTGTGTTCCTAGTTGATCTCTAATTTTTCTTATTGCTAGGTTTAGTAGCTCTCTGACTCTTAATATCTAAGCAGCACTTATTTCAGCTATAACATGCATTACTGGATTAGGCTAATTTTCACATAGCTAAAATAACCTAATTGCTTGTTTATCAGTTTTGAATTTGGAAAGTGGTCAAAGAAAATGGGAACTCAAGGGAGCTACACTCAATGTCAATCTAGCAGTTCAGTTACTAGGTACCAGTTTCCCAGCTTAAAATTTAAAAGCAAATATTGTTTTAAATTTAACTATTAAGAAAATGAGGCAAGGACGGAAAGATGAAACTAGTATCATCAGTAAGTTTACTTTCAAAATGTGAAGAGATTTAAAGTGAGAGAAATAGTTACTTATGAATGAGGTGAATTCAGAGTACTCCCACCTACTTTGTTTGATGACACCTGTGCTCTTCTTTTCAGTGATAACTTATATTGACGTTGAGTCATTCTAACATTCCTGCTTTAAACGTGCTTAGAAATATTGATCCAGTTCATCTAAACCATTCTTGTATGAAGTAGATCCCATTTTAACATATAAATTCTTGGTAGCAACTTCATACTTTACATGTGTAGAAACCCTAGCAACTTATACTTGTGAAAATAACATTATGAAAGGCTTTTTTTAATGCAGCTTTAGCTAATCTAATGCAGATAAACATGGAATTTTTATACAAATAGACAGTGTGGTTGATCTTTGTTTAGCCTTTCATTTCTCTTGCTGCCATTTCTCTTACCTCTCTGCTGGGAGCAAGGAGAGCTGCTGTGCTCTGGTTGTGAACATGCAGAAGCTTCAGTTACTGCAAGAGAAGGGAGGAGAGATATGGTGTCCTCTCGCAGGATTTCCAAAGGTTACTTGGGGAACGTACTAAGGGTATAATTGGAATTTTAGTCAGATACACATATTCAGTAGGTTAATAACAGGGGAAGTCACGGTGGCCAGTTCAGAAATTCCCAGTAATGCTGTCTTTGAGCATTCAAAGATCATAAGGCTTATTCTAGCATACAGTGAGATTAGCAGAAAACAAACCATTGAAAAGAATATGGTTTTCTTTCGGTTAGTTTCTAGGCTTTGGTTAGTACATACTCAAATACTTTTTTTTTTTTTCCCTTTGCAGTTCTATGACTAAATGTTTTTCTTCACATGAACGCTAACGTGTAGCTTTTTATCTAAGTCACTTGACCTGAGAAGTTGAGACATTAAACAAAGCAAGATTTGCAGTCGAGTCATGAGAGTGTGCAGCCACTGCCTGCTTTCTTTGGCAGAGAGGACGCTGAGTCGGTCTTGGGGGTCACTGAGGCAAAAAAAAGGAGTTTTTGTTGGTTTTGTACTTTCTTTTGTTTGACTTCACACAGTGCAACTCATTTGAGCTTTTGTTCCAAAGTGAACTTTTTAGCAACTGGTAAGTTTCTGTGCTCCTCATGACCTACCAGTGTGAACATTTTAATCTCAAACTGTTTAATTTTGTCCGCCAGTTGCATGTTTGTAATGTCAATCATGGGAAAACAGAGCAAGCTCCAAGATCTCTCCTTGACGGTGTGAAGGAAAGACTCTCAAAGATGTTCAGTGCTGAACTCTTCGATTATCATTTAGTGTTGCTGTGTGCTGTAGTGTGTGAAGTAAAATACTTTTATTTACCAAGAGGAAACACAGAGGGTAAATTAAACGTGCAGATAAAACAAAGGGGTGACTGAATTCTAATGTGTATTTCATCATGTCTCTTTCTTCTATTAACCAGTAGTAATTATGAAGCACCTGTAATGCTTTTAGTACTTCACCCTCAGCAAGAAGTGAAGGTTAAATAATTAACTAGGACAAGGCAAGCTGTTCACACTTAGTAGATTAACTCCTGCTTCATTTAAGAAGGTAGGAGTATTCTGTTAAACTGACAGTTTTCCGCTTATCCGTCCCTAAGCCTGAAACAACCTTGTCCAAGTCTGCTGTCACTGTTTCTCATCTGTATTGTACCTTCTCTTCCAAGCCTCCCTCTCCTGTTTTCTTGCAAAATCTTTTATAGTTCATTCATTAACTTCCTTTATTTTTGTTTCTCCCTAACCAAAAAGTTAATCATACGCTTTTGTGGGTGTGTTACTGCCTCTGACCAATATTTGATGACTCTCAATGTTGCAGAGATGACTCTCTGTTCCAAGTGTGTTCTTTCACAGCTCCCTGCACCTCTGCTTGTTTCTTCTGTTGGTCCTAGTGGGTGTTGTACTGCTACGCAAATTTATTATTTCTCTGCTATGTATTTCTCATTGTGTCTTTATCTTCCTCTGTTATCTGGACTTGTGATATTAGCGTTATCTTTGACTCACACTCTTTCCTTCCCTCCAGATGCTTGCCAAATCCTTAATTACCGCCTGCTAAACGCACCCTTCTCTTCTCTGTTGCCAAAAATGATAATTCAGGCTTTGTGCTTTTTTGTTGGGTTGTCTTGGCTAATGCAAACTGCCTGCCACCTACTCCTCTCTTGGCAATCACGTGAAATGTTTCTTCAGAGTTTTTTGAAAGATTCTCCCCTGGCTGCATTGTGGTTTTGGGGTTGCTATATGTTGCTTTGCTTTTCACCTTTGGCCTGCACGTTCAGACTATCTTCTTCCTATTATTGTAGGTCTGGAGCAGCCACTCGCTGCAAAGTAAACAAGTTGCTCCATCTGGTCTGTTGGTTTAGGAAGATGTGCCATTCCTTGAGCTGTGCGTTCTGTTTGCTTTGGAGAAAAGCTCTTACAAATGATTCAGAGAAGATAGATGAGAAAAACGTGGGTGTATTCTTATAAACTATGTATTTCTAACTTCACCATTTGGTGATTGGGAATCAATACTTTCCTTTGAATATACTTTGTAGCATGTCAGATCACATTTGTTTTCTGAGTGTGTTGCTCGTGCTTGAGTACTTGAGGATTTCACTTTTGTTCTCAGGGTGAAAGCTCCGTGTAATTCCTTACATCTTCCACAAATGATCTATTTAGTTGGGCATGGGGAAAATAAATACAGTTGAAACTGCTTGAAAACAGTGAAGTAATTGTGGCCTCTGGTCCTTGGCCACCTTTTTGCCTTGTAATTTTCCAAAGGGCTGCTTTCATTTATAACTCTTTGTATTGTTTGCTATTGCAGTTTGCTTTAAACCTACAATTAGTAAGGCATGCAGAAAATAGTTCTTTTTCCTTTTCTTCTTTCTTTTTTTATCTGTCTATACACTAATAGAAAGAATGTTCCTAATGAGCTTTGTTAGCCAGGATGTGTTCTTAACAACCCAGCATTGCTTTTTCATAATACTTTTAGCTTTCATTCTCCAACATAATGTACTTGAGGACTTCTGCTATGATTTTATGTAATAAACAAACTTTTAATTGTAATACATTTTTCTTCAAAATTTTGCCTTTAGTTTTGTCAGCTTGTAGCTTTTTATCCAGATCTGGTAGACTGAGCTAGTGCTGACCCTGGCTTTCTTTATGCAGAGTCTGGTGCTTTTATCACACAGTGTAAAGGACATTTGAACAGCTACAACACTGCATGCTCATGGAGAGTCAGCTGCATGTTTATCCCTGTAATATTTAAAGCATTGACACTAGGAAAATGTATTTGAATACAATTTGTTTTTCATGTTTCAGACTCGTTACTGCATTTTAAATAAAAAGTTAATCTGAAAAATTTAGGTAAGAATTGTTAAATGAGAGAAAGGAAGAAAAACATGCCATTGTGATGGAGAGAGTTTTACCACTTATTTGGAGGGATTATAGCAAAATTACTTTTCAAAGTACTTCATTTTCTTACACAAGGAGGATATTTGTTTAAAAGTTAAGGTCTTTTTAATCCCTGGACTCTCAGCTTTCTGGAGTATAGTCTGCTTGCAAGTCTCAGATCCTCCAGTTGATTTCTGTGTCTTATTATGCTAGTTATATATGCAAATATAGTAGCAGACTTTAGAGCTTAACACCCAGACCAGCAGGAAATGAGGTGTGTGATGAACCTCAGGTTCTATGAGTTGCCTCAGTGACTTAATTCTGTGGACACAAAGTAGGCAAGATGAATGTTTGGTGGGAGAAAATAAGTGCTGTTCTCATTTTAGAGAAAGAAAAATTAAGTTTGAAGACATCAGGCAAATTGCCCAGTGTGACATTTGGGCTACATGACAGAGCCAGCATAAAATCTGGAATATTTAAGCCTTAATCACAAAACCGAAAATCTTTCTTCAGGTTTCAAGTACTACCCAAAATAACGAACTGGTTACTTTGCTGCCAAGAAAATACTAATTCTCTTGAGGACATTCTATCAAGATACTAGGAATTTACCTTCAGACTAGGTTATCCCTTTTTTTTGCTGTGTTGATTTCTTAAATACTTTAACATTTTATAGAAGTAGTAACCCATTGTCTTTCAAAATAAATTTGTTATCTTTCAGGGTTATACATGTAGATGTTGCCATGCTAGTACAAAAGCAGACTTTACTTTCTATTGTTCACTTACTGGCAGTAGATAGACTGAGCTTTGTTCCAACACAGAAGACAAACTTACCGCCAAATTTCCTGTATATATTTCAGACAGAGAAAGCATTTCAAAACTGATGGAGAATGTCTGGGAAAAATCAAAATGAACGGTTTCATAGAAGAAAAAAGCAAAGTTTGGAGGATTTGAAGTAGAAGTCGTATCTACGTATGAGAAAATGGAACCTCTTCCAGTAATAAAGGAAAGAAGCATCAAAACCTAATACAGAATAAGGAAACGTTTCATTATTGCAGCATTTGCAAAGGCAGTGAAACAAATGAGGTGTATTGTCATTAAAATGTGGATGAAACAGTGTTTAGCTTCACAGTGTGGTAAAACCCTAGTAATAAGTAGTAGAACAGAGAACTTGAAGAAAAAAAAAAAATCTGTTAGAAGTGAGCAAGCTAGTGATCCTAAAAATAGAATTTCATTTCACAAAATCTGCTTCAGAGGACTGGTGTCATTTTTCAGCAGATGTTTCATGAACGAAGATACAATCATTAAAACCAGCCTGAATCTCACGGTGGATTTACAGTGCAACACAGCATTTCGGTATTCTTCTAGCATTTCAAATGTCACATTGAAACACAAAATGTCAAATTAGTGAGATTCCAAGCACTTCCCTGACAGTGGCTCATCCTTTTGTTTTTGAAAAAGACGGCATGTATATGTATGAAGATCTTGGTTCTTCAATCTTTTGTCTGTGTGAATATCTAGCTAGATGGATTTTATCAGTGGGCACTGCAGCAGATACACATACACACTGTCTTGCGTTTCCTATCTTGGCATGGAAATTTGAATGTTATGGATTAATGGACCATTGTATTTGTATTTTTGTTGGGTATAACTAGAAGATGCTGTTCACCAAAGGTGGCTGAAGTTGTGACACTGGGGGTTTTTCTTTGATGTAGTCTATTTAAGATTTTATAAAGTGACTGTGAAAGCAAGTTTTCAAAAAGCTTTCCAAATAGAAGACAGAAAAGTGTTGATTGCTCTGCTTTTTCCCTGTTTAATGGCTACGGGAACAAAGAACATCAGCTGCTTCAGGCGTTACGGTAGTTGCAAGCTCTGTGGCTTTGACGCAGTGAAACTGAGAATTGTTAGACTTTGAAATAATAAGCCCTTCTAACATCAGCTGTACAGAAAACACAAAACACAATATTGTTTTCCTCAAAAGCTATGTTTTTATAGTCCCAATCCCACATCCAAAGCAACTCCATGTGTAATTACATCTACACTGATAGATAAATTTGGATGAGAAATGATACTTTGTCTTTTAGTGGTAGTTCCTGTTCATTGAAGACGTGGGTTATTGTGCGGCACGGACACAGGCGACCAGAGATTGCTGCAGTGCTCATCCAAGCTGCTCTGTCATAGCTCCTTGTGATGTGCAGAAGGTCTAGTTAGGAGCATGTCCATCCCTCTGAATCACCCAGCTCAACAGGAACTGTGTGTTACGGATGTTTTCTTTTCTGAATTTACTTCTTATGATTCATTCTGTTGGAATGTTCTTGACTGACTTCTACTACTCTTTTACATCCCTTTCTCCTTTAAAATAATTAATTTCTAATTACTTTGCCTGTCACCTCTTAGTGCCAGACCTTTTTAGCTCCTCAGTGAATGACGATCCCAGTCTGCCTTTTTTTCTGTTTTCCTTTAAATTGGTAGTAGACAGCAGTCTGACTCCTGAGAACAGCCTCCTTAAAGCATACTCCTTGTCATCCACCCACACTCTGAGTATCTCTGCTGCTCTGGAGAGATCCAGTAACTGAGCATAGAGATGTCAGCGCTTTCAAGTCGTACAACGAGGGAGCAAAGCCCACATCTACAGAATCCCTCCTCGTAAGGATCATGAGTGGCTTTTTAGACCATGTTGGCCCCATTGGTGTTCCAGGCTAATTCTGCTGTTGCCCCTGGCTTGACCCACTTCTGCCATGGCCCTAGAGGCTGCAGTTCGCAGAGGTTCTCAGCATCCTAGTGCAGGATTTTACCCTGCAGATCTCATGAGGGTATCCCAAGCAAAAAAGTCTGAGCAAAAGGAACAGATACGGATACAGCAAAAGGGTTGTCTTCAGCCACAAGTTCTGCTGAATTCTGACTGCCCTACGCCTAGCAGCTGCTGCCTTTGCACTCTCTGATACTCTACAGCTACAGAGTCAGTATTCTGAATGGACAGTTGTCTCTTACAGGTGCCGTGCTCCTCCTAGTACCTTCTGTCTACCGTATGTTCTTGGCTTCTGACCTCCATGACTCCTGCTGTGTGACACTGTGTCTTCTTGACACTGAGGTGGAGAAATAACTCATGCTGCTGCGGTCCATTTTAGAGATGCAATTGCTACGTAAAGTCTCTGATTTCCTCAGCTTCTTGCATTATGGTGACTGACTTAAGGATGTCTTCCAGCATTTCTAGGATCAAGAAAAAGAAGCGTTGTCCTCTTGCAGCCTGCAGAGAACATTGTTGGGTCATAAGATGCTAAACAACCTGATTCCTGTATCATGGGATGCTGAACGACACAATATCCTATTGAATTTGTACCTTTGGCAACGTATTCACTGGTGTGGCTTTTTATGAAGTTGGTCTTCCTTAACCACAGTGTTATTTATGAGGAGACATTGAAGATTCTATGTCAACTGCTCCTATGCAGACAATTTACTTGTGTTTTCCTTCTGGATGCACAAAGTTTACAAGCTTTATTGCTTGCTCTGAATGTGAAAAATTGACTTTTAACATTCGCAGGTTGAAGCCCTTCATATTCTCTCTCAGATTTTTGTCTCCACTGTGGAGTAACTGTGGGGGGTTGGCCATCCCTACTCAAATCCTTTTGGCATGGCTCATGTGTTGTGCCAAGACTGATTTATGTTAGCTATGGCCACGCTGGCTTTGTTGATTTCCATTTCTTTCCTCAGAGCTGCACTAGAGTTGAGGCTGGGAGGATTTCCAGCACTGACTTGTTCAGCATGGCCACCAGGAGCTCTGCAACTTCATTAAGCTGCATGGCATTGCTGAAAACTCTGACAACAATGCTCCTTGCCAAGGACTGTGCTGGACTCTGGATCCTCGCATGTATAAAGGCCTCTGTGATCTGCTCTTTGATGACTGTAAATTTGTAGGACAGGGCTTGAAATTGGCCAGTTACAATGTTATTGAATTGTTATAGAATAATATAGTTATATAGTCCCTTTGAAGGGACCTCAGGTCATCTGGGATGGACTAGATGACCAGCATGCTGAAGACTGTGAACTTCGAGTTAAATGAGGTTGATAAGGACCTTGTCCAGTCAAGTTTTGTTTGCATCCAAGGTTGGAGATCCCAAGCCTTCTCTGGGAAATCTAGTCCCCTGTTTCAGCACCCTCATTGTGCAGAACGCATACGCAGATGGTCACTCAAACAGAGAAAAATAAATTCTTAGCAGTAGCCGTAGTTACTTGAAAATGTAATCCACAGGTATGGGTACATTCTTTCTAAAGAAGGTGAAGTCTTCTCTTTAATCTACTAGTACTTGTTTTGAATTGCAGGTTGAGAAATACTGAGGGCATGGAGGTTAGTGCTCAGAGCAGAGCATTGATGTGGCAGCACAACATGAAAGACAAAGGCATGAGCTCCTTCTCAGAGGACTGGTAAAGCCAGGAACAGGCTTTCCAAACTCTAATGTCCTTCTGTACTGAAACTTTGGGTTACAGATCTTGAGGAACTCGGGTCACTCGTGACAAACCTTTTGTTCTTAGTTTCTGTGCATAACTTCTATTTGTATGTTTGGAAAATGGCTGAAATGGTTTTCATTCCAGTGATTTCACATCAGTCTTCAATGAATGGCCTTATTTAAACTTTGCAAATCATTCTAAGGTTTTTGTTTCTTTGGTTTTTGGATACAAAGCTTGTGTTTTATCATGCATAGGAAATAAAAACACATACGCATGTTTGTATGTAGCTATATTTATTTCTGTCATGGTGAAACAGCAGACAAAAAGAAGGCATAGTGGATATGTTGGTGTTTCCTGTTAGCAGTAGAATTGTATTGTTTGGTTCACACACACGTAAAATACCACCAGGAATTAGTGTGTGTTGCACAAGGAGAAAATAAAGTGAGACTTGGTAGCTTTTTGTTAAGCTATGGTAAGTAGATATGTTCTCATTCTGAATATGTAAATATCTGGGGAAAAACAGTTTCCCTTTAAGTGAAATGGTAATCTCAAGAGTCATAGAGCCTTGTGACTGATCACAAGTTTTAAAAGAGACTTCAAATCACTGATTCTAATGTTATATAAAGTTTGTTGTTACTTAACGAGTCTTACAGATTGCAGTGTTTAAAATACCCAACGTGTATTACCATAACGTAGCTACTTTAAAATTTAATCAAATGATCTTAAAAAAACTGTTAGGCAACCATTGTTATTAGACAGTTGGATATATTTCATTTTCTGGTTTAGATTGTATCGCTGTTTACTTGCAGTAAAACTGCTGATGAAATGTTTTCCAGACATATGAGACTGGACAATTTCTATATAAACTGTGTTCTTTGTGTACCACAGATATTTCTCACTTTGTATGCGTCCGTTTTTTTCCACGTGGATGTCTCAAATTTAGATACATGTTTGCCAGTGATTATTTATATAGACTTTACATACCTGAGAAGATTTCTTATAGAAGGACAGTTGCTCAACAACAAGCAACATGTGTGATGAAACATTTGGTCATATATATGCCTATATAGATAATTCAGTTTTAAAATGAGAAGGCTTCAAGATAAGCAAATATTTTTTTTTTATGCATGTCCCAGATATTACTAATATTTTCTCAGCTGCTTATTTTGTTAAACTAGCCTAAACATATGCTGTTTGGAGCACTTTGGTGATTTGTCTGTTCTTGTTGCTGTAATGAAATAATTTAAGTAAAAAAACCCATGTGTGTAAATCTATTCTTTGTATTGCTTCTCAAATGCTCTGAGGATTGTTTTAGCTGTGTATTTATTTGTCTGCATTATCCTCTCCAAGTATTGAATGGAAAACAAAAAAAGGTTTGGTTGTTTTCTAGGCTCAGAGAGGAGAGAGAGCCCAATGCATGGGCGTCCTGAAATATTTTAATAGCTTGGAACGCCCACGCTGACCTGGCATAGGGAGAATGAGGTGTCGGAGGGTGCAGGGAGGTTTCAGGGAGGAGGCAGAAGTGTTGCCCTGGCCGCGCAGGCTACCAGCTGACTCACAGAGTGTCACTGGGAGCGTAGGATGCGCAGACGGCCAGAAGGAATGAGCCATGATGTTGGCTGAAACTTTTTACCTTCTTTAAAGAGAGCCAGAGGCCCGTCTGAAGGACAAAAGGGATGGAGATACTGCTGCTACAGCAGCCACATGTACGCTGGGGAGGCTCGTGCTGCCCAAAATGAGTCTGCCAGTGCAGGAGTCACAATGACGAGATACCCAAGACTGATTTGCGGTTGTGAAAGTTGCGTGCGTGTTTGTTTTCAGTAATTCCTGCAATAGCTATTGGTATCCTTTCTTTTTAAAGGAAGGTCTTGTTTATGTGATACCATTGATGGATCTAATTGGTGTTAGTTTCATAAACAATATTGGCTTAAAAAGGCTATTGTTCTCTAACACAAAACTATCAATAACTTTATTACAAGTTTTTTCCAGGAGATTCCCAAATATAAAAGACTTCATTTAATTAAAAAATGAACAACATGAGTTTGTTAGTAGGTCTCATGATCAGTTATGAAACAAGTGTAGCGAGCAAACTGCCAAGTCTTCTTCATTCAGGAGGATGAAGTTTTTTTCTTCCTGAAGAACATGACTAGTGTTTTGTCTCATAGTTTACAAACACTCAAGGTAAATATAGAGTTCAATGCAGCTCTCCCCAAGCTAACTTTCAAAGTCCATATGTATTTCAGTATCTTACATTATGTCTAGACACTGGGTTGTTCTTGATCTTGACTTCAGACATCTGATTTTTCTGTAACAGTATTTTCTCATAGTTGCCATATACTGCGTAACAGAAGACTACACACTTTTCCCCCTAGTGTTCTGGAATTTCCTGGTACCGAAGCACAGCACCCCGTGCCGGAGCCCTGCACGTACACCCCTGGCAGGAGTGGGCTGCCCATGCCCAAGGCCAGCTTTGCTGTGGTGCGGCTGTAGCCTTGTACCAGGTGGCTGTGAAAACAGCCACATCAGAGCTGTGAAGAGCCATGAGAAGCCTTGTCACAGGCACTCCTTGTTTTTTTCTCAAGAGCAGCATTTAAGCTGAGCCTTTGCATTTTGTCTCTCGACCTACACTGCAGCTCTTCTGTGCCCAGCCACATCCCTTGCTGGTCATGACCCGCTGGCTTGCCTTCCTGGCCAAGCCTCAGACCTGCCTCGTCGCTGTGGGACTTTTCTGGTGATCGTGGACTGTGGCTGACTCTGGCTTCTGTCACCAGATCTGCTCTGCTTTTCCTGTTTGGGTACCCGGACTGCGTCCCTGGTCAGTGGTGGCACTGCCCCTGCCTCTGTTGTGGTCACTCTCAGCTCCTGACTCGCCTTCCCTCGCGGAGGTGGCTGCCCTTACTGCTTCCTCACGCGGTTTTCTCTGCTCCTTCAATAACAGGGAAACGTGTTTCCTTTCTCTGGTCACAGCATAAAAAACCAGTACAGAAAGTAGACACGCATGGATGCTGAACCCTGTGAGGATACACACCGTTCTTTTCTCTCCCTGCAGCAGCGGCAGCCAACACGTACATGTGGGTACAGGTGTGTAGAAGACAGAATGCAAGGGATTTTAAGGTAAAGTTATGAAGGGTCTGGAAAAGTTATAGCTTTAGTGCCTCATCCATCTTGAGAGTATCAGAGCGGGGTATCAAAGTAAATACTAAGGAGTTGCCCTGTGTTTGTCCTAGTGCATTACCATGCCCTAACCGCTGACAGGAGTCAGCACACCTCAGTGTCTGAGAAATTAATTCTAGGTTTGTTGCAGTATTTTACATCCACATCCTTTCCCCAGCCAGTGGAGATGCCATGATGACAAGAGCAACATCCGTAGAAGAGCCACCAACCAGCCAGGGGGGTGACTGTGGCCTACCCATTTTTCCATCTTCCCACCCTTGATCTCTGTTTTATGTGGCCATTGTGACCCAGTCACAATATAATTTGAGATTATTACTGGGATCATTGTGCCTGTTTACTTGAAGGTCAGGGACTTGTTTGTGATTGAGAGAAATTCCTATGTGGAAAAACAAATGTCTTAATTGTTTCATAGCAAATTATATTTGGAAAGAAACGTTCTCACTGAACTTCTGAGAAGAGAAATTATGATGTCTACTTACTTTATGAGTCAGAAAAGAGCAGGCTCAAACTCAGGCCAACAAAAATAATACAATAAATATGAAATCTCATCTAATATTGTAAGTGTCCCCCACTTAATTTAGTTAGCAGTGTTAACACACAGCACTGCAAAAACAGTTTTAAAGCAAACTAATAATGTTTTGTGTCCCCTGTCTCTCTGAACAAAGGATAGTACATGTAGAGAGGGAACTTCACTTACCTGTGAATAGGAGCAGTCCTGTCCTTTTTAAGGATACATAATGAAGTGAATACTATGTCCTTTCTCCTCTTACAACATCTAAACTGGGAGTTGTTTTTAAGGAAGATCAGTTTTGTAACTTCCATAGTGTTAATCTATTAGTCAAAACTAGCCCTACTTTCATACCAAAGTTAATTTTGGACTCTACAGAACACAGAAAATCGTCCTCTGCCTATTTTTCTCCGAAGGGGAATGATGACATACTTCTCATATCTGTGGAGCTCTTAAGTTAGAAGCATTCATTAGATAGCTTTGCTTATGCTATTATTGCAAACTGGCAAAGGAAAAGAAAACTTAAGAAAGCTTCCCTTTCTAAACTGCTAAGACAATACTTCAGAAAAGCCCAGCAGAGAAGATGACAGTTGTTATCTGAGACACGTGGCTGCTCTATGAATAAAAGAATCATATCCGTTAAATGAAGAATCTGTTATTTAGTCAACTGGTAATATCTAACAAATCCTACAAGGTGAACATCCCATCGTCATCTGATGCCACCTTTTTCACATCTTTCTGGCTCCTCTAATTAGGCATGGCTATTTTACAAATATAGAAATTTCATTAAAAACAAGGACAGAAACTATCCATATATTATATGATTTTTATTTTTTTTTTTTGACTAAACTATCTACAGATAGACTGCATGCTGGCTGAGGCTGTGAACGCTGGAGAGTGGTTGAAGTATGAATGGATGCACAGATATTTCTTCTGTAGCTGTTTTGCAAGAGGACCGTTCTGTTCAGCATGACTTTGTAGTTTCCTAATTGACATGGAGTGGGCAGAAATTCCCCAACCAATGAGTCATAGTTGAGATCCTTCCACCTTGAGCTGACTGATGTATTTGGGCTGCCTTCAAGGCTTAATGGGAACAGAGATTGCAGTGCTTTGGATTTGAGTGTGCAGTTTTT